>JAMJFZ010000597.1:38867500-39227500 GCA_026225945.1 Cricetomys ansorgei | reverse complement strand
TTGACATTGACTTGAGCATGGCCATGTCAAGCACTCCAACGGCACAGGCCATGGAACCTGCAAGGCCTTCCCTGGGTCAGGCTCAGAGAAATGGCAAGGCCTCCCCTGGTCTTAGGATGAATATTGGTGAGCAGTTCACCTGTGGCTAAACCCAGTGTAGGCAGGAAGTACCAACTGCTGCTTCCTCAATCCAGATGTTGACAATGTATGCAGAAACTGTCCACCAACACCTTCTCCTCCTGGATGACTGCGCCCTGAGGCCCCTACAGAGACTTCCTTAGAGACTGGCTGACTGGCCTCCCTCTCACTGGTTTCTCTGCTGCCGTTAGTGTATCTCCATCAAAGATTCCTGGCCTTGGCTACATCCAGAGCTGAAGAGCAGTGGAGAGAAAGAGTGTAACAAGTTTGCCCCTGATGGTAAATAAAGGAGAAAACCAAATTGTTCTATTGTTGATTTGAGTGGTGGTGGTGTGTCGAGGTCAACATCTTCTTCAATCGATGTCCACCTTATTTTTTGAGATAGGGTCTCTAAGCCAGGTATGGTGATGCACGCTTTTAATCCCAGCACACGGAGGCAGAGGCAGGTGTGTCAAGGACCGCCTGGTCTACAGGGTGAGTTCCAAGGCAGCAATGGCTACAAAGAAGACAGAGAGATGGGGTCTCTGACCATACCTGGAGCACTCTAATTTGGCTGGAACTGGTTTGCCTGTGAGCCCCAGGGATCTTCTGCTCTGCCTCCCCAGAACTGGGTTTACATGTGAGTTCCTAGCTCCTTATGACTAATTTCTAATTCAAATCTACTGCATTTGGAGTATACTCTTTGCATTATTTATTATATTATACTACGTATATTATACTATATACAAATATTATACTCTGCATTATTACAGTAGTCATTTTAAAATTTATTTACTATTTGTTTTGGTGTTTTGGGACAAGGTCTCCCATAGCTCAGCTCAAGTGAACTCACTAAGTAGCAGAGGGTACCTTGAAATCCTGACCCTTCTGCCTCCACCTCCTACCACACCCAGCTCACTAGAAGGCTTATTTCCGTGGCCTAGTTTACAGACTATTCTCAGGATTGTTTCATATGCGTTTGAAAAGGATATTTTCCTACACTGACTATCTTTTAGTTTCAAAGACCTCATGTTGTGGGTAACTCAGATGGTAGAGGACTCACAAGAAGACCTGGATTTAATCCCCAACACCAAATAAATTAGACGTGGTGGTGCGTGCTGGAGAGTCAGGCAAGAGAAGTGGAAGTTCACGATTGGGTAGGCACGATGGCTCAGCAAATAAAGGCCCTGCTGTCGAGCCTGATCGCCTTAGTTTGTCCCCAGACCCACTTACGGAAGGAGAGAACCGACTCCCGCAAGTTGTCTTCTAACCTCTACAGACACGCCGTGAGACACCCGCACCCACAAACACTCGCCACGCAAAACACACTTGCACAGGACAAATACATAAGTGTAATAAAGTGTTTAAAATAAAAGAAGTTCAAGGTCATCCCCGGGTATATATTGTGCTTGAGGCACTTGAGACTGTCTCAAAACCAAGTTTTCTTTCATAATGGAGTACAATGTTAAGTTTTGCCAGCAGAGGGCCATGAGAGACATTTCTAGAAGAAAAAGTTTAGTTCCTGGTTTTGCCTTGTTCCTCCAGCTGGCTCAGTTCAGTGACCTGGGCATCTTCCAGCTCCATGCTCCCGCAGGACACTGTGACCAGCCCCATGCTCTCCTTGGGGATATGGAGTTTTTCTAGAGGTGCTTCCTGTCTTAAGGTTTCTACTACTGTGATGAAACACCATGACCAAAAGCAACTTGGGAAGGAAAAGGTTACTTGGCTTACTTATCTTGAGTCACCATCCATTGAAGAAGCCAGTGGGGGCCCTCAAACCAGGTAGAAACCTGGAGGCAGGAGCTGATGAAGAGGCCATGGAGGGGTGCTGTTTACTGGTTCACCCAGCCTGTTTTCTTATAGAACCCAGGACCACTAGCCCAGGGGTGTCTCCATTCACAATGGTCTGGGCCCTCCCATCATCCCTAAGAAAACGCCTCACAGCTGGATCTCATGGAGGCATTTTCTAAATTGAGGTTACCTCCTCTTAGATGACTCTAGCGTGTGTCAAGTTGACAGAAAAACTAGCCAGGGAATCCAGCCATTCCCTCTCCAACAGGGTCTAGATATCGGAGCTGGGGATTGGATCAGGGTCTTCCTGAGACACTACATCTGTTTCAACTTGGAGGCTATTTCCTCTACTCTTTCTGTATTCTATCTATCTATCTATCTATCTATCTATCTATCTACTTTTTGAGACAGGTGTCATATAGCACAGTCTGGTCTTGGTGAGAGAGTTCATGGCAATGCCTGACACAGGGACTTGGAAAGTATCATCACCACAACCACCATCATCACTGACACCACTACCAACACCATCATCATTTTCCGTATCACGATCATCAGCACCATGTGATTAAAGCAGACCTACAGGAACTCCGGAACAATCTAATGTATCTTAAGACCTCTACCCCATGGACATAGGTACCACGTTCATAGGTTCCGGGTATTAGGATGGAACATTTTTGGCCTACCAACTGACCTTATAGAATAGGTACTACTATTCTACCCGTCTTACAGCTGAGAAAACTGGGACTTAGTAGTAAATAACTTAACTCAAGGCTATACAGCTCATACTTAGTGAACCTGGGAATCAAATCCAGTCATTGTGGCTTTAAGTTTTAACAACAAAACAACCTGGTAATAACCCTCCATCCCCGTGGCTTATTTTATTTACTTTGCAGACATAGTATAGCTGCAAATATTTCGCTGTGTGAAAGAGGAGCTAAGGCTTCAGTGTGTCTGTAAGCATGTATGCCGCATGTGTGTTGGTGCCCGCAGAAGTCAGAAGTGGGTGTTGGATCCCCTAGGACTGGAATTACGGGAAGTTGTGAGCCAGCAGAGGGCGTTGAGAGACATTATTGGAAGAAAAGGTTTAGTTCCTGGTTTTGCCGTGTTCCTCCTGCCAGCTAATTCAATGACCAGGGAATTATTTCCAGCGCCAAGCTTCCGCAGGACACTGGGGCCAGCACCCATGCTTTCCTTGGGGATAAGGAGTGCTTCTAGAGGTACTTCCCTAACAACAGTTTCCCAGGGTTCCTGGGAACCCCTTGCATCAGCTCGTGCCTACCTCAACCCAAGGTCTTGTCTCTTTATTGCTCTTGTTACAGTTTCTTCTCTGAGCCCTGAATCGGCCCACTAGCTGGCGAAGGAGCTTCAGGCTTAGGAATAACCATCCTCCGCACTGCTCCTACTTCCCGTGTGACTGTCAGGGGTAGCCTTTCTTTTCTATTTATTTCCTTTTCTATCTTTTCTATCCCTTGCCCCTTTGCTTACATAGGCTCTTTTTTCATGCTCCGTTTGTGACCGCGCCTCCTCCTCACCCTCCAACAGTTGCACCCACTACTCTCCCTCACGCTCCATTTTTCTATCTATGCGAGGCCACAAGTTTGGAGCATTCAGGTGACTAGCCACGGTGTGGAGCCCACGAAGGGCCCGACTGGCCTGACGCCCGTGACGCCCGAACTCGCGGCTGGCCCCGCCCGCCCCATTCCGCCCCGCCCAGAGAGGACTTGCTTCAGCCCCGCCTCCATCCCACAAGGCCCCGCCCCAAGACAAGGTCCCGCCCACGGGTTAACGTGGTCCCGCCTTCGCCCCGCCCCGCCCCGGCTCGGGCGGCCGGAGGACCCGGAGTGGAGGCTCCCGAGCCCGTGGCGGCGGCGACGATGTGGTTCTTTGCCCGGGACCCGGTCCGGGACTTCCCGTTCGAGCTGAGCCCGGAGCCCGCCGAGGGCGATCCGCCCGGGCCCTGGGTCCTGCACCGCGGCCGCAAAAAGGTGAGATGTGGTGCTGATCAGCAGGCCGCGGCCGACCTCGGCCTTTCCTTGTCTGTACGCCGGCCCCACCGCGTCGCGCCGGGCCTGACGTGGCGACCGAGGCTCCCAGCAACGGGCTTGGGAGTGGGGCGAGCAGTGACGACGTGGCGGGCGGAAGGACCGAGGGACGGACAAGCGGACAGGACGAGGGTCACGTGGGCCTGGCCAGCTCCTTAAGGACTGTCCTGGGCCGAGACCCGGCTGGCGTCCCTTCCCTTCTGCTCTGGGGATGGAGCTGGTGAAATCTAGGCAGGTTGGAGTGGTCACCTGGCCCGCACCTCTCAGGTTGCTGTGTCCTCCACCAGGCCACAGGCAGCGCGCGGTGTCCATCTTCGTGTATGATGTGAAACCCGGAGCCGAAGAGCAGACCCAGGTGGCCAAAGCTGCCTTCAAACGCCTCAAAACTCTTCGGCACCCCAACATCCTGGCCTATATTGATGGGTTGGAGGTACCTGTCGCCCGATCTGCCCATCTCACTCTCCTCTTTCTGCCTGGCCCTCACTTTGTACCCAAGTGCTTCAGCACCCTCAGATTTGGTACCTTCTCCACTACCTCTTTCCTTGTCATGTCTCGCTTCGTCCCTTCTCCTGGAACCGTGTCCTGATACCCCTTTCCTTACCCAGACAGAAAAGTGCCTCCACATCGTGACAGAGGCTGTGACCCCTCTGGGAACATACCTCAAAGCACGAGCAGAAGCTGGTGGCCTGAAGGAGCAGGAACTGTCATGGGGGCTGCACCAGATCGTGAAAGCCCTCAGCTTCCTGGTCAACGACTGCAACCTCATCCACAATAATGTCTGCATGGCTGCTGTGTTTGTGGACAGGGCTGGAGAGTGGAAACTTGGGGGTCTGGACTATATGTACTCAGCCCAGGGCAACGGCGGAGGGCCACCCAGCAAGGGGATCCCTGAGCTGGAGCAGTATGATCCTCCGGAGCTGGCTGATAACAGTAGCAGAGCAGTCAAAGAGAAGTGGTGGGTGACTGAGCTCATTGTGCCTTGATCTGTCCTGCACTGGAGGCCCCTGCAGCCTCGGGACCCCTAGACTACCCGGGAAGCCCCTGACCCTCGCTACCTGGCTGGGAAGGGAACCTAGATCTCAGGAAGAGGGTCAAGATGGACATAGCTTTAGGTGATTGGTGCCTCTAAATTTGAAATCTGTGTTGGAGGCAGGTGTCCATGCTTCTCTGAGCTGTTGTTGTTGTTGTTAAGTGGAGCTAATGAAACAAACTACTTGGGGCCGAGGGGTCAATGCAGGGACACAGCCAGGGTCTGTGGTGCAGTGGGTGCCAGGTATGTAAAGCAGGTTGGAGGTAGCACTAGTCTATGCCGGGTAGCTCTGAACAGCTCTGGGTTACTGCCACAGGTCAGCAGACATGTGGCGCTTGGGCTGTCTCATCTGGGAAGTCTTCAATGGGTCCCTGCCTCGGGCAGCTGCTCTGCGCAACCCTGGGAAGGTAAGTGTCCAGCCCTGCCCACCTCATCTGTCTCAGGCCCTCTTCCTTGCCGACCATCTACCACCCTTTCCAACATGGAGCCTTTTCCTACAGATCCCCAAATCCCTGGTGACCCATTACTGTGAGCTGGTGGGAGCCAACCCCAAAGTCCGTCCCAACCCGGCCCGCTTCCTGCAGAACTGCCGGGCACCTGGTGGCTTCATGAGCAACCGCTTTGTGGAGACCAACCTCTTCCTGGAAGAGATTCAGGTGCGCACCATCCGTCCTGGTGATCCTTGCCGCAGCCCCTCACCGACTCTTTGGTGTCCCTCACATTTGGACGGGGTGGAAGCAGGCGTGGAGAGTGGATGTAAGTCTTTGGGTACAAACCCTGGCTTTGCCTCCACCTGGGACTTTACATGCATGAAGTTCAACTGAGATCATCCTGCCTCCTCCATAGCCTGGGGCAGAGTTCGTGAGTTCAAAACCTATTGCACAGTCCTCCATGGTACCTGTGGGTGTCCTGGTTTGCTTTCTGTGGTTGTGATCAAACCCATGGCCAAAAACAATTTGGGGAGGAAAGTGTTTATTTGATTTACGAAATCGCAGTCCATACGGAAGGGAAGCCAGAGCAGGAACTCAAGGAGGGCCATGGAAGAATGCTGGGTACTGGCTTGCTTTGGTTTGCTTTTTTGTACAACCTAAGACCTCCTGCCCGCGAGTGGCACCGCCCACAGTGGGCTGGCCCTCCCACATCAGTCAATCATGAAAATGCCCCCAGCAGGCTTGCCCAGAGGCTGTCTCATGGAGGCATTGTCTGAGCGGGGGTTCCCTCTTCCCAGATGACAAGATACTAACCAGCACAGTGGGGAATTGGCTCTGGGACTCTTGAGAACTGGCAGATGCTATAGTTGCAATGTAAAAGGGCATAATATTTGCATATAATTTATATCCTTCATAATCTTGTGTGTATGTGTGTGTTGTATGTGTGTAGGTGTGTATTGCATGTGCGAGGACATGGACATGCCTCTGTGCAAATGCCCAGAGGCCAGAGGAGGATCTCTGGTGTCCTGCTCTACCCCTTGTTGCCTCGTTCCCATTACTCAGTCTCACTCAGCCTGAAGCCAGTGCTTTCCAGTGATCCTCAGCCTCTACCTCCAGAGCACTGGGGTTACAGGTGTGCGGGGCTATGCTCAGCTTTTTACATGGCTGTTGGGATTCGAACCCAGGTCCTCATGTTGCACAGCAAGTATTTGTACCCACTGAGCCATTACCTCACCCCATCCTTCTGTATTGTTAAAATTATCTGTTGCTAACTTATTAGGACCTTATATGATATATGTGCTCTGTAAGTAGTTACTATACCGTGATGTTTGCCAAATCGTGGCAGGAAAAAGTAGCCAGTATGTGTGTGGTACAGACAACGCTTTTCTTTCCTGATATTTTTGATCTCTGGTTGTTGAATCCACTCGAGGTAGAGGCCAATCGGGAGGGCTGCTGCGCAGAGTTCAGCATACATCGGGTGCCTAATGACTGACTGCACCTGTCATTCCAGTAGCTCCATACCTGCATTGTTGCTCTGTTCCTCATGGGTGCCTCACAAAGTGCTGGGGAGGAAGGAGAGTCAGACCTGCCCTCAAGAACCCAGCATGGAGTAAACAGAACAGGTCCCCACCTTTGGGAGCTCTCATTACAGGACAGAGACAGGAAACACTAATGAGAAAAACTGTACTCCTGGAGTAAGTGCTGGAAGGAAAATGCCAGGTGCTCTGAGGGTTCCCTCAGAAAAGAGAATTGGGCTCAGTGGTGGTGGTGGACACAACACGGGCCTTTAATCCTGGCACTTGGGAGGCAGAGGCAGATGGATCTCTGAGTTCGAGTTCAGCCAGGGCTACACAGAGAAACAGAAACCCTGTCTTGGAAAATAGAACAAACAAAAAGAAGAAAGGAAGGAAGAAAGAAAGAAGGAAGGGAGGGAGGGAGGAAACAGAGAAAGAAAGGAAGGGAGAGAAAGAAGGAGGGAGGGAAAGATAGAAAAGAGGATTGGGTTAAGACGAAAGAAAGAAAGAAAAGAAAGAAAGAAAGAAAGAAAAGAAAAGAAAGAAGAAGGAAGGGAGAAAGAAGGAAAGGAAGGAAGGAAGCAAGCAAGCAAAGAGGATTGGTTAAGACCTGAAAGACTCAAAAGTCAGAGCCATCTGGATGGTGACCAGGGAGAAGAGAAGAGCACAGGGGAAGAGGGTGCCCTCTGCTTCACCTCTAAATCCCAGTGTTCCCACCTGTGCAAGGGAGAGAATCACAGCACCCACCAGCTCTTGGGCCATTGTGGGGACAAAGGACTGGAGCTCTGTTCTGACCCAGCAAGATGTAAGAAACACAGAGAACAGGAGCTAGACAGAAGGGTGGCAGACCTCAAAGGAGCAGGATGCAGAGTTGGGGTGGGGCGGGAAGGCCTGTATCTTTTCTTTGTTTGAGGTGGGGTATCACTTTGTAGCCCTGGCTGTCCTGGAATTCAGTATGTAAACCAGGCTGGCCTCGAACTCACAGAGGTCCGCTTGTCTCTGCTTCCTGTGTTGGGATTGAAGGCATGCTCCACTATGCCTGGTACCAAAGTTCTGTATCTTAAAGAAGCAGCTAGAATTTCTGATCCCTGATGTTTCCTGGCCAGTGTGGGGGCAGTGGGAATGTTGTTTGTTACATGGAGTACTCCTCACATGGCTGGCTCTGCCAGGCCACCTGTCCCCTGAAATGTGCCCATAGAAAATGGGCTGTTTTCTGGCTAACCCCCAGGAGTACATGAGAGTTTGGTACCAGGCCCTCCTCTTCGTGTTGGGTGAACTGTGAAGAGAACCCTCTGTGACTCTGTTTGACTCTTCCTCATTACCTCCCGGTGCTGGGGTCAGAGCTTGCTTCCCACACTGGGCAAAGCAGCTCAGAGCCACTCAAGCAGTCTCCATCCTTAGGCAGGGTCACAGCTGCTTCTGTGGGGTGATGGAAAAGCAGAGGACACAGGAGTTGGGGCACTGACTACATATGCACTTGGTTTTCTTCTCCCTGAGGCAAGGCCTCACTGTGTGGCCCAGGCTGGCCTTGGACCCTCAGTCCTGTCTTGGCCTCCCTAGTGCTGGGAAGGCATGTGCTGCCATGCCCAGCTGACCGGGGTACCCTTAACCCTCACCATCTGCTCTTGTAAGTGGGGAGTGTACAAGGCTGCAGAGGTGTGCTGGTTACTTAGCTGTGTATCTTTAAACAGGCTCCCTTTTCTGTCTGTGCTTCAGCTCGCTTGTTGGTAAAATGTACATGCTTTCCTACCTTGTAAAGTTGTGGGGAAGGTTATTTGAGATATTATGTGTAAAGGTTTTGGTTTTCAATTTGTGCTCAGGAAATTTGTGTTGTGGGTATTACAGCCTCAGGGTGGGGGCGGCATTAGAAAGACTAATGGACTGTTGAGCCTGTTTTGGCCCAGAGGGAGAACCAGGTCTGGTGGCAAGCTATGCCTGCTCCCTGATGTTTTCTATGGCTCTTCAGAAACTCCACCAAGTCTGTACAGCCAGCCAGGGCAGGGAGCCAAGTACCATCCTTCCCACTTTGAGCCTCAGCTTGCTCACGTTTTGTGAGGTTGTTATGAGCAGCAGAGGACATGCTGATGAAGGGTTTAATCTCTAGTGATTGCTTACCTAACATCAGTTAAGTGGCAGGGATAGCAAGGACGGTCACTAGAAGACTCTGGCTTCGAGCCAGGCACTGGGTCTAGCTATGTAGCCGAGGCTGGCCTTGAACTCACTATGTGGTCTAGTCTGGCCTCCAGGTCTAGATCCTCCTGCCTTAGCCTCCTTAGTGCTGGTGTCACAGCATGGATAGTCAGACTTGGCTTCTGGCCGCTTTTATGAGCATCTGGATGAATCCTCAGAGTGGCAGTAGACCTGCTATGCCATTCTACGTGTCTGCCCATGGTCACCTCCTAAGTGAGCTGGGTTCCACAGCATCACTCCTGTTCCTTCAAGCTGGGGTGGCCCCTGCCCTCATTTGAGTCGGGTGTGCATGATGAGGCTGGATTCCCCTTGAGCCCTGTCTTTGCTTCCCCCCAGATCAAAGAGCCAGCTGAGAAACAGAAGTTCTTCCAAGAACTGAGCAAGAGTTTAGACTCTTTTCCCGAAGATTTCTGTCGGCACAAGGTGTTGCCCCAGCTCCTGACTGCTTTTGAGTTTGGCAATGCTGGGGCCGTGGTCCTCACACCCCTCTTCAAGGTAAATGGGATCCAGAGACCTGGGTGGATACAGCCTTGGGTGAGAAGCATACTCAGGGCGGACTCAAGCCTGGTGCTCTTATGACTTAGCAAGTGAGGACCACCTGACCAGTGGCAGAGAGACTGGGGGACTTCTTGCCCTTGGAAAGGACAGTCCCTGTGCTGCTGGATTCTTTGGCCTCAGATCCTTTCCTACATTTTCCCAAGCCTCAGTGGTCTAACCTGTGCACCCTGGTTCCCAGGGCCCAGGAGACTGCTTGCACTCTACCCCTCTTTCCTCTCAGCACTCAGCTCCCTGACTTCCATATATATACACAGTCCCAGGAGACTCTTTAACCCTGAAGGGGCTTGCTGGAAGAGAAGAGGCAGCCATCATCAAATTCTATTTAATTGGAACCCTCAGAAGTTGCTGGCAGAATTCGGTGTTCGTGTGGTGTATAGGCGCCTCTTTACAGGGAGGGCCACCAAGTTCTCAACAGCCTCCTAAACATGGGGGAAGGGGAAAATAGGGTTGCCTGGCGCAGAGCGTGGGCCGAGGGCCTTCTGAGGTAACGCCCCCTCCACCATTACTTCATTCCCTGAGCCCAAGCAAGTTGAAGTTGCCCTAGCCCTGTGGATGTGGCCAAGCTCCTCTTCCTGCTGCTTCCTCAGGTGGGAAAGTTCCTCAGTTCGGAAGAGTACCAGCAGAAGGTCATCCCTGTGGTGGTCAAGATGTTCTCATCCACCGACCGTGCCATGCGTATCCGCCTCCTCCAGCAGGTACAGGCCTCAGTCAGTTTCTGCCCAGGTCCTCTTCCCAGACCCAATCCTAGCTCTGATCATCCTCTGCCATGGCCAGGTGGTTAGAGCCTGTGCCTTAGCTGCATAGGGACCCCGGAAGCCCCTACTGTGAGCATCCCACAGGTGAAAGGTCAGGACTCCTTGCAGCCTGGGGACTCTCCAGGTGCAGTCACTTAGGTCCTCCAGAGTAGGGCACAGTGTCTCCTGCCAGCCCCGGGACGGCTGCAGCAGCAAATTGTCAGCCTCTAGGTTAGAAGGTCCTTATGAGCAAGAAAGAACTAGTGACTCCAGGTACCAGGGATCAATCCCTGTCCAGTTGTCAAATGCAATTCCCTCCTGAGGACATACACATGAGCTGGGCTCAGGAAGCTACTTGGTAGCCAGTGTCTATACTGGGAAAACCAAAGCCAGAGTGGCTCTGTGACCTCGGTGGGGGTGCAGCCATCTTCTCATTCCCCACCCTGGACCACAGATGGAGCAGTTCATCCAATACCTTGATGAGCCAACAGTCAACACCCAGATCTTCCCCCACGTCGTGCATGGCTTCCTGGACACCAACCCTGCCATACGGGAGCAGACAGTCAAGGTGGGTGTAGTCAGGCCACCCTTGTCTTCCAAGGTAGGGAAGTGGTTCTCTTTGGAACACAGGCCTTGATTTGCACCTGTGGGTGTGGTAGGAGGGTCCATATGTATGTATGCTGCCAATCCAATCCCTGGGTGCAGCCCTGCAAGCGGGAGGGGTTTGGGGGACTCAGCCTGTAGTACTTTCAGCTAACATGAACAGCTCCCAGAGTCTACCTGGCCCCATACTGGGACACAGCTCACACAGGCAGCAAGTTCTGTCCTTGAAAGGGACAGACAATGGGCCAGACAGATGATAAGCAGATGTGTATTTCACCAGAAAGTGAAAGAGGAGGGTTTGTAACTTTAAAATATTGGCATACCTATCAGCCTAGCATGGGGCACATGCCTGTAACACCACCCCTCAGGAGGTATAGGCAGAAGGATGGCTATGAGTTCTAGGCCAGCCTGGTCTACATAGGGTGTTTCAGGCTAGCTAGAGATACATATCATTATCTTGTCTCAAAAAATACCCTTCTTCTCCCCCCAAAAAGACTCTTTAGCCAGATGTTGAAGCTCATGTCTCTAATCCCAGTGTAAGGGAGGCGGAGGCAAGAGGATCATAAGTTCAAGGCCAGCCTAGGCCATATGAAAAGGCTGTCTCAAGAAAAGGGAGGGGGTGTAAAGGAGGAACTGCTTTGATCTAGTCTGCTAGGTGACATGGAAGAAGAATGCTCCTTGTAGAAGGATCAGCACTTGTAAAGGGTCTGAAGCTGGAAGTTTCTAGAAATGTAGAAGTAGCAAAGAGAGACTTAACATGCTGAAGGGGAGTGGTTATGGAAGGTGGACCCAGACAGATAATAGTCGTAGGAGCTGGGGCCTTGTCAGCAGGAGAGTTGCAAGTTCAAGGCCAGCCTGGACTACAAAATAAAGTTACATTGAAAGTCAGATTTATCAAATTGGAGGTCATCGGTGACCTCTGACCTCAACCTGAATGAACCACTTTGGTAGAGTGAATGTGGAGTGTATTGATACGTAAGTCTGAACAGAATGTAGGCAAGCTTCTGGGGTCTTGCTGTAAAGGGGAAACAGAAACAGGGAACATCCATTCTTGATATGTTAGTTGGGACAGGACTGGGCAGGGCAGGTCTGACAGCCGACTCAAAGCCTCACCCCCTGCAGGGCTGTGCACTCGCTCACTCTCCCAGGAGTCTTTTCTTCCCTGGCTCACGCCCTCTTTCCCGCCACTCCACAGTCCATGCTACTCTTGGCCCCAAAGCTGAATGAAGCCAACCTCAATGTGGAGCTGATGAAGCACTTTGCAAGGCTGCAAGCCAAGGATGACCAGGGCCCCATCCGCTGCAACACCACGGTCTGCTTGGGCAAGATTGGCTCCTACCTCAGTGCTTCGGTGAGTGCCCTGTAGAGTTATGGGAGGATGCCAGCTTCCTGTGGGGCCACAAAGCCATGTGCTTGGGTCCTCATTGTCACAGAGACTTAGCCCCTGAGCACTGTCAGGCCTGATGGTCTTCTCAAGGTTGAGTCAGCTGTAGAGCACACAGCCAGTAAGGGGCTAGATCTGGGTTCTGAACCCAGGTCTGCTTGACTCCAAGTCTTCACACATTACCTGCTGAGATCCATAAACTTGAAGTCCTGCCAGGCCTGGACAGTTAACAAGAATGAATTAAAGTTGGGTATGGTGGCACATGCCTTTAGTCCCTGTACTTGGGAGGCAAAGACAAGTGGATCTCTGTGAGTTCCAGGCCAGCCTGGTCTACATAGCAAGTTCCAGAACAGCCGGAGCTACATAGTGAGTCTCTGTCTCAAAAATAAAACAAAACAAAACAAAAACAAAGAAATTGAATGAGTGAATAGGATCAGCAGGCAGGGAAGGGAGGCGCATGTTCAGCTTCAGGGCGGCTGCTCTGACCCTATACCTCAGGCAGTGTGGAACCCAATGGTCCAGGAGAAGCCATATTTGTAGGTAAATTCTCTTACTTTAAATTGTGAATGATAGGTTCACATTTTCAACCTTTGGAGGTCCAATGGTGGCCCCTGCCCTGGGAAGTAAGGTCTGGTAATTAAGGGCCCCTCATTAATTGGTACATTCAACATCCTTTTTCCTATCCATCCGGGCGCTCAGACTAGACACAGGGTCCTCACCTCTGCCTTCAGCCGGGCCACCAAGGACCCATTTGCACCATCCCGGGTTGCGGGTGTCCTAGGCTTTGCTGCCACACACAACCTCTACTCGATGGCTGACTCCGCCCACAAGATCCTGCCTGTGCTCTGCGGCCTCACTGTGGACCCTGAGAAATCTGTGCGGGACCAGGTAAGGCACAGCAGGGCAGACCCTGGGGCTTGGATCAGGGATATTCAGTCTCCCAGAGGCCTGGCAATCACTTGGGAAGGCTGGAGCACCCAGCTTAGCCTCTTGCTGCTCCACAGGCCTTTAGGACCATTCGAAGCTTCCTGTCCAAACTGGAGTCTGTGTCGGAGGATCCTGCCCAGCTGGCAGAAGTAGGTGAGTGGCCCACACTCAGGTCCTGTTTCTCTTTGCTGTGTCTCTTACTGTCGTCTGGTGTGTCCCACCCCATCAGAGCATCTGAAAGCTGGAGAACCCCCAGCAAGCAGCTTCCCTGTTCCAAAGCTGGAAGGACTGGGCCTAGAGGAGGGAGGGTGTGCTGTGGACCGCTGTGTTGCAGACCCGCACCTTCTGTCGCCTCGCCATGAAGCTCCTACCTGTCTTCTCTCACTGTCTAGAGAAGGATGTCCATGCCGCATCCAGCCCTGGGACGGGAGGAGCCGCAGCTAGCTGGGCAGGCTGGGCTGTGACGGGGGTGTCCTCACTCACCTCCAAGCTGATCCGTGCACACCCCACACCTACGCCCACCGAGACCACTGTGCCCCAGAGACCGGTGCCAGAGGGTAAGCACCCCCCGCTACTGCACGGGTGCCCGAGGGCTGAAGCTGTCATTGTCCGGCTCCCCTGATGTAGTGACGGGGATGTAAGGCGAGGGTGGTGTCTAGTGGCCCTTCGGGCCTCCCTGGCACCACTTTCCTTACACTCCTTCCTCTTAGCCACCTCTACTCTGTCCCAAGGTCTCCCTGAGTGCTCACTCTTTGTTCCCCAGGAAATCCGGCTCCAGCCCCTGCCCCTGCCCCTGACACCACAGCAACTTCAGGCCACTGGGAGACACAGGAAGAAGACAGAGACACAGCAGAAGACAGTGCCACTGCTGACAGATGGGACGATGAGGACTGGGGCAGCCTGGAGGTGAGCAGGACTGAGGAGGCCTCAGAGTTGGGTCCGCCCTTATCTGCATGGCATCCTGATAGGTGAGCTTCATGGATTGGTCATGATAGGCCAGCACCAGGCTCCCCAGGGTCCCCAAGAGCAGAAAGAAGGCTGGTAGGTCTTAAAAACAAAATTAAAAGGCAAAATTAAAAAGAACCATATTAGGAAGGCTCACGGTATTTGCTCTCTTGAAGGTTGAAAATATTGCTGGTCATACCTTCCTCTTCCTCTCCCTGCAGCAGGAAGCACAGCAGGATGACTGGAGTGCCAAGGGCCATGGAAGCCGAGCTGGACAGGTGGGCCAGGACAGGCACAGGGTCTATGTGGAGCTTCATGTGGCCCTTCGCTCTGCTAGCCTCCCTCCCCCATTGTTCACAGGTCAGCCACCCAGACCACAAAGCCCTGGAGTCAGACTGGAGCAGCTGGGAAGCTGAAGGCTCCTGGGACCAGGGCTGGCAAGAGTCCAGCTCTGCAGAGCCCCCAGAAGGCACCCGGCTAGCCAGCGAGTATAACTGGGGTGGTGCAGAGCCCAGTGACAAGGGAGACCCCTTTGCTGCACTGTCTGTTCGTCCCAGCGCTCAGGTACTGACCCACTGAGCACACAGATTGGGGTGGACTGCTGCTGGGAGCTGACCCCCAGTATAGCCTGCATTTTCCTTTCTAGCCCAGGCCAGACCCAGACTCCTGGGGTGAAGATAACTGGGAAGGTGTGGAGGCCGAGAGCAGTGAGTATTTCCTATGAAGGGCTGACAAGAGGGGCCTGGGTAGGCCAGGCACAGGAGTGGAGAGCTGAGACTAGTCAACTCAGCTGTCCTTTCCTTCCTGATACCAGGACAGGTGAAGGCAGAGCTGGCACGGAAAAAGCGTGAGGAACGGAGGAAGGAAATGGAAGCCAAGCGGGCAGAAAAAAAGGCCACCAAGGGGCCCATGAAGCTGGGAGCCCGGAAGCTGGACTGACAACCCGACCCTCAAACCCCTGGGCACTTCCAAGCACTGGAGAGCAGGCCAGGCGGATGTATTTATTGTACAAACCATGTGAGCCTGGTCACAAGGCCAGGCACATCTAGTGTACATAATCAGAGCCACAATAAATTCTATTTCACACCCTGGGTTCCAGCGGAGTCAACCATTCCCAAGCAATGGGGTCTTGGTGCTGCCATCCTAATGGACTTTGGATGTGAACATCCAAATTTGCTTTTAAAGCCAGAAGTAAATTAAAGGGGCAGATCTGCCTTCGCAGTTTCTAGGAATCCTCCTAAGAGAGGAAAGCAGACAGCGCTCTGCAGACAGGGGCACTCTTGGGTGTTGGGGTGCAGGAACGTGATCTGTGGGCCCCAAAAGGTCCTTGGGTCCATGCTTTGCTTTGGACGGGAGCAAGGGATGTACTTGTCTCCACTCTCTTTAGAAACACTCTCGATGATCATCAAGGTGCGGGCCAAGGCTTCAGCGGCGGCGCTGAGGCACACAGGTCCCGTGAGGGCGGCTGCGCGTGAAGCCAGCTTTGCAGACGCAGCGGAAGGAGCCACTGGTGTTCACGCACCGCTCGCTCTTGCATAGCAGTCCGCGCTGGTTCAGCTCCCGACACTCATCGATGTCTGCAGGTGGGATGACACGCTGTGATGCAGGCTTAGGTTAATAACGCCCCAGCATGGTGCCACCTAACACCTGCTGCCTCTGCCCTTCTGTCCCCAATGTCTTGCTCACCCACACAGCGGGCGCGGGAGGCATCCAGCTGAAAGCCGCCAGGGCACTCGCATACCGCCCCGCCTGGCCGCGGCACACAGCGACCACTCACACAGCGGCACTCATCTGAGTCTTCCTCCGAGCTGTCCTCGTCTATGCAGGACAGAGGAATACAGATATCAACATGGGCTCCCACAGATGGCCTCTGAGCCACACCTCTTCTCCCTTGGCCCACTCACCTCGCGGAGACTTCCCCAGTAGCAGGGGGCTCGTGTCCCAAAAAGAATTGCTCTCACTCTGCGAAGTCGGGCATTGGGACCCTGGAAGTGGGAACAGAGTCAGCGACACTGCTGCACCCCAGTCCCTACCCCTAGTCCTTCAGGGGTAGCTCACCAGTGCCACGTGGCGGGCATGGTCTGCAATGGGTACCCCAGCCACGGCCCTGGCGGCAGCAGCAGTCATCAAAAGTGAGGGCAGGCCCGGCCAGGGGCCCTACACACATGCCGTCCTCTCCTCGCTGGCCCCAGCACACTTCGCGTCGCTCTGGGGCGTGTTCTGTGGAACAGGACCCACATCAGCAAGGATGGGGGCAGGGACTGCCCACGGTGGTCCCATCCCACCTGCCAGCTGTGGCCTGGGGGCTCCACCCTGACAGGACTCAAAATCGGCCCAGGACACAGGTATTCCACACCCGCCTGGGGAGGCTCTGGGGAGCTGGCAGTTAGGCTGGAGGTGCCAGGGCACCCAGGTAACGGTGAGAGCCGGGGAGGTAAGACGGCCAGGGCGGCAAGCAGCCGGATCCTGGCACTCATCCATGTCTACGGGGCATCGAGGGGGTGGGTGTGGTGGTAATCACATTTCAGCTTGGGCTCCGGTCCCTCCTGATCCCTCGGGCCTCACCCATCTCCTCCGGGCTCAGACACTGACGCTGCGCAGGGCTGTACTCTGCGGGCGGCGTGCAGGCGCAGCGGTAGCCGCCGCGCGTGTTCTCACACACTCCGTTCCTGCAGTTGGACTCATCCAAGCACTCATCCACGTCTGCGGAGAGAAAGACCTGCTGGTGACAGGAGCAGGCGGCTGCTTCCCCAGGCCACCCTGCCGCTGCACTCGCTCACCCACGCACTCCAGCAGGTTGCCGTCGTAGTAGAAGCCCTGCTTGCAGTAGCACTCGTAGCCGGGCTGCGTGTTCACACACTTGCCCTCCTTGCAGATCTCTGCCCCGAACAACACGCACTCGTCGATGTCTGTGTAACCGAGGAAATCTTGGTTTTCCTCGGTTGGAAAACCAAAGGCCCTGTGGCCTCCCCTTTAGTTGGCGACTCAGGTACCTCGGCTGAGACGCTTGGGCGGGGCTTATCCGGAAAGTTAAACCCAGGGCAAGGATTTTAAGGACTGAGCTGGTTTACGGGGTGGGGCTTATCCAGCGAGTGGCTGACTCAACGGTAAACCGAGCCTAAGCATAATGGGGAGGAGCAGGGCGGAGCCAGGTCAGAGCTTACCACGGTGGGCTGGAATGCCATAGTTCACGATGTTGTTGTCCTGTGTGTAGCCCTTTCCATCAGGACAAAGGCTGTGAAACTCGGCTGCAAGGCGAGAGCCGTGGGGGAGGAAAGGCAGGACTGAGCAGGCGCCTGCCTGATGTCTGCTTTCTCCTCCTTTCCCAACTACCCACAGGGGAAGCCCTTTGGTTTCCCGATGAACAAACAGGAGCTCTGGGAAGGGGTGTATTCCTCTGACCTGAGCTGTAGACTGGACAAGGGTAAATTTCGCAGTGGTCTCCCCAGCCAGCCCCCAGCGAGCAGCAGCACTCCTGCTGAGTGACATTGGTGGCCAATACACTGTCGCAGAACACTGTGTCATCGAAGTTAAGGTAGCACTCCTTCTTGTGGTGGGGCTGCTCCACCTCTAGGGAGGGGGGCAACAGTTCAAGTTCATGCAGATGATAGCTTTAGTCCTGTCTACTGTACCCGAAGACCGCCCCCACTCTCCTTGTCACCAGTGGGAGGTCTAGCTCCACCCCACTTCTCCCAGGCAAAGGGAATTTCTTCCTGTTCCAGGAATCCAGAAAGGTAGGACCAGGACACATCTTGAGCCCAGCTGTAGCTGCAAAGGTTATTCAGTCTGAGAGAAGGAGAGGGTACTCACCCTCACACTCATGCTGGTCCTGAGTGAGAGTGAAACCCTCATCGCAGACGCAGACATAGGAGCCCTGGAGGTTCTCGCAGGCCCCATGGGGCAGGCACAGGCCTGGGTCCTGGCTGCACTCATCTATATCTAGGAGGTTCAAGGAGAGCAGGAAGCAAGAGCAAGCTTGGGCTTTGGAAAGACCCAACCCCTCTTTCCGGGGGGTGTGCCAAAGGCCTTACACAGTCTCAGAACTCGAATTTCTGCTTTGGTTTCTAAGTGCACACAAAAGGAGTCCCTGGGGTCTGTCTCTGTGGATATGTTTGTAACATCACTACTGTCAGCCTTTAGGTTTACGAAGGACCCTTAAATTCTCCTGGCAATGAACTGACTCTCAGCGGGCACTTGGAGACCTTCATTCCGGTCCCCCACCACCTTTCACAGTTTTGATATTTTTTGAAGCAAGGTCTGTTTCCTAAGCTTGTTTTGGACTTAGTATCCTCCTGCCTCAGTCTCCCCTGTAGCTGGGGCAGCAGATACCTGCCATCAAACTTGGCTCCCATCATTTCTCCACTCCTCCTAAAATTTTACTCAAGGTAGAATTGTCCCCTCTCATCTAAAACATGCAAGAACTCTGTAACCGCTGTTCTTGGAGTAGAATCTTGCTCAGAGCCTCCTGCTGGGAGACCCCTTCCCACCTAGAACTCCCCGCTAAGAGATCCCTCAAGTTTCAAGTCCCAGTTCACACAGTCACCTCTCTTTAATGAACTTATGGGCACCTCCGCCCTGAACCTGAGACTCATCTTCATGCCCCCTCCAATATCTGAGCCCCAGATCACTGCAGAAACGCCTAGTACAGCACCTGACACAAAAGGGTGTGCAGATATCACTTGGTGGTGAATACACATCCAGGTGAGTTGGTAGGTCAGACTACTGTATCTGTGAAGAGCTGAGCAGAGGGACTGGAGACATGGTTCAGCCCCAAAGAGCATTGGCTGCTCTTCCAGATAACCCAGCACCAATCCTAGGGCTCCAATGCCCTCTTCTAGACTCCACAGGCATGTATACTCATGATCCACAGAAATAATTCAGGCAAACACATATACATATAATAAGAATAAATAAAACCTCAAAAAAATTAAAAGGGACAGAAGCAAGCCAGACAGAAATCCTGCCATCAGCACCATGATCCTTGTCTCAGAACAAACGGAAGGGTGTTGAGTTAGACGGATGGATGGATGGATGGATCAAAGGCTACAGAAAGGCTGCAGTGTATCAGATGGAGTACACTACCCTGCCACTCCTCTCAGAAGCCCTCAGCCAACTCCTCATACCTTGGCACTTCCTGCCGCCCACCAGCCGATGCCCTTGGGGACAAAGACATCTGTAGGAACCATTGGTATTGACGCAGTCACCCCCAATGCAGGCCGCAGGGAAGTCGCATTCATCAATGTCTGTAGGAGATCAGGATTTGGAGAATCTCAGGGGTTGAGCACATACATACAGCCTGGAGCTGTTGGAGTTCCCTACTCCAAGAGGCCTGGTCACTCCCACACCCCCAAACCACAACTGGGATCTGGATGGGGACTGAACCTGGGCAGTGGAGATCCTGGGGTAGGAGAAACAGGCCAGTGCCCAGGCTCTGGACCCCTCACCCTCACAGTGGCTCCGGTCCCTTGACAGATGATAGCCAGAGAGGCACTGACACAGGAAGGAGCCCGGTGTGTTCGTGCAGATGCCGTTGTTGCACATGTTCCCAGCCTCACACTCATCCATGTCTGCAGGGCACAGAGGGTTGTCTCAGGCTGTTTTCCCACTGCTGCCCACTTTTCTGGAGCACTAGAGCTGAGGCCTAGGGGCCCTTACCCTGCTCCCACATAAAAACTATGCGTGGGTGCCCAAGCCAAGTTTCCAAGGGTTCCTCAGGCATGTCTTCCCACTGTTCACCCACACTCACCAAACAAGAGGTACCCTCTCTCCTCATACTGCCTAGGGTTCCCCCAGCTTCTCAGATGGTGATCTGAAAGCCCCGCCATGTTCCATTATCCCTCCCATTCCTTTGCTCCCGTCTCCTGATGCCCTGTCACCTACCCCTTCCTCCCCTAGTGTCGGTGTCCATGAGGCTCTTCGAAATGCTCTTCTGTCCAACTCCTTGGGTAATCAGGCTCACCGCAACTATCCATAGCCCACAACTGATAGTTCCACACAGGCATTCCCTAAGACTCCTGACCCACAGTGCTCAGCTTCTACTGGCATCTCTGGCTGAGAGACCCAGATGGACCACCCTACTGAGCTTCTCTAATATGGATAGACTCAGCACCTTTTCTCTCAAAGGGGCCCAATTCCAGGGACGTTTTCCAATGGACAGCACCGCCCACGGCCCCTCTGGGAGGATCCATCGGCCCTCTCTCCCTGACCTTGACACCCAGTCAACGAGCCTAGCCCACCTGTTCTAGTATCACAGCACCTCATGGCCACCCAGGCCACACCCACCCACCCACCCAGCAACACGCTCTTCTCCCATCCTTTGCATCTACAGTCCCTTAGAGAAAGTGAAGCCTTCTTCAGCCCACTGGCCCTGCTAGTTGACAAGTTTCTTTGAATTACAGCTTCCGGCCTGCTTTTTGGTACATAATAAACATTACCACAGGGAAAGAGGACTAATGATTCCACCAGTCAAGCTTTTTTTTTCCCTTCAAAAAGTTTTTTTTTGCTTTTTTTTTTTTTCGAGATAAAGGTTTCTCTGTTGTAATTCTAGCTGTCCTAGAACTCATTCTGTAGACCAGGTTGGCCTCGAACTCACAGAGATCTGCCTGCCTCTGCCTCCCAAATGCTGGGGTTAAAGGCCTGCATCCCCGCCGCCACCACCACCTGACATTTATTGCTTCAAATTAACAAGCTTTGCAAACAAAGTTTCAAGCCTTATCACTGAAGAGACAAGAGATGGTTCAATAGTTAAGGGCATTTGCTGTTCTTACAGAGGCCTGAGGTTCGATTTCCAGCACCCAAATGGCAGCTCACAGAGGTCAGCAACTCCAGTTTCAGAAGATCTGGTCATCTTTTTTGTTTCCCAGGGCACCAGGCATCCATGCAGTGCATGTACATGCATACAGGCAAAACACTCATACACATTAAAGAAAGAAAGAAAAATACACCCTCCAAGGACTTTGTCCACCCTTTTCTTTCGCTGAGGACATATGCCAATTCGGTCAATGAGCTGGCAGAAGAATTAGTCCCCTACCAACTCTGGTTTTACAGGGCCACCCACTCTCTAACTTAAAGAGCATCTGGCCTGCGGAGTATGCGGGAGCTCACCGACGCAACTGCGGCCATCTGGAGCGGGTTCGTATCCCTGGGCGCACGTGCAGCGGAAGGAGCCAGGAAGGTTCTCGCACCATCCAGGAGAACAGGGGCTGCCTTCGGAACACTCATTGATGTCTGTAGGAAGGAGCGTTAGCATCACGTGGTGCCCTACCCCAATTTGCACGCTGCAGGGGTGAGGCTCCCTCCCCAGCGGCTAGGGGCGGGCTCTACTCCCAGGAGGCCCCGCCTCCCACGTGGAGCCAGACTCGCCCTCACCGCGGCAGGCCCCGCCCCCCTGGCTGCGGTAGCCGGGCTGGCAGGCGATGCACTTGTAGCTGCCAGGTTTGTTTTCACATTTGCCATCGGGGCAGGTGCTAGGATCGCGACACTCGTCGATGTCTGCACCAAAGGGGAAAGGAAGAGGACAGATCTGGGGACAACATGGCTGGTTGGTCCGGTGCTCTTAGTCCTCTACAGGGCCTCCCTCCTCCACAAATCAGGCAAAATGGACCAGTTTGGACTTCCCTGACCCCAGCCTGAGAGGATTAGAGATAGAAAGAGATTGGTGCAGTCATCCCGCCCCCATCCTAAATCGAGAGACAGCTGTAAGCCCGCTTCGGTCTGGACGGGTACCCCACCTTCACACACGGGCGGCCGGGAGGTTTTGAGCCGGTAGCCCGGGTAGCAGTTGCATTTATAGTGACCAGGGAAGTTGATGCAGAAGCCGCCGTCGCCGCACAGGTGAGGCTTGGCGCACTCGTTCAGGTCTGAACGAAGACAGGACATGCGATGGGGCGTGGGGTGGGTGGTGGGAGCCAGTATCTCCCGCTCGGTATCCCCAGGGAGGCCGGGAGCTGGCAGCACTCACCCACGCATGAGCGTCCCCCTGCGCCCACGTGGAGGCGGTAGCCTCGGTTGCAGTGACAATTGTAGGAGCCTCCAGTGTTCATGCATATGCCTCTGCCGGGGCCGCACGGCTCTGCCTCGCACTCGTTCACGTCTGGAAGGACCGCAGGCCAAGAGACATCAAAAGCAAGTTGTGAGCGGGCTCCCCCGACCCACACACACTCCCTCGCCCACACACCCCTCTCACCAACGCAGTAGCGGTGCTGCGGATGTGATCTGTAGCCGGGGTTGCAGTGGCAGGAGTAATCCGAGGGGCCAGGCACACACTGTCCGTGGCCACAGATATTCTGGTTCAATCGACATTCATCGGTCTCTGTGGCATAGGCGGATTGGGTCAAGGGGTTGATCAGGGAATATCTGCTTTCTGCCATACCCCAGAGGCAGATGCTGACACGGCAGCCCTACAGATCAAGAGAGCTTGTCCCATAGTGACCTCTGGCTTCTGCACACGGATATTTGAATCCTAGGAATTCCTAAACCTCATCTCATCTAATCCTAATGTCCTTGTTCTAGAAAGTCTCCAAATAGGATCCCTGTGTCTACCACCCCTGACACTTTTGTTACTCGCATCCCTAGCGTTCCAATAGCCTGACCCCTATCACCTCAAATCAAACCACATCGGCCAAGTGCCCTGTGTTCTCAAATACCCTTCCCAAGCATCTCTGAGACAGCATTTTCCCATGGATTAAACCCCAATAGTTTAAATCTTGTAGTCCCAGGTTTATTAATATCTTCTAACCCAGTGACTCCAACGCCCCTTACTCCAAGGACCTGGGTCCTCCATTTTCCAATGGTTGATTATCTCCCCTCCTAAGGCAGATACCAGTCAGTTCCTAGGAACCCAGCTTATGTCAGAACTGTGTCTAGATGGCCAGATGGAGAACTCCTCCTGTCCTCTTGTTCACTAAGCTCAAGAGTCCATTTCCTTCTCTCTCCTTTGATCCCCACCTTTTCCACAAAGCCCAAGGTGATGCTAAACTCTGCTCTGCCAAAGCACACCTGAGCAGAGGGCTTTTTCAGGCTGCCCTCTGGCTGGAGTACCCCTCCACAGGCTTCCTTGCTACCCTCCCAGGCACCTTGTCCTACACATTCCTACAATCCTCAGGGGCAGTCACTGTGACCAGAGGAGATGAGAACCTGAGCCCTCATCTCATCTAGACTCAGGGTTTCAGTCAAGCTCAATGACTGAGGCTTCGGAGCCCATGTGCCATAGGCTTGTGGTTCCACCGTGGCCTGGGGTAAATTGTTAAACCTCTCTAAGCCTCAGCTTTTCACCTGAAAAACCAGGCAACCCTTTGTTCTCTTCAGAGTGTGAGAAAGCGAAGGGTATTCAGTTTGTGGAGTTCTTCACCTGGCAGAGCCTGGCAGGGCCGTTGCACAGTGAGAGTTGGCAGTTATGATGCCCAGATCCTCACAGACACTTCTCATAGCCTCTGGCATCAATCCCAAGCCTGTTATGGCGGCTCCACGAACTAGCCTCCCCTGGTTCTCTGTGGTTTCTTCCCCCCTCCGCCAATGATTCATACTTCTCTACACCTTTGCCCAGACTTAATTTCCCTGGAATGTTCTTTTTCTGAGTCTTCATGTCCCTCCCTTCCCCACTTCCCTTGAGTGTCTAGCAATCTTTAAAATGCTACATTCTCTCTCTTTCACACACACACCCCACAACCTCCCATTGCTCCCTAATATCACAACCTTCAACTCCCATCTTCTCTGACTTCTCTTTTCATAGCATTTATGAGATACCCTAGACTTTATTGAGATGCTTTTCAGGTCTTACACTATAGCCTAGGCTGACCTTGAACACTAAGCAATCCTCTGCCTTCACCTCCAATTATTGACATTACAAGTGTGACCCACCACACCTGGCTTGATCTGTTTGCTTTGGTTGGAGTTTATTTAGGAGGCACACTTGTAAGTGCTCGATAAATATTAAGTTGAATGACAAATACTCTCAGACTGCGCTGACCACTAGCAGGCCCACTGGAAGGCAAAGTGTTACCTCTGCTGGAACTTCCCCAGCTCCCAGCTCTGGACAAGAGCTAGCCTGTTAGCCTAGGGAATGATGGAAGGAAGAAAACTAATCTGGTTGTGTAGCCTATCCAGGATGTGGCCCTCCTGGCAGGCCTCACCTGTGACCTGAGTCGGGGCGATCTCCACCGCACTTCTGGATGGGGGCAAGTCTGGCAGGAACCGGTGAAAGGTAGGTGGGGAGGGGCGGGAGATCAACTCTGTAGGCAGAAGCAGGGGCTTTTCAGAGAGCAAGGCTGTTGACTGAGCCTCCCACCCCTGCAGGCCACACTCAAGCCCCACCACTCAGTACTCACTGTAGCCCCCTCCCCCACCTCCCAGTGACTCAGCCCCTGAGGACTGCCCCCACTTGCAGTGTCCAGCTCACCTGGGTAAGGCCGGGCAGGCGAGGTGGTGGCTGTGGGATGGCTCTGCTGCACTGACCGCTCCTCACTCACTGGCTGCAGTTGACAGCAATATGAGCCCTCCTTGGCCCCTTTGTCTCCCTACCCCTCACACTGGGTCCCCTGTACTCACTGGGTCCATGGTCACTCCTAAAAGAGAAGGTGAAATGTCAGGACGAGAAGTCATAGTCAAGGATCAACAGCTAGGGTTGTACGGCTAGGGTAGGTCTCTGAGAGTTCAAAAGTCATGCCTTTGGGTCAAGGGTCAGAGCTTAGATCCTGGGATTAGGGTATGTTTGCTCAGTGGTTGTGATCTAGAGAGTACTGGTTGAGCTAGGTTTGTGCAGTGCTGACCTACGAGGTGAGGGTTAGAGGGTAAGGCCTGGAGGTCAGGGGTTTGGGCTGGGGTTGGAACCTTAGAAGGTTAGTTGGGCTATAAGTCTTATCTGTGGATCTGGAATCAAGACCAGACCTCTCTCTTCCTCTGTGTCTTCAGGTGGTGGTGCTCGACTGGGGCTTTCAGGGAGCTGCTGGGGTTTGGGTGGCCCGTCAGGGTGCAGGAAAAGGGAAAAGTCACTTTCACCCTGGATGGTGAGCGTCTGGTGAGAGGTTAGGATGTGGTAGCCCTTTCCAGCTGGGCAGATCTCCTTGAAGGCTGCTGTGGTCAAGATGTGGACACAGCATGTGAGTTCCTGGACAGGCACACAGCTTGTCCCCCCGCACACACACCTCCGTGCCTCTGGCTCACCTGTACCATCTGCCGGGCAGCGCTGGCACCGTGCACCCCAGGCTTTGCCCACACTGCAGCAGCAGAGCTGGCGGGTGAGGCGTGTGGTCAGAGGGTGCTGGCATTGGTGTTCGGTGCTCACCAGGCGGAAACACAGGCTCTTCTCCTCTGGTTTGTCGGCTGCGGGGGCGTTAGTGGAGGGTAGGACCTGAGCACTGCCCATGTCCCTCTGCCCAGTTGCTCCGGACCCTGCTTCTTTGGTTCAATCAACTCTTGATCCATGGGACTCCCTGAAACCTATGTGCCCACCGACTCCAGATGCAAGTTGCTCTGAACTTCATTTGTTCTTATCCAACCAGAGATTTATCGACCCTGATTTCATCTACCTCATGTGATCTCTAACCTCAGCTTACATGTGGCTCATCACTGATTCTATCTTCTCTGAGTCTGGTTGTTTCTGCTATCAACCCTTGACCCACTGACTTCTTATGACCTCTGACTCTGTCTGCTTAGAGCTCTGCCCCTTCCATCCATGCCTTGTGAATTCCCAGGACCAGGATTCCCAAGTCTCACCAATGCACTGTGTGCGTGAGGGGCCCAAGCTATGACCAGGTGGGCAGACACAGCGATAAGAGCCAGGGTTGTTGAGGCAGTCACCGTGGCGACACATGCCGGGCATCGCACACTCGTTGATGTCTGTGATAAGCAGTTAGACTCTTGTAACTGGGGCTATAAGGTGGCGGCAAGCTGCTCCAAGCTGTTCAGGTTCTGCCTTAGTCAGATCCTTTCTCTCCCACCTTGGCACCTCCTCATGACCTCTGACCCACCCTACAGTCCATAGACTCTTCAGCTGACCATACCCTGGCAGTGTGTGCTGTTGAGCCTCTTGTAGCCTTGGGGGCAGTCAGCACCCACCTCCCCACGTACAGGTCCTGGCTTCTGCACCCCTGTATCTGCAGAGAAAGGACACACACAATGGCAACAAGATGGGGAAATACTGGGGTCTGCAGGGGAAAAGAGGGCACTGGAGAGGGGAGAGAATCTTTGGTGGGCACTTAGTTGGAGACTTGGGGAGGGAGAAGGGGCAGCTGGGCCACCCTAGGGGGATACACTGGGCCAGGCACTCACACTGAAGCTGTGGGCACTTGTGGCACTTGCTTTGTCCCCAGGCAGTACCGATGCTCCCGCAGCAATCTTCCTGCTTGGTGAGGCCAGGCAAGGGGTTGCTGCCACACTAGATAGAGGGGTGTGAATCAGAGAGAGCCCCACCCCCACTTGCCTACCTCCTGAGGTCCCTTTCCTTTTTCCAGCCCACCTGTGACAGGACAGGCATGCAGTCCTGATGAGTTAGCAAGAGTAACCCCGAGATAGAAAGGCTGGGTTTTTTTGGAGTTGTGGATTCACTCACGGGCTGCTTGGGCAGTGTGTCCTGGAAGCAGCGACCCAGTGGCTTTTGGGTGGGTGGCCTCGGGTGCGGGGGCTTGGGATGCGGTAGCAGATGCTGGGCAGAGGCTGGGCCCTCTGCATTCGACGCCCCCTCGATGCGGTGCACCTGAACGGAAGCTTCAGGAGGGTGATGGACACGCACGTTCACCACGGGGGGCGGTGCCTGCACTGGGTTGGGGGCGGGGCGCGGTGGCCTCAGGGCTGTCCCGCGCCTGGAGGGTCGCAGCCGCGCTGAGCTCCTCCAGGCCCTGGCCCAGCCGCCCAGATCCAGCCACCCTTATTGCCCGCCCATCTTAGCACTCCCGGATTGCCCATCTCCTATTACCTTCTGCTGAGATTTGTCCTGGCCCCAGGGGCACCAGGAAAGCTGCATGTTGGGCAGGAGGACCCTCCCCCGGCCCGGGAGGATCCGCGATCACCTGCACTGCATAGATGGCGTGTTTGCTAGCCACAGACTCGCCTTCTGGAGCAAGAGGTGGCAGCGGGCCTGTGGACATGGCCCCGGTGCGAGCTAGTCCCGAGCCTGAGCTGCCGGTGCCCGCTCCAGTTCCTGCGGCAGGCACCTGGCAGAAGCGCCCTGTGAAGTCCGGGGGGCACAGACACTGGTTTCGGGAGGAGCACTGGCCACCGTTCATGCAGGGTAGAGGGCACACCACTGGGAAAGGAGGTGGGACGGGTCAGGGCCTGGTTGCTCTTCAGCCACCAAGCCATCATCACCCACATCCTGCCTTCCTTACCAGTCACTAGCTGCCCTAATTGGGAAGCTGACTTTGGTAACAGCTCACATACATGGGGACTGCCTTCTGTAGGTCCCCGACATATTTCTAGCCATGATGGATTCTGGACTTACATGCTGGCCATGTGCCCTTATGTCTCTGAGCAGCTTACTCCCCCTGTCCATGCGCTTTGGGCCCTCATCTATGGTGGTAACGTTCCCTTGAATGAGGCAGTGCCTATACAGATGCTTGGCCCAGGGTGGTACTGTGCAGAAGTAACAGCTAAAGCTCTCCCCTTTGTTTAGGACTCAAGTCTCTCTCCTAGTTCACCCTTGCCCCCTCTCTTCATCTTGCTACCAGCTCTTACAGCTGCCAGTGACATGCCATGTCTAACCTTGCCAGGTCCTGGCCCGAGACACTGACAGAATTCAGGATCCCTATCCACCCGGGCTCACCCCTGGGAATTCTTGCCTTTTAAGCCACATATAGCTCAGACTCCAGCCCTACCAGTTACAGCCTCTACGGTATCCCCTGCCCCATCTCTGATTCTCCTCAAGGCTTTTGTCTGTCTCCCACCTGTGCACAATCCCAGCTCCACTGGAGACACAGGCCTCAAGCAAGGTACTAGTAAAAAGAACCACCCTTCACTCATCTTATTCTTCTACTCCCTGTCTGAACATTTGAGGCCATGCTCCAGAACCTTCTTTTAGTCCAACTCCCCCTGTTCTTCCCCAGCACACTCCTGGCCCAGGAGCCACCTACCTCCCACTGGTGTGCCGGTGATAGTCCTATGGTTTTATCTCTATCCTTTGCTCTGTTCCAGAGTCTTTTCCTGTCACTGCATGTCCAGATCTGACCCTTCTGAGCCCAGCGTCTCTACCAGAAGGGGGTCTTCTCATTCTCCACCCTGTGCCCAGTTTGGCTGGCACTTTCCTGAGTTGTGGTCATATCTGCCTCTCCCACTATAAAACGTGTTTTGGAGGGCAGGGCCTGGTGTCTTTAGCTGTGTCCCAGAGAAGGTAGGGGGATGAGGAAAGGGTGTCTGCTTCTGGTCTTGCTTCCCTGAGCTCCATCCCCAGCCCCTCTCCTGCCTGTTCCAAGGCTACTCCACTTTCTGTGGTAGGAAGCTGTGCTGTTTTCCTGGACATTCAGAGTGTCAGCCCGAACTCATCCCTGATCATCAGAGTGTGCTGAGAACATCCCAGACTAGCCCACCCCATCCTGCCTAGTCTCTGGAGACCAGGCCTCACAGGGCAACAGAGGTGTGTCCTGGGTCAGAGGAGGCAGGATCCTCTCCTTCCTGCCTTCCAGTGAGTCACCCACAGTGGTGAGAGCGACCTCTCAGTGACCCCCTCCCACTGTGGGCCGGGCACTGAGCCTGGGGGATGTGGGCAGCAGCCTGCACAAGATGACCAGGCATGCAGACACTCACATGCATAGTCATCCTCACACACACAGACTCGTTCTGATACAAATACAGCTCACTGTGTAAACACTCCCAGACAGGGACTGTAGATACACACCAGAGACACAGAGAACACGAACCAGTCAGCGTGCCATGCCAAAGCCTCTGCATGTCCCTGTAAACACACATACACACACACACACACACACACACACACCCCTCAGGAGAACTGTGAAGCACATGAGGGGGACTCCTTTGGTCTGGAGCCATGAGTGAACATAGGAATGTGTGAGAGGGCTGTTTTCCTGGTACCATCCTGGGCACGGCCTAATTACCCTG
Source organism: Cricetomys ansorgei (assembly GCA_026225945.1). Lineage (NCBI taxonomy): Eukaryota > Metazoa > Chordata > Mammalia > Rodentia > Nesomyidae > Cricetomys > Cricetomys ansorgei. The sequence goes on along the minus strand of JAMJFZ010000597.1, from coordinate 39,198,189 downwards.
TCCAGGAAGGTAATTACTGCTGGGACACCTCCCCCCTGCCTGGCCCACAGGGCCTCAGGGGAGGAGTCTTGAGCCCCAGGCCTTTTCTTTGAAGAGATGCTGAGGAAGAGGTGGCCTCTAGGCTGACCAGAAAGTCTTAAGGCTTGGGGTGGAGGCATCTCTGAGAGATGTTTGGAGCTTACGAACGATACAGGAGATGGGCTAGATGATTGAGGACCCAAAACGACCCCTCGCCATGCTTGTACCATTTCTTAGCCCCTACTTCTTAGGCCTCAATGCCTTTCCCCCTCAGATTTTGCCATAACTAACTCCCTCACCCAGTTCTGACCTTAGCTCCGCCTCCCAGACAACACAGGTGTCTCCTTCCACCAGGACAAACTTTAGACAGTTTTAAAAGATTTCTGTTTCGTGGGGAAATATTTACCCCCTCTCTGGGACTTCCTACCCCTGCTCTGATTTCTCCAACCCCCTGTATGCTCCTTCTTATAACTGAGCACTTCCCAGGAGGTCTGTGTCGTCCGGGACCCCAGCCCAACCCTCAACCCTAATCCAATACTTCAAAGTCCAGGCTTCCACGCAGCCCCTCAACTTCCAAGGACTGCAACCTCTCAAGCCCCTGACCCCAGATCTCCAATCCCTGCACGCCATCTCCCCAACTCCTATACCTAATGCTCGACTCTGTTCCTGCCTGGTGCCCCCAGCCAGAGCCCCCTGGCCCTCACCCACGCGGAAGCCAGAGCCGGTGAGCGTGTCGGTGCTGTGGCCGTTCTCTCCGATGAGCGTCATGTTGGAGCCCTGTTGACAGCTGTCCCGACACTGGCCCTTCAGACAGGTCCGCTTGCAGATCACCGGCGCAAAGACCACCTTGAAGCGTTCGCGGGCCAGCGCCCCGCCCCCGCCCGTGCCCCGCTCTCCGGCCGGCCCCCCCTCGGCCCCGCCGCCCGGGCCCAGCAGCGCCAGCAGCAGCAGCGCCAGCAGCCCCGCTGCCCCGGCCCGGCGCATCGCAGGGGCCAGGCCGCGGGCAGCCCCTCGGGGCCCGGGCATCCGGGGCCGCAGGACTCCCGGGGATGGGGGGCGAGCCCGGGCCGGGGGGCGGGGGGCTCGAGAGCTGAGAGCCCGGGAGAGGGCTGCAGAGGGCAGAGCGGGGCGGGAGCCGAGGCCGAGGGCAGGGAGGGGACAGCAGGAGCGGCCGGGGTCTCCGCTGCGAGGGAGAGCGATGGAAGCTGCGCTGCGGGCAGAGCGAAGAAACTTCCTTGGTCGGGAGAAACTCAGCCAGGCCCCGAACTGAGGCTGGAGCAGGAGGCCGGAGCAAGTGGAGGCGGAGAGGAGGAGCGAGGGGAGAGGAAGGCCGGGCGGCCGGCCCGCTCCGCGCCTCCCCCTGGCCGGGCTCCTCTCCCGCGGCCGCCGGGAAGCAGGGAGCGCGCGGGGAGGACGCAGGGAGAACTGAGCAGTTGTTTTCCCTGGCGGAGCGCGCCGGCGGCGAGGGGGGCTGGGGCGCTGGCCCCGGGCCAGGGAGACAGTTTTCTCTCTCTCTTTTTTTTCCTCTGGTTCAAGCGACGTCACTGCTGCCGGGAGAAGCGACGGTGTGCAGCCGGGAGGGCGCCAGCTGGAGTGGGGGTTGTCCCCCAGGTGCCCGCCCCGCGCGGGAACCGAGCTGGGTTCTTTCCAGAGAGTCCTCACCTGGGACTCGCGGGCCTGTCCCGCCAGATTCCTCCGGGCGGGGTGTGGAGGCCTGCGCACACCTCCCCGCCGAGCAGCTCCTTTTCCACTCAGTCAAAACTGGGAAACCGAGGCAGATGGGCCTTGCTTGGAAGAACGGAGGCCTGTTAGCTTTTGCCCATTGGCCTTTGTACATGCAGGAGGAGTCCTCGAAGCTCCGAAGTTATGGCTCCTTAATCCTGATCCTCTCTCTTCTCTGAAAGAAAGGATTTAAGCAAGAGTGCCTTCTGCCCACCGTTCACTGAGGTCCCAGGAAGAAGACTGTAGGATCGGGAAGAAGAGCAGAAAGAACAAAGCTAGAAACCCAGCTTCCCTGCCAACCCCCCTTTTAAAGGGCTTCCTGGTGCCCACCCTGCCACCTCCCCCCTTCCCCTCGGCTGGCCTGGCTGGCGGCGCTGGCTCTGGGCCTCAGACACTCTGGAATCGCCAAGGTCTGAGCTCAGGGCCTGGCCCCCTTCCCAGGCTAACAGCCGGAGAAGGGGAGTGCTGCTTGAGTGCTCAGGGGGGTCGGTAGGAGCACAGCAGAGCCCTGGGGCAGGGGTGGGGAAGGGTCTTGAACTTGCTCAAAACTGGAGAGGAGCTGGGCTTACTCACTGGTCTGAAAGGGGGGCTGCGGTGTCCTGGGGCTGGACCATAGGGTGGGAGCTGGACCATGGGGTAAGAGCATCCCAGGAGACACCAGGATCCAGTGTCTGACTCAAAGACTCAGTAGGACTAGGGGTGACCAGGGTCAGGACCATGCCGAGTCAGGTTAATGCCAGTCCCTCTGCCCTGGGGAACCACAGGGTAGTAATCTGATGGGAAGAGGAGTTGAGTTTGGCTTTAGACACATCTCTCCAAGGAGTTAGTGGTTTTTACTTTTCGGCTGAGTTTATTTGGGTTGTTTCAGAGAGACTGAGAGAGGCCATTTGGTGAGCCCTGCTTGAATCATTCAGTAGCTCAGGCCCTGTTCAGAATAGCCTGCTGCTGGAATACTGGGAGGGGGCCTCTTCTGTGTCCCCAGAGGGTTCCTGGCTGCTGGAATCCAGGAGGACTTGTGAGGGGGAACCCCTCCCTCCCACTCTAGTCACAGCCTGCGGCAGGCCGAAACGTTGAATACTTACCACCTGGCAGTTGTACTGAACACTTTACATCCATTTTTTTTTTTTCACACTCACGTAAACCGGACCCTCCCCTGCCTAGAGTCGGCGGTGCTTCACCTTGGAACACAGAACAAACAGTCCAGGCTTGGAGTCTTGATCTCTCCAAGCCATGGATTTCTTGCCCATGAAATGAGATCTAGTCACACAACTAAGAAACGGAGCCAAAGCAGTGGTGGGCTCTGGGTTCCGGGAGGTCTTCTTTCCACCAGACACAGAAGGGTGATACTGAGGGAGACCTTGGGGGAGTACTGGGAAACTGAGGGAGGTAAAAAGGAACTGCAAGGGTCATGTAGAGGGAAGAATGGGGAAGAAAACCTGTTCTTTATCCTTCCCAAGTCAGAGGAAAAACCAGGGAGCAACAGGGTGGGAAGGGATGAGGGCAGTACAGCCGTGTGTCCGGGAGCAGGGACGCAGGCCACAGTGGGGAAATGGGGTTTATCACCAGAGGGTCCGGGATGGATGTGACAGCTTGGGCTTGGGCTGTGGAATGTAGAGACATTGTGAAGTGGGAGATGCTGGAGAGGCAGGTGATGCGAATGGGCCTCAGGATTTGGCACGATCCCTTGGCTGGAGGGAAGAAAGAGGAGAGGGAAACACTGGGGAGGTCCACTCGACGTCTTTGAAGCAGAGCCACCGGAGCCCAAGACAGACTGGGGACAGAGGCTCAGTCCTCAGCAGACAGGGAACAGTTGTACTATGGGAAAGGGTGACTCAGTTGTGAGAGAAAAGGGCCCAGAGACTTACCCAAAGGTAAGCCACCATTCTTGTGCACCAGGGAGAAGATGGTGCCATCTCAAAGTCCCAGAAGGGGCGTCCGAGTGACCTGAAAGGAGTTTGGTGTGGAAAAGCCAAGAGGAATGTTCTAGAAAGAGTGTGTAACCAGTACTGTATAACATTTCTGAGAGTGGGAGTGGAGATAATCCTTTCAGGGCTGCTGCAGGGACTCGGTGACAAGCAGGAGCAGCTCGCAGTGACGGTCCACAAATGTGATCACTGTCAGACTCTCAGGGCCTCAGCAAGAAGTGACTGTCACCCTTCAGGTGAATGGAGCAGGGTGGAGGAACTGTCTAGAAAGAGTAAGAAAACTCTTCCCTGCAGACTAATAACAGAGGTAAGACTTTATTGCCATTGAGGAGACGGAGAAGAACCCTTATACCCCAGGCTAACTGAAGAAAACCTGGAGCTGAAGCTGCATGTAGAGCAACCCTCAGACCACCATGAGACCTCAACAGACACCTAAGGCTTCTGAGCCCCTGCAGTTTGTAGGAAAGGAGCCTGAGAAATGAATAGTATCTCCAGTCTTCTCCTGTTTGCAGGTCTAGTTGATCCTGAAGGTGCAATACCTGGATGGTGACAACCTAGCATGCTGCAGGGAGGTGGAGTGGATCTGCAGGGTAAACTGAGACAGTTCAATGCCACACATGGCATCCTCACTCTGCCCACCTTTTCTAGCATCCTCACCATCCATGACCCCCACCCCACATCTTCCTAGAGCCCAATTTCTCCTGTAAGTCAAAGGAGACCATGGTCATCCAGATCATTAGGGCTGCTAGCAGGTCTTCCCCAAATGACTGTCCCGCCTCTGGTTTGTGCTCCACTTGGTGTCAGAGCCGCCTCTTGTTTTATTTATTTTGTGTGTTTATGTCTGTGTACCTCTGTGTGTAGGAAAAGGACTTATCCCAGTGGGTGGGAATAGGTGTGTTCACTTGCCAAGAGACAGGTCAGCTTTAGGTGTTGTTTCTCAAGATGGCTGTCCACCTTGTATTTGCTCTTTTAAAGACATACTTCTTTAGGGGCTGGAGAGATGGCTCAGTGGTTAAGAACACTGGCTGCTCTTCCGAAGGACCCCGGTTCAATTCCCAGCACCCACATGGAGGCTCACAACTGTCTATAACTCCAGTTCCAGGGGATCCAACACCCTCACACAGGAATACATGCAGACAAAATGTCAATGCACATAAAATAAAAATAAATAAATTATTAAAGAAATACTTCGCCTGACGGTGATGGCGCCTTTAATCTCAGCACTTGGGAGACAGAGGCAGCCAGATCTCTGTGAGTTTGAGGCCAACCTGGACTACAGAGTGAGTTTCAGGGCAGCCAGAGCTACTCAGAGAAACCCTGTCTCGAAAAACCAAAACCAAACAAACAAAAAACACACAACTTCTTCCAGGGGATGGAGACATCAGATGCCCACTATTGACTTTCTCAGGCACCAGGGGAAGTGCGGTGCACAAACATATGTGCAAGCGAAACACTCATACACATAAGTGAAACAAATGTTAAGTTTTTTTTTAAAGAGGCTGGAGAGCCGGGGCAGCAGTTAAGATCAATGGCTGCTTTCCAGAGAGCCCAGTTTCAATTCCCAGCCCCTACACAGCAGCTCACAACTGTCTTTAACGTTAGTCCCAGGGGATCTGATAGCCTCTTCTGGACGTGGGCACTTCACAAATGTGGTGCACAGACATACTTGTAAATAAAACACTAAATTACATTAAAAATTTTTTGAGACAGTGTTTCTCTGTGTAGCCCTCGCTGTCCTGGAACTCGCTCTGTAGACCAGGCTGGCCTCAAACTCAGAGATTAACCTGCTTCTGCCTCCCGAGTGCTGGGATTAAAGGGGTGTGCCACCATCTCCTATCCACATAAAATATTTTTTAATTAAATAATTTTTTTTTATTTATTTTGAGACAAGGGTCTCACTATGTTTTTCTGGCTGGCCGTGAACTCACAGAGGCCCACCTGCCTCTGCTTGCCAAGTGCTGGGATTAAAAGCATGTGCCTTTAATCATGCATGACTACATTTGTTTGCTTTTTATTGTATGGGTATGTAGTTGTGTCTGCATGTATGTTTGTGCAACATGTACATACCTGATAGCTTCAGAGGCCAGAAGAGGGCATTGGATCTCCTGCTGGAATTGAACCTGGGTCCTTTGCAAGAGAAACAAATGCCTTTTTCTTTTTTTTTTGAGACAGGGTTTTTCTGTGTAGCCCTGGATGTTATTGAACTCAGAGACCACCTGCATCTGTGTCCCAAGTGCTGGAACTAAAGGCGTGTGCCACCAGCGCCCAGCTAACTCCTGTTTTTAGACAGGATCTCTGGCCTCAAACTCCAGGTGTGGCTGAGGATGACCTCTGTCCTACCTCTGTCTCCCCAGTGCTGGGCTTGCACTCATGTAACGCCACATGAAGTTTACACAGTTCTGGGATCCAACACATCATGCATGTCAGGTGAGCCCCATCCACAGCCCTGAAACCTTCTCTTATGATCTGCTCACTTGTTTCTCAGCCATCTCACCACCCTCCAAGGAAGGCAGTTTTGTGTCCCGACCCCAGAGCGATGCTAGGTAACCAGGAGTGCTGCAGTGTGCTGACTGACTACATGGAGAGTGACAAACACATCTGTCACTCACAAGTTGCCGTTTCATTCACCCAGTGGCATTGCACAGGGGAACCAAAGCTCTGATAGGTGAGACAATCTGACTCAAGTTGCCCAGCGAGTTAGCTGCAGAGGCTGAACAGAAGCCTGCCTGATTTTGAGGCCACACATGCTCCTAGGTTGAGAAATGAGGTGGGAAACCCTGCAGATGCCCTGAAGATGGATGTGTGGAACTCACAGGCCAACCAGACAAAGAAGAACCTCAGAACCCGGGTCAGAGAATGTGTGGATCACTCAACTTCATGAGACTTGGAGAAGGCAAGGGATTTGACTAAGGTTGCACAGCCCAGCAATGGCGCAGGCATGACTGGAACTCTTGGTGTGTAGGCTTCTGATGCTTTATATAACTGTCCGGAGAGAGCCACGACAGATGAGTCAGAGGGGAAAGCAAACCGTGGAGGTGCAGCACTGGTTACCCTGGCTGCACCTGGGCCAGGTACGTGAATTAGAAAAATCCTTCAGTTTCTCTATGCCTCTGCTCACTCAGTTTTCAACAGGGATCAGTAAATTGATATTTACAAAACCCTCTATTAGTATTCATGTTAGCTAGAGCTGGTTGTGGTGGAGCACACCCTTAATCTCAACACTCAGGAGGCAGAGGCAGGTGGATCTCTGAATTCAAGGCTAACCTGGTCTACAGAGTGAGTTCTAGGACAGCCATGGCTGAGCAGAGAAACCATGTCTCAAAAAAACTATATATATACATATACATACACACATACACATATATATACATATAAATATAATAGACACATATATATTAGCTCTTTGCAGATTAATCTGGGTCTAGGAGTCTAGGAACTATAATGAGCTTGGTGGTACTTAGACCTTTCAATAGGACTGATATGTGCTTGGCTCTGTCTCTGGGAAGCTTCTAGACTCCGAGGAAAGATGTGATTCTGGGGATGGTATGAGTGTGACAGAGAAGAGAGAAGGGGACTGCTCGCCAGGTCTTTTTTATTTTTTTGAGTCAAGGTCTCTTTACATAGTCATAGCTGTCTTGGAACTCACTATGTAGACCAGGCTGGTCTTGAACTCACAGACATTCCCCTGCCTCTTCCTTCAGTTGCTGGGATTAAAGATGTGTGCCATTATGCCTGGCTGCTCATCAAGTCTAAAAAGAAGGCCTGCAGGGAGACAACTATGTCCTAAAAATCTCTCTCCAAAGATTGTGCCTGGCCCTCTCTGTTGGTGATGGTTTTGGGTCGTACAAGGGGTCTAACCCAGGCCCTGATTTCAATAGGCAAGCAGGCTACCACTGAGCCACATTCCTAGCCAATTTTTATATTCTGAGCTAGAGTTTCACAACGTATCTGACTGGCTTTGAACTCAGAGCAATCTTCCTGCAGAATGCTGGGATTACAGATGCACGCCACCTTGCCCAGCTCAAATGTATCACTTGCTGGGATACTAAGATGATGCGTGCTGATAGGATCCCAGGATGAAATTAAACAAACGTCGCCCTCCCCGCTGTGCACTGGACCCATAGCCTCAGCATCTTGGGCAAGTACTTACAGCTGAGCCACACCCCAGCCCTCATCTCTGAGAATCAGAGTCCCTGCTGCCCCACTTTTTACATGCAGTGTTGGTGAGAACACAGACCTAGAGGAATATCGATTACCAGGATGGAGTGACCATGGAAACATCTCTTATCTGCTTCAAACCTGTTTCCTTATTTGCAAATTGGAATGAGGATATGATCTAACTTAGTGTCCTCCTGAGAACTAACCAAGATAAACCAGGCATGACTGTGCACATCTGTAACACCAGTACTTGAGAGGTGGAGGCAGGAGGACCCAGAGTTCAAGGTCATCCTCTATTCTGTGACTTCTAACTGAGCCTAGGAAATGCAAAACCCTGTAAACAAAATTAACTGAGATACTCTCCTGAGGAGCTCTGAGCTCAATGCCTGCTCTAAAGAAAGCGCGCCATCAAGTGGGCTGGGGTGTAGTCAGTGGTAGAGTACTTACTTGCCTAGCACTTTCAAGGTTCTGGGTTCCAGTCAAGGTACTGCAAAACAAACACACACATGCTCCAAAAGCCGAGTGTGATTCTTTTTATTTCAGTCCCATTCAGTCCTGTCCTGTTTTAGCAGAAATGCAGGTGAATTCATGTTGCAGGGAACAAGAAAAAGTGGGGCTGCATGTGGCGGCTCATGCCTTTAACCCCAGCACTCAGGAGGTAGAGAGGCATGGGATCTCTGAGTCTGAGGCCAGCCTGGTCTACATAGTGATTTCTAGGCCAGCCAGGTTATGTAGTAAAACCCTGTCACTAAATAAATAAATAAACGAGCTGAAGTCATGGCTGATAAGTTAAAAGCACTTGCTGCTTTGCCAGAGGACCTTCGTCCCGCCTCCAGCACCCACAGGTTGGCTCTCAACCATCTGTAACTCCAGCGCCAGGGATCTGAATGCCCTTTTCTGACCTCCATGGGCATCAAGCACTCACGTCAGTCATAGATGGGCATGCACAGATGGGCATGCATGCAAAACATACATTCACATAAAATAAAAATAAACAAATCAAAACAAAAAACAATTACAATCAACCCCTATAGCCTCAGTCAGGGAGTTGGAGCTGACGGTAATGACTCCACTGTGAAAAATTCCTGTTGTTCCCCACCTCCCTGGAAGCTTGCTTAGTGTTGGGGGCCGATGATACCCAGGCTGTGGACGTAACCAGCTTGACAAAGATCCTGGTTTTTCCCTTAGCTAGGAGTCTGAAGCCCACCAACTGCCCTGCCCCTTTCTCATCTTTACTGTATGGTGACAAAAGCCTCTCATCAATAATATTGTCTATTTTGGCCTTATAGTGAAAACTCAAATCAATTCCTGGGCTGGCTGGGAGAGGAACACTGCCATCTCAACTCTTAGTAATTGTAACAGTTTTACTGGCCTTCAAGTTTTTGGCATGTGTGAATACTATTCATGCTTTCTGTAGATATATAAAAAATTATTCTTGGTAAAACTGACCTTCCCATAGAGACGAAGCCATAGTCAAGATCAGAAACGAAGTCTAGACAGTATGTCAGCAAGCTTGAAAAAGCAGATAGATAATTCACCCCTGAATGCCTGCCCCCCTTTACTGTAGCAAGCATACAGACCTAAAATTCAGCTATTCATTAATAGACTATTGTGTTAAGGCTACCCACTAAAATAACCTTGAAGATTAGAAGCCTGCAGCTAGGAGGGGATGAACACTCTTGCATTGATGTATGCCCGAACACCTGCATTCTGTTAGATAAGAAGTTAGCAGTTTTGCTATTTCAGTCAGGACAGCTCTCTGTCCGAGAGGGGAGTCTTGCAATTTTTCCCCAATGTGCACATTGTTAATTTTTCTCTCTTAACATTTCTAACTTCTAATTTCATTATTTTTATTATTAAAGAAACGCTCTTGCGTGTCATAATCATCATAAGGTGTATTCTATGTGTCTCATTAAGGTGCGTTAAGTGTGTCAACTAAAGGTCCCATAGAGGAGTGAATTACTGCGTTCACTTATCACAACTTCATTGTTTATCCACCTTCATGGAGACTGAGGAACCCCATGTGGACTAGAGCTGGACTCGAGTCCTGCAGCTTAGAATAGCAGCCAATGAACTACCTAGTGAGGAACACAGATCCAGAAATTGGTTAAACATAATGAATTTCTGACAATTTTGGGAGCAGTAGAACAAAGTGCTTTCCTTGGTAAGGAAGTTTCCAGAGGGAAGGGGTTAGGGAGACAGAGCTCATTAATGTGTCCCCTGCCATATCCCTCAAAGTCTGAGGCATCCCTTCCTGGCTAACTAAGGCTGCTGCTTTCCCTGCTCTCTCACAAAATCCATGGAATCCTTTCTTTTTCCCCTTGAAACGGCATCTTACTATGTAGCCCTGGCTAGCCCGGAACTCACTGTGCTGATCAGATTAGCTTCAGACTCATAGCCATCCAACTGTCTCTGGCTCATGTATCCCTATCCTTAGAACTTCACCTTTAACCCGAGCACTCCCAACTCCCTCTGGGAGTGTCAGGTGGGAGAGGGTTAAGGACATTTTTTTAAAAATTAGATTCCTCATTCTGCTTGTGGGCCACAGATGAGAAACTCAAAGAGAGAAATATACAAAGCTCAGCAGAGCAGTTATTGTCATGGTCCAGAGTCCGTTGGTCCACCAAGAGAGTCTTGGTGCTCTAGATTATCACTAAGCTCAAATCCCTTAGGCACTCTTTTGATCCCACTGCCACCCAGGATTGCACCAACCAGATTGGCTTGGGATTGCGGTTAGGTTAAAGAAGTATCTTGTCCAGCGATAGTGAATGTGAAGCCTGGAATTTTCTAAATCACTCCAGACACATCAACATGTCTCTCGTTACCATCATTATAAAGGATGTGGTCAAGAGGAGATAGTCCCCTCCTGGGACAGCTAACTGCAGTGACGAGGCTGCACCACTAAGGTGTGTGGACTGGGGAGAAGTCAGAGTCTTTTTGAGTTGATTTGAGGAAGTCATTTCAGCACTCAGCAATACAGGGCCATGTTAAAATAAAGTTATGGCGCTTAACGGAGAGTCCAGAGTTGAAATTTCCAATGCTCTTTATTAATCACAAACCATGTCAAATCTCAGGGAATTCTATACCCGGGCATCTAGGCAGAGAGCTCACTCCAAGGCTTCTTCACCCCATGCTGTCCTCTTAGTTCTCCTCCTGCTCGCTAGCTTCTTCTTCCTCGTTCTCTGCTGTCTGTCTGTCTCCTTCCTCCTATGCCCTTGCCCTAGTTCTTTTTTATTCCAAATCCTCTCTGTCTCCACTCAGCCTTCCAATATACAAATCAATGGAGCCTAACCTTCGTCTGCCTTAATGCTAAGGAATGTCCCATTCTTGTGGAGAGCGGGATAGCCACTCCTTTGTTTACTGGTAGGCAGTGAATCCTTTACTTGCTTCAAGGACAGCTTACTGGAACATTATCCATAACTAAAATCTCCCACAACAGGGCCATAAAGCAATGGCAAGCTGAACGACTGACTATCAGCTATTGTTGAGTGGTGGTTGGGATAAAAGGCCACTCACTGTTAGCTGTAAATGGCAGGTTCAGTAGCACAGATTAATCTCTAGAACTACAGTGGTATGGTTAGAGTTGGCAGACTGCACCAAAAGAAAACCACCCAACCCCAACACTGAGAGTTATCACCTCAGCCTGCCAACGGGGAACTGAAGGCACCACACATTTAATCTTGCTGGAGTGGGCAGGGACAATGCAACACATGCTGTGGCATCCTCAACACAAGAGCAGTTTCTGGAAAATGCCATGAGTCTGGCATGGAGTGGTAGCCTGTGCACCAGAAGCTTAGGATACTGTTATAATGGATATGCTGCCTTGTTTGCTACAGTGATAGATCTGGAAGAAATGGAAACAATCCCAGAAGAGCAACCAGCTGTGAATTGAGATCAGAAGACACATTTAAACAGCCTCCTCAGCAAATGGGCTTCTATTTACTTGAGTGATACACAGTTCTGGGTAAACTTTTTTATTTATAGCCATAAATTGTTTGAAGGGTTCTCATTATTGATATTCTCTGTTTCACATCTGGAAACTATATGACTCAGCTACTACACTATGCCACTTTCTTCCTTTTTACAGAAATCCCAAGTAATGGGATTAAAGGCATGTACTACCATGCCTACCTATATTCACTTTTGTATGTTTTGCTGCATCTGTGTCTGTGCACCACATGTGTGTCTGATGCCCTCAGAGGTCAGGAGAGGGCATGTGATCCCTTGGAAGTGCAGTTATGGGTGTTTGTGAGATATCATATGGGTTCTGAGAACCAAGCCTGTGTCCTCTGCAAGAGCAGTTACTGTTCTTAACAACTGAGACATCTCTATAGCCCTTTTTTCTTCTTTTAAAAAGTAAAATGTTGCTTTTGCAGAAAACCTGGGATTATGAGGAGCACTGGTAATTTATTTGCAACTCATCCAGACACAAGTATAAGCCATTCTCATGGGTGGGCCACAGCTGAGGCTGGAATTGGAACCGTTTATGGCAGGCACGGTGCTTTCACTAAGACAATATACTTCTGCTTGGAGGCAGGTGCTGGTTGGGTTTATGTAAACTTGACACAAACTAGTCATCTGAGAGGAGGAACTATCACTTGAGAAAATGTCTCTCTCCATAAGACCGGGCTGTGGGCCGGCCTGTAGAGCATTTCCTTAATTACTAATTGACAGGGGAGGGCCCAGCCCATTTTGGGTGATGCCACCCTGGGCTGGTGGTCCTGGGTTCTATAAGAAAGCAGATTGAGCAAGCCATGAGGGGTAAGTCAGCTCTGCATCAGCTGACCTCTGCATCAGCTCCTGCCTCCAAGTTCCTGCCCTGCTTGAGTTCCTACCCTCACTGCTTTTGATGATGAACTGTTATATGGACCTATGAGTGAATAAAGCCTCTTCTTCCCAAGATGTTTTGGTCATGGTGTTTAATAACAGCAATAGTAACCCTAACTAGGACAGCAGGCTGTACATCAGTTCTTGGCATCAGTAGAAGGTGGACAAACAGACCCGACATGCAGATAGGTAGGGGTGTGGAAATAGAAATAGAAATAGAAATAGAAATAGAAATAGAAATAGAAATAGAAATAGAAATAGAAATAGAAATAGAAATAGAAATAGAAATAGAAATAGAAATAGAAATGAATAGAATAGAAATAGAAAATGACGACAGTCTTCCGTGTAGCTGGCCTGGTCAGAGGCCTAAAGAGGCTCTGCGTACTCGCAAAGGACCTTTTATTGCAGCGATTGTCGGGGTTGTGCTGACGCCACTGTCCCGCTTGCTACCTGCATGGAAAGGACAACCCTGAGGAATCAGGTACTTCTCAGAGCATTGGGCCACTCCATAGGGGCAAGCAGAAAAGGAGACTCGGAAAAGGCACGTCCGAGTCCTGAAGCGTTACCAGGGCGACGGCGGTACCCAGCCGCGCCTCCAGGTCAAGGTGCAGCAGACACGCCCCAATTTGAGTAGCGTGAGGTCCCAGGAGCCGGATGCGTCACTTCCACTCTCCTCCGATCACGTGTGGGAGGCGGAGCCCCGGCGACGGCGCGTTTTATTCGCATCACTTCCGATGAGCCCAGCAGCGACCGCGGCAACATGGCCTTGAACGGCTCGGGTGAGGGCTCGGGCTGCTTGGGCCGCGGCCGTGGGGTGCGGGGGCAGTTCTCTCCGCCCTGACTTCAGCTCCTTGCGCCCTTTTCCCTTAGAGGTCGACGACTTCGCCTGGGAGCCTCCGACCGAAGCCGAGACGAAGGTGCTGCAGGCGCGACGGGAGCGGCAGGATCGCATCTCTCGTCTGATGGGCGACTACCTGCTCCGTGGTTACCGCATGCTGGGCGACACGTGCGCGGACTGCGGGGTGAGGCGAGTGACGCGGTCGAGGCTGCGGACTAGGCAGCACGTCCTTCCCTCCTCTCTCTTCTGTGGACCCTGTCGCTCAGGCTCACCTGTGTCGTGTGCTTTCTGGTTCCCAGACGATCCTCCTCCAAGACAAACAGCGGAAAATCTACTGCGTGGCTTGTCAGGAGCTCGACTCAGACGTGGATAAAGATAATCCGGGTGAGGGCCGAGTGTGCACGGTGGGAGTTTCTGTCCTAGAGAGGACATTCATTCAAGAAAAACACTAAACCTTTTGTTCCCGACACTGGGAAGAGCCTGAGCTATATCAGGCACCCCCGCATGCAGAGTGGAGGGGCAAGCCTGGGCCTTGCACGTGCCAGCTAGCGCTTCACTACTGAAGTACACGTCCCAGCCTTTAGTCACGGCCTTGGTACGTGAGACTAGGGCAGTTGTCGGGCAACTGGTACTCGAAGTGTAAGCTCAGCGGTACAGTGCTGGCCTAGCTTGTGCAAGGAGAAAGAAGAGTAGGGACTAGATCAGTGGTTCTCAACCTTCCTAATGCTGCCGCCGTTTAATAGCTCCTCATGTATGGTGACCCCCAATCATAAAATTATTCTTGTTGCTACTTTATGACCGTAGTTTTGGTATTGTTATGAATCATAACATATATATCTGATATGCAGATAGTCTAAGGTGAACCCTCTGCTAGGGTCACGACCCACTTGCTGAGAACTGCTGGATTAGATAGATTGCCTCACATGGAGAACATCAGAAGGACAGGAGGGGCAGTAAAGAGCAAATGGCTCAGGGTAGAGGTGGACCAGGCATCCTGACTATTCCACCTGCTTTCTTTTAGCTCTGAATGCACAGGCGGCCCTCTCTCAAGCTCGGGAACATCAGCTTGCCTCTGCCACAGAGCCTGCCACAGGCTCTCGGCCCACACCTCAGCCCCCAGTACCCCGCCCAGAGCACTGTGAGGGAGCTGCAGCAGGGCTCAAGGCAGCCCAGGGGCCTCCCCTTCCTGCTACACCTCCAAATGCCGATGCAGTGGCTTCCACACAGACAGCCCTCCTGCAGAAGCTAACCTGGGCTTCACTTGAGCTGGGCTCTAGCACCTCCTTGGAGACTAGTATCCAGCTGTGTGGGCTAATCCGGGCTTGTGCTGAGGCCCTGTGCAGCCTGAAGCAGCTGCAGCACTGAGACCTCTATCCCGACCCCCTGTTCCCCTGAGAAGAACCCTCTAGAAAAACATCTGTTCCTGTGTGGTTTGTTCCTTTCTTGGTTTTGGGTGTGCATGCAAGCCTCAGCTCTGCTCACGTTTTTATTTTGGCATCTCGCCTTCCATGATCTTTTCTACCTTGAATTTTTGCATTCAAGACAAGGAGTAAATGGTAGCGGGATAATTGACACCTTGTTTTGAGGACGTGACTCTAACTTCCTCAAAGGCTGGCCACTAGCGTTGTCCAGTATCCCCTTCCTCCACCTCCTGGACCTGAGGGCCATTTGAAGTCTCAGCCCCATTGGTGGCTTCCTTTCCTGACCGCTGAGCATTCTGATTCTAGGATGTCGACCATCTGTGAGGGCCCAGCGATTCCGGCACAATCTCACCCAGTCTCTGGCCCCCGCCTCCCTACACTTTTAGAATCTTTCCCTTGGGAGAGGAATTGTGGCAGCAAGAAGCCGCCAAAGAGTCGTTGCTGAGGGAGGGGGTTGCTCGGCCCCACAGCCATCGCCCAGTTAAGGGAGGCCCCGCCCATGCGGAGGGGGTGGAGCATAGGCGGAGTCCGAGGAATCTGGGAAGGAACAAAGCGCGGCCTGCGGGCGGCGGCTGGGCTCCCTCGGCAGGCTGGGCCACGGGGAGCGGGGCCTGTGGGCCGCGGCTGGAGTAAGGCACTGGAGGCGGCCTCGCGGCCCGCGCCGACCCGGCCATGAACGGGCTGCCCTCGGCTGAGGCGCCGGGCGGCGCGGGCGGCGCGGGCTGCGCTCTGGCCGGGCTCCCGCCGCTGCCGCGCGGCCTCAGCGGCCTCCTCAACGCTAGTGGGGGCTCCTGGAGGGAGCTGGAGCGTGTCTATAGCCAACGGAGCCGCATCCACGACGAGCTGAGCCGTGCCGCCCGCGCCCCGGACGGCCCCCGACACGCCGCGGGCGCCGCCACCTCGGGCTCTGCAGCGGCCCCGCGCCGCCCGGTTAACCTCGACTCGGCACTAGCCGCGCTGCGCAAGGAGATGGTGAGTAGGTGGGCGCCCCGCCAGGGGTGGCGGTGCTCTGCGGAGAGGGCAGAGAAGTCTGGGGTCAGCGTTTTAGGTCTCAGGTCAGCAGAGGCGTCCGGTCCCAGGGCTTTGGGACAGCTGTGATAGTAACGATGTGCAGCAATTGTTGCAGTTTTAAAAACTTGCCTGATTTTATCCTGCAGGACAATGTTACCCCATTGTATAAATGAGGGCCTGTGACTGGTTTCACAGTTGGCAAGTGCCTTCTGTTGTCCCCAGAACTGTAACTTAAGGTGCAGGAAGATTGAATAGGGTCGTGGCCCACGGTGGGGACTTTGGATTTTGGGGCTGGGGGTGGCCTGTATCCCCAACTCCAGCCCACTGTCAGTTGTCTGCAGGTGGGGCTGCGACAGCTGGATATGTCCCTGCTGTGCCAGCTGTGGGGCCTGTATGAGTCGATCCAGGACTACAAGCATCTGTGCCAAGACCTGAGCTTGTGCCAGGACCTGTCGTCTTCCCTGCACTCGGACAGCTCCTATCCACCTGATGCCGGCCTATCTGATGATGACGAGCCTCCTGATGCCAGCCTGCCCCCCAGATCCTCCACCCCTCACTGTGCCCCAGACGCACAATGCCCGTGACCAGTGGTTGCAGGATGCCTTCCAAATCAGCCTCTGAAAAGATGAGGAAGATAGGAATGCACCCATACTAAAGGCTCAAAACTTGCCCTTCAGCAAGTCCTTAGTCGACAGTGCCTGCTCTTTTACCGGTACCACCTCACCTCACTTCAGGAGGGCAAGGCATCAGGCACCCATCAGGCAAAGCGGTCAAGATTGCAGCCTCTGCCCAGTGCTCTGGGTTTCTACTTCTCCCACATGTGTGCACCCCTAGCTTGGCCAGCCCTTAGTCTGACTGTGGGACCCAAGGCCCGTTGGCATCTCTGGGACTGGGATGAGTGCCTAGCTTCCATTTCTTTGTTTTTTCGTTTTTGTTTTTTTGCTGCCACTTGCAGCTGCTGGCTCAGGGGCATCCTTGCCTGTGGCCCCAGGATTTTACTGCCTGAGACAAGGGCTCCAGAACCCATCCATCCCCGCAGCCAGCTACAGCCAGAAAGGCCAAGGTCTCTATGCTGGATGTTTAAGTTTAGGGGCCAGTTCCTGGATGGGAAAATAAATACTTTCAACATTGTACTCTAATTGCCTGGTTGATTGGTACTGGGTTGGGAGTAATAGAGAGGTTTCTGGCAAGTGTGGTCCATGCTCTGCCGACAGGTGGCGCCCAAGACACCCCCCCACCCCAATTCTAGTGGACGGCTTAGCGGGTATGGGGTGCGAATTTTCCCTGCCGGGCAAGGTTGGAAGCCTGCCAACCTTCCAGAGCCTTGCTCTGTAGCAGTATAACCGCAGGCAAATTTGTTTTCCCTTGGGCTTCTAAGCTTTGGAACTCAGCTTCCCCTGACCCCTTGCTTTGAGCCTTCCGGGAAGGAAGGAGACGCCCATCTTGAGGAGTGAAACTTTCCACCTCCAGTGCTGGGCGGAGTTGCTGGGGCACAGGAAATGGGTGGGCTGGAGCTGGCTGACCCAGGGGCCCATCGGCGTGAGTGGGGGAAGCTCCAAGGAGAGCCGTGGAGTTGGTGTCCCGTGGGGACGGTCTTGGAAGGGAGAGGTGCTGAGGCTGAAGTGAGTGAACAAGTTTCAGAATGTGGACAGCCCTGGAAGCAAGATGGCAGCAGAGCTCAGAGCATCGTTTCTAGACTCTGGCGAAAATTGGGACCTCAGTCACCTCAGTTGCAGTCTCAGACCACTCAGCCTCCCCTACACCCCTAAGAGTCCTGTAGGGTTGTACATAAAGGGCTTCCTCAGCCAGGGACCATACCAATGGATGGCCAGCCCACAGGAAGAAGCCTGTACAGTCTCCATGTTGACCCAGGACCTCACACCCACTCCTTACCAGTCACTTGCCTGCTGGAGATGCTGCACTCTTGGCACTCCTGGGAGACCAGATGTCCCATCCAAACAGGGTTCACCAGGCACTGGGCAGGGAGAGCAAATGGATATGTTGCTCCAGGGCAGCTCCCTAACTGGGTATAAGACACCTGGCACAGGCTCATTACCATTCGAGTTGGATGGGTGACTGATAAGTCTAATCTAGGCGTTCGCACAACAGTTAACGCCCCAGGGACTTCCCAGGGAAGGAGGGTAAACACCCATGTACACATTTGCTCTGGCCCTGATAACGGACTGCATTTAATGAGACATGGCAAAATCAGCCCGGCCCTATGCTAACCGCTTTCCCAGGCTGAACAAACTTCTATAACCATAAAAGATGGAGCTATAATTAGCCCCATTTAATAGACTTCAAAACTGAGGCTCACAGAGTTAGTCCTTTGTCCAAGGTGGCATTTTTGATTAGAAAACAGTCTTTGAACCTTTCACCACTTGTGAGAAGTGAGGACTGTTTTCTCTGGTGCCAGCTGAGGAGTCAGGTTTTGAGACACAAGATGCACCCCACAGCCAGGACCACCAATGCTGGCTCCCGACTCTGCACCCGAGAGCTAAGGGCCGTTGGCTGTGGTCGAGTAGACGCTCAGGATCCCTGAGCAAGGCCCTTTTGCTTTCCAGGTCTTGCTTTACAAGCCAGGGAAATGGGTTACCAACCAGTACCACAAGGCCGCTGGCAGGAAGGGAGGCGGCTGGGGCAGCTTTCTGGAGGGCCGCACCAAGTTGAAGGTTGTCCTCTCTAGCAGCTCACACGTTCCCCTCACCTCATCCGGCCCGCGGGCGCGCACCAAACCGGCTTTGCGGTCGGGACTCGTTCCCTCCACCCCCAAGCTCGGTGTCCGGGCGCCCCGGTCGCGAGGCTAGGTCCCGGAAGCAGGGCCGCCCCGCCCCGCGTGCAGCCCCGCCCGCCTTCGGACGGGGTGGGGGTGCGGCTCCAGGAAACGGCGCGCTCGCTGCTCGGAGCTCGGACCAGCCCGACGCGCCGGGACGTCCCGCAGACTGAGCCGGGCCACCCGGCGGCGGACCCTGAGTCGGCATCTCAGACACCTTTGCACGGACGGGGCGGACGGGACGGGCGTCGTGGAAAGGAGCCCCAGAGACCATGGGGACCCTGGCTGGGCCAGCGGTGGCGGACAAGAGGGAGCCCCGAGCCTGAGGAGTGGGCGGCAAGAGCTGCTAGGATCATGACCTCGGTTTGGAAGCGCCTGCAGCGGGTGGGCAAGCGGGCCGCCAAGTTCCAGTTTGTGGCTTGTTACCATGAACTGGTGTTGGAGTGCACGAAGAAATGGTGAGTAGAAGGGAGGCCTGAGGGAGCCCCCCAGCACTTATGTGGGAGTCCATTTAGCTTGATCCACTTGAGCCTGAGAAAATCCCCCAAGTCTGTCAGCTAAAGGTGTTCCAGGCACTGAAGTGTCTTGAAGTTTGGGGGACTCCAGGAGCTGAGAGGTGTGGAGATCCTTGTAGGGGGCAAGACTCACAGGCTGGAGGAAAATCTGTCTGTGCCTACATTGAAATCAGCTGTGGTCAGGATTGGGGGAGGAGGCTTCGTTCCTCAATCCAAGAGCGGTGGTGCAGGGTGGCAGTGGAAAACAGAACAAGTTTTGAGTCTCCAGGTGGCCAAGGCTGGGACGGACTTCATGAGTCTTTCTAGTTAAAAGTGAAGATGTAGCCTTCTCTTTTTCTGCCCCTCCTTCTTCAGCCAGAGTGGGCCCCCAGGGTCTGGAAATGTCTCCACAATGTCCTTAAAAGGGGAAACTGAGCTTGGAGGGATGAAGAGGGAGGCGGAGAGAGGCTTAAAGGGGCCTGAGGTCCTAGGAGATGGTGGGTGGAGGAGGAGAGGATCTGTGGAAGGAAAGGTAGTCGGGTGAGGGACAGCACAAAAGAGGTGCAGGCCTTGTCTTGGACTGTCAAAGGGCCCGGGGATCTGGCTCCCATGCCCCCACTGGCAGCTGCCCTGGGCCCTGCGTCACGCCCTAAATATATGTGCTCACTGGTGTCAGCTTCCCTTGGCTGGATTAGGGCACAGCTGTGGGGGCCTCACAGGCCAGGCGGGCTAAATATAGACTCCCAAGGGGGAAGAGCTGGGGTAGGCCGGAACCATAGGGTCTGGGGGGTGGAGGTGAGCAGAGGCTGGGGTCCTTGGGACAGTCACTATTAATCTCTGACATTGAACATACTGGGCCTATTGGAAGGCTCCTTACGCAGTAAAGGCTGAGGGAGAATAGGAGCTAATTGGGGTAACACAGCAGAGCTGGCACTTGAACTCTGGCCTCTGGCTCCTGCTCCAGCTTTCTGGGTGAGGCCAAAGGGATGCTGGATATGGTCCTGGTGAGCAGACAGGGTACAGACAGTGTCAGTGGGCTGAGTCACAAGCAGCAATGGGTAAGGCCTACCTGGCTTCTTAGCCAGGAGCCCAGGACAGGAAGCTACCCCTGCCTAGGTCATGGCTTCTCAGGAAGGCGTGCCTGGCCTGAGTCAGGCTGCCCAGCCAGGCCACACCCTCCCTAGGCACCTCTGCTGTTTCCCTTTTCTGGGAAGGCCTTGTGGGCCATTGCCTGTGGTTTGGGGCTGGGGAATGATTGCTTACTTCTGGGTCAGAGGACTCTACGCTTAGCAATGTGACCTTATCTGGCCACTTCTCTGTGTCTCAGAAATCTCAAGGGTTAACTGCAAGTCACTTGTCCTGCCTCAGCCTCCAGAGAGGCAATGAGTTGGGCAGTTCCAAGCATCCAGATGTGGGGCTAGAAAGAGCAGAGAAGGCTCTTATGCCACCTTTACTTGAGCCTTTCCTCAGCCAACCCCACCCTCGTAGGCAGAAGTTAGACACTAACTCAAAGGGGCCCTGTCCTCAGGACCCAGCCACGTGTCAGCACCTTGTCGGGGATCAGCCCTGCGCAGTGCTCTCCTTGCTTGACTCTGCCTTTATACATGTCTGCCTGTGCAGTCTGTGCAGCACATGCTTGCTCTTCAGCTTACTGTCCTTGCCTGGAAATCTCAGACTTTCCTTGGGCCCCATCATCCCTTCAGAGCAGTAGTCAGTGGCCCTGGATTTGAGGAAGTAGAAGTCCTGCCTGACCCTCCTCAGGGCCCCCACAGCAGACCCTTTGTGTGTGGGGAGGGGGGTCTGACCCTCCTCAGGGCTGCCATAACAGACCCTCTGTGTGTGTGGGCCTGTCTGGTGACGTGCTAACGCTGTGCCTCTCTGGCTCCTCTGTCTGGCCCCCTCTGCCTCTGCCACTCCTCCAACCTCAGATCTGTCCACTCGCCAGGTCCTCCACCAGGAGCCTTCTCTGAAGAGCCACACCAGGGCACCTCCTCCATTCCCACCTCTGTTCAGACACCCAGCCTCAAAGAGACCCCAGGCCAAGAGCCAGCCCCTAAGAGTTACTAATGTATTAAACACACATACTCTCTCTCTTACACACACACACACACATTCTCTCTCTCTCTTTCTCTCTCTCACACACACACACAAACACACACACACACACACATATTTTTTCTTTCTTTTTTTTTTTCTTTTTGAGGCAGGGTCTCACCATGTAGCCCTGACTGGCCTGGAACTTCCTATACAGACCAGGCTGCCCTTGAACTCACAAACCTCCCTCCATCTGCTTCCCAAGTGCTGGCATTAGAGACTTGCACCACCAAATTTTTCCTTCTTGCCTATTCTTTTCTTTTACCTTCCTTGCCCTTAAAGGGTCTTGCCTCAGCCCCAAGGTCTTCCTTCCCTTTGCTTTGCCCTCAGAACAGGACTGAGCTTCTAGAGGTTCTCCACAAATATTTGTGAACAAATGGACTTTTTTACAACTGAGACTTTGTCTCCCTATGTTCCTGTGTGTGCCCACACATGTGTGCATGTATCTGTCCCTGTCTGTTTCATAACCCTACTGGGCCATGGTGTCCCAATCTCCACTGTCTGGGCCTTTGCCCTTCTGTCCCTGCCCCACCCTGCCAGAGCAGCCCCACCCTACACCCTGTGGCCCTAGATAAGAAGCTACCCATGCGTGCCCTTTCCTTGGGAAGGGGACCGGGGAGACCCCCACGGAGCTGAGAAGAAGAGGAAGAGAAGATGGGGAAGCTGGATTGGGTCTGGTTGGGCAGCTCTTCCCTTTCTTCCAGGCAGCCGGACAAGCTGGTGGTGGTATGGACTCGAAGGAACCGACGAATCTGCTCCAAGGTGAGAGAGATTTCAAGTGAGAGTCCAGGTTGGGATGGCGTCAAAAGCAGGACTAAGGCTAAGGTGGGTGGGAGCTGATGGGGGAGTATGATCAGGTTTGAGTTCATATTGGTGTCTACATGGAGAAAGGAAGGGAGGGATAAGGGCATGGTGGCGATAGGGGAGAGTTGAGACTCAGGGGAGGCCTCCTGCTGCCTCTTGCAGGCCCACAGCTGGCAGCCAGGCATCCAGAACCCGTACCGTGGCACTGTGGTGTGGATGGTCCCCGAGAACGTGGACATCTCTGTGACCTTGTACAGGGTGAGTCTCTAGAGCTCTGGCATAGACAGGATGGCAGAGAATAATGATGGCTGGGAGCAGTGGGGCTCCCCTAGTGGGCCGTTCACCCTCGGGGAAGAGCAAGTGGTAGGACCAGATTTGTGTGGGATTGCAAGTGGCTGAAGAGGTGTTCTTGGAGGGAGCAACATTTACCCAACCTGTAGTAAGACAGTCACCTGGGGTCAGAAGCCAGGGTACAAGGACTGGAGAGATGGTTCAGCAGTTAAGAGAGCTAGCTGCTCTTCCAAAGAACCCGGATTCCATTCCCAGCAGACACATGGCAGCTCACAACTATCTGTAACTCCAGTTCCAGGGGATTCAACACTCTCTTCTGTTCTACAGGGGCACTATACACATGTGCACAGACATACTTGCATGTAAAACACCCATACATATAAAAGAGTCAGAGTACAGGGCTGTCTGAAAATGTAGCTCAGTGGTAAAGCATGTATGAGATTTTGGGTTTAATCCAGTACCACATATAGACACTCGGAGAAGCCAAAATGCATTCCTGCAGGGATAGGCAGGTGTCATGGCCCCACCCCACCCCCAGCCAGTGCAGACTGTTCTTCTGGAATTGCCCTCCTTGAAAGCCTGTGCTCACCAGTGCTTCCCTTCTTAGGACCCTCATGTGGATCAGTATGAAGCCAAAGAGTGGACTTTTATTATTGAAAATGTGAGTGTCTGGGTGGTTGGACCTGCAACCTCAGGGTCCTCAGGATGGCACTGATGCGTCTTCTGTTTCCCTGCTCACAGGAGTCCAAGGGACAGCGGAAGGTACTGGCCACAGTTGATGTGGACCTGGCCCGCCATGCAGGGCCTGTGCCTGCTCAGGTTCCACTTCGACTGAAGCTGAAGCCCAAATCTGTGAAGGTCGTGCATGCTGAGCTGAGCCTCACTCTTTCTGGGGTGCTGCTGCGTGAGGGTCGTGCCACGTAAGTACCCATCTGCCCTCCCTGGCCCTGGCCTCTGCTCTCTGACCCCAGCCCTCACCCCTGACTCAAACCGACAGGGATGATGACATGCAGAGTCTGGCTAGCCTCATGAGTGTGAAGCCTAGTGACGTGGGCAACTTGGATGACTTCGCGGAGAGTGACGATGACGAAGCTGATGGCCACAGGGCTCCTGAGGTTCGGGCTCGAGGCCCCCAGCCAGGTGGGCTCACAGTTGTCCGTGGGTTGAGACCTAAGATGGATGTGGTGTTGATGCTGGACCAGGGCTGGCTTGTGCATGCCGTGACAGGTGCTTGTTACTGTCTAGCTGCCTACCTGCCCAGCAACTCTGGTTCTAGCTTGGTCCTGGTCCTGTGCATCAGTCTTGGGCAAAGTCCTGTAGCATGGGTCCCCAATATCTCCTCATGTTCCTGGCCATCTCACCCCTGGGTGGACACCCATTTGGGCCCTTCCAAGCCTGAGAAGCCTGGGCTTCTCACACAAAGTGTGGACTCTGTCCAGTCTCCTACCCCCAACAGACTCTGCTTTCCTCCCTCTGCTCTCCCTTTTAAAGCCTTTGTCCTTCATTCTTGTGGTTCTTTCTCACTCTTCCTCTCTCTGCATCTGTGGGCCTGCCTCTTCTCCAAGGCCGGGGCTGTGCCCTGAGACTGGGACGTTTCCCAGGTAGGCCCTGAACTCTAGTCGGGGTCAGGGTGGGGCCCAAACTGTAGACTCCTGCTTTGGCCTGACTGTACCCCTCCAATGGATCCCCATTCAGATCTCTCTCGAGAGCTGAAGACACTCTGTGAAGAAGATGATGAAGGCCATATACGGCCTCAGCAGGCAGGTAAGACTTGGCCTGGGACTGGGCTTGGGGACAGGACCTATGTCACAATGCAGTCCTCAGTGTCCCCTCCCTTTCTCCCTAGCTTCCAGACCCTCTAGTGCTGAAGATACCATCCCTGCCCCTGTGAGTGCCCCTGTGCCCCCGGCCAGGGCCTCCCGGGGCCAGGGTTCAGAACCAGCTGCCATAGCCGGGGGCCAGGTGGGGCCTGAAGCCCCAAGGCCCCCACAGTCCCCACCAGAGACAAGGTAAGGAACCAGCTCCATTGCTGTCCGAACCAGATGCACACATCCCAATCTCTACCCTCCTTTCCAGTGCAATAACATGAGCTGAGAGTGGGTCCCAACAGGAGACACCCCCCAACACTTGTTTCTGCTCTTTCCTCAGGTCCGCCAGGCAGCCAGGCCAAGACATGGTCCCCACCCCAACCCCTCGGCTCCGGAAAGGCTCTGATGTACCTCAGTCCCCAGTCCTCTGCAGGGGGGATGAGGCCCCCAATACCTCAGAGGATCTTCCAACAGGAGTGGGTTCTTCTGGGGAGACCCAGGCCCAGATAAGCTCTCAGGAAGGGACAGAGGCCCATGGAGCCAGGCCAGAGCCAGACGCTGAGGTCAGAGGCCCCAGAGATGCTTTGGGAGGAGAAAAGTCCACAGTTGAAGAGGGGGACACTGGGGATAAGCCAGAGATTAGTAGGGCAGGAAACAGAGAGGACACTAAGATGTCATGCATCACAGCTGGAGAGACTGAAGAGAGATCAAAACTTCATCAAGTAGATGCTGAGCAGAAGTCACAGGTACAACATGTAATCACAGAGGGACCAGAGGTTGCAGGGCTGATCCCTAAGGCAAGACTCGGGGCAACTCCTGAGGCTCCTCCTAGAAGTGCTCAAGGAAAGATGGGGGTAAGGACTCAGGCAGAGGCTCCTAGTGACCTGAGCCCACCTCCAGCTGAGCCTGAAGGGCTTCTAGGGTACCTCATGGGTGCTGGGCCTGCAGGCCAGGAGAGAGAAAGCACAAAGGTCATGGGCGGAGCTCCTGTTGTTGAGAGGACAGGCCTGGAGCAGGGTCCCTCTGCTGGAGCAGTAAAGGCTGGGCCTCAGGCGAGCAGCTTTCAGGGAGTTCTATCATCCGGCCAGGGGGTAGTATCTAGAGATCTGAGGGCCCAGGAGGCAGAAGTTGGGGAGCCAAGGGTTCTGGAAACAGAGGCTGAGTGGGTACCTTGGGAGGTTATAGGGCCACCAAAGAAAGATGCCGGGAGATTAGAGCCCCCAGACATAGAGACTGGCACAGCAGAATCTGAAATACTGGAGGCCCAAAAGTCAGAAGCAGCAAGATCAGAGGTCCTGGACTCAGAGGCTACTGGAACAGCAGAGTCTGAGGTATTGAGGACCCAGGAAAAAGAGATTGGGGATCTGGGGATGCTGGGGATAGGGACTGAGATAAGGGAGTCTAAGGACTTTGTGATCCAGAAAACAGAAGTTGGAGGTCCTATAGTTTCAGGCACTAAAACTGTGACAGTAGAAACTAAGATATTGGAAGCCCAGGAGATAGCAGACAGGGGGACCGGCTTACTGAAGATAGAGGCTGAGGTACTGGGAACCCAGAAGACAGATTTTGGGGAGGCAGAAGCTGCAATACTGGCGACCCAGAAGATAGCAGCCAAAGGATGGGAGGCTCCAGGGGTGGAGGTGCATATGGCAGAGTCTGATATATTGGGAACACAGGAGACAGAGGTGGGGGCTTGGAGGATTCCAAGGATAGAGACTGAAACAGCAATAGCTGAGATATCGGGGACCCATGAAATAGAATTTGAGGGCTCAGGGCCCCTACAGATACAGTCAAGGATAGTAGGGACCCAGGAGACAGAGGTGGGGAGGTTGGATGTTTTAGTGATGGAGACAGCAGAAGATGGTATACTGGGGACCCAGGAGATGTCAGCGGGTAATGGAGTACTTTGGGTAGAAGCTGAGATACCAGAATCCAAGATTGAAGGGTCCGTGGAGACAGAGGAAGGAGACTTAGGCATTCTGGAGGTAGACACTGTCTCGGTGTCTACCTTAGCAGAAGCCAAGGTCTTAGGGACTCCAGAGACAGCAGCTGGTATTTTGGAGGTGCCGGGTATAGGAACTGAGGTAGCCAGAGTCTTGGAAACAGAATCTGGCTCTTCAGAAGTCCCAGTGGCAGGAGTTGAAGAGGCAGAGACATTAGAGGCCAAGGAGCTCTCTGGGGGTTCTGCAGTACTGAGAGTAGTGGCTGAGATAACAGAATCTAAGGTCTTAGGGGTACAGAAGACAGAGGTGGGAGGTATTGGGGTATCACAGACAGAGGTTGGAGAGGCAGAGACTGAGACACTGGGGACCCAGAAACTAGCATCTGAGGGTTTGAGAGTTCCAGGGATGGAAGCTGAGATGGAAGAGTCTAAGATACTGGAGGCTCAGGACACAGACGTGGAGATTTGGGAGATCCCAGAGGTAGAGACTGAAACAGTGGATGCTGAGTTACTGGGAACCCAGAAGGCAGAAATAGGGGGTTTGGAGATCCCAGAGGTAGGAGCAGAGTCTGAGATACTGGAGGCCCAAGAGACAGAAGCACAGGAGCCAGGGCTTTTGGGAATAGAGACTGAGGTAGCAGAAGCTGAGATGTTGGAGACTCAGAAGATAGAGTCTGAGATAGCCTCGGCCCAGGAAACAGAAGCAAGGGATTCCAGGGTCTCCAGGCCAGAAGCTGAAACAGCAGAGGCTGAGGTACTGAGGGCCCAGTGGACAGAAACTATAATTTTAGAGCCTGAGAAGGTAAAGACTGATACTTTGGGGGTCCAGGAGCCTGGAGCTTGGGTTGCTCTCAGGTACGAGGCCTTAAGAGTCCCAGTGAGTAAGCAAAGAGTTTCTGGGGCTGAAGAAGTAGCACCAGGGATACCTGGAGTACAAGAGTCAGAAACTGAAGTTTTGGGGATAGTACAGGCCAAGTCTTGGACTTTGGGGCCCCAGGAAGCAGAGATGGAGGGCTTTGAGCCTCCAGAGAATAAATCTGATATTTTTGAGGCCCAGGAAGCAGAATCTGGGGTCTTGGGAACCGTGAAGGGGAAAGAAGCAGATGACAGCCTTGAAGAGGCCAGCCTGACTAAGGCAGAGGTGGCCAGTGGGGCAGGGGCTGGGACACCCAGGCCCTCGGGGGCCTCTTCCCCAGAGGAGCCTGAAGAGGACAGGAGGCTGCCGGGCAGCCAGGTAGGGATGGGAGCCACTCAGGGGCCGATCTGCTTCTTCCACTAACCTGGGGCTGAGTGAACAGTGGCTCTGCATGGGCCCACCTGGTGGACCAAGATATGTTTTCTTTTTTTGGGGGGGGGTAATTCTGCTTCAAGAAGGTCCCTCATCCCTCCTCCCTCAGGATGCCCTGGGCCTCCCACCCTGCTGGGCTGCATGGAGCTGGATACCCTTAAGCTGATTTTCTGGGCTGACTTTGAGGCGTGGCTGCTGGTGACCTCTGACCTTGCCTGGGTGCCACTGACCTTTTAGGTGACCTTGGCAGATAACTCCCCTACCCCAAGCTGGAAACCCTTTTGCTCTGGCCAGTGATCTCTGATGATCCTTGCACACTAAGAGCTGGGGTGGTTTTGTGCCAGGCCTGAGCTTCCCCAAAGAGCAGAGGACATAACTCATCAATACATCTTCTAAGTCCATCCTTGTGTCCCTAGGCACCATCTGCCCTGGTTAGCTCCAGCCAATCCCTGCTGGAGTGGTGCCAAGAGGTCACCAATGGCTACCGTGGTGTCTGCATCACCAATTTCACCACATCCTGGCGCAATGGCCTGGCCTTCTGTGCTATTTTACATCGATTCTACCCAGACAAGATGTGAGCTCCCAGGGACATGGGGGTGAATGGGGAGTGAGCTTGCAGGGACACCAGTACCATCCGCTTCTGACCGGTTCTATCTTTCTGCAGCGACTACTTCTCCCTTGACCCACTCAACATCAAACAGAACAACAAGCAGGTGAGATGGGGAGGGAGCCATGGCTGAGGAGAGGATCTAGAGATTCAGGCTGCTGGCCTGAGAACTGGAAAGTTTGAGGCAAGGCCCTGGCCTGGCTTTTGGAAACTTTAAAATCTTTTTGGTTATTAAATTGTTTGTTTGCCCTAGCTTTGTTTTGGTATTTTTAATTTTAAAAGCATGTTTTCTCTAGTTCTTTTTTTTTTTTTTTTCCAAAATCATCCTTTGGTAATTGGGTGGGCGATGTGCAGTTGCTAGGTAACAGCGAGGGCCGGCCTTATTGCCAGATTTCCCTCTACAGGAGGTTGAAGGCGTTGCTAAGCAAATCCTGGCTGAAGAGTCTCAGGGACACACCCCCCCCCCCCAAGCTGGCTTGGTTCTGGAGTGTTGCTGGATTGCCTCTGACCGGCGTGCTGTTTCTGACCAAAGTGCACCCTTTCTAGGCTTTTGATGGCTTTGCTGCCCTGGGCGTGTCTCGGCTGCTGGAGCCAGCTGACATGGTGCTTCTGTCCGTACCTGACAAGCTCATCGTCATGACGTACCTGTGCCAGATCCGCGCCTTCTGCACTGGGCAGGAGCTGCAGCTGGTGCAACTGGAGGGCGGCGGTGGCTCTGGCACTTACCGCGTGGGCAACGCCCAGCCGAGCCTGCCCGACGTCTTGGACGCAGGCAACCTGGCTCAGCGGCTCCGCGAACACGGGGCTGAAGTGCCCACAGAGCCTAGGGAGGCTGCGAGCCGCGGGGCTGGGGCGGTGCCCAAGGCACCCTTCAGGGACACAGACCTGGGCTGTGCCTCTAAGGATGGGGACGCCAAGGCTGCACAGGAAGCAGTCTCTCTAGAGGCTCCCTCTGACAGCCCCAGAGCCCGGGCATCCACGACCCCAGTGACCTCCGCAGAGGGGCTGGTGAACGGAGTGGGGGCGCCAGCTGGCGTGAGTGGTGTGAGACTGAGACGGTCCTCCGTCAATGGAGAGGCTGGGCCAGTTCCCCCACCCCGAGCACATGGCTCTTTCTCCCATGTACGGGATGCTGATTTGCTAAAGAAGAGGCGATCCAGGCTACGGAATAGCAACTCCTTCTCCGTGGATGACCCGGACTCTGGAGCTGTGGCCGGCGCAGGACCTACAGGAGCTGGGGCTGTGGTGAGTACCCCTACCCAGCGGCAGCTTAGTATAGCGGGGAGCTTTCAGAGAAGGGTCTCCAGTGGCCCCAATGTCGGGGCTTGTGCAGGAGTGGCAGCTTCATAGAAGCTGCTTAGCTGAATTCTCAAATGCTCTTAGATCAGATGCTCCCGGTGCTGCAGAAGGGCCCCCCTGGTATAAAACTGAGTTTCCTGTAAGGGGAGGAAGCAAAGCCCATAGGCCCTACACCGTGCTGCCAGTCTTGTATAAATGAACAGTTTCTAACATTTGGTACCCAGTTTGTAGAAAACATAGCTGTAATACAAAGTTCCTAGAGGGCTCCAAGTTTAGCTCCAGCTCTTGGACCTTTCTTTCTCTGTGGGTGGCCTTGGGTACCTAGCAACTACTACCTTGCCCCATAGCTAGGGGCAGGGTTGTGGTCCTCTAGTGGCCCCTGCTCCTCCTCCCAGCCTTCAGATTTCTGGCTTGAAAGTTTAACCCCTGAGGCTTAGTGGGAGTTAGGAGGTGGGGCTTCCTGCCTGGGTAGTGTTTCCACCCCATGCTCTGTAGGTTTCAGGTGTCAGTCTGTCCGTCCCCGTCCCCTCGTCTGTCCCGTCCCCCCCCCCCCCCCACTGCAATGCTGCAATGAGCTAAAGGAAAGATACTGCTACAGGGAGCTCAGGGATTCAAGATGAACTCTGGCCACAGGCTTTCAGTCTAAGGGTGACAGCTGCACACCTGCAGCTGCCCAGCGCAGGTGTCAGGGTTAGTTGATAGACCGTTTTCCCTGGTGAAAATGGAGGACTACAGAAGCTCAGGGGTAGAGCACTTGCCTAAGAGGTCCTGGGTTCAAACCTCAGTGTCACTATATATAACAAAATGCCGGGCGGGTGGCAGCTGCCTGTAATCCCACTTGGGAGGTAAAAGCAGAAAGATCAGGAGTTCAAGCCATTTAAAAACAAAAGAAAACACGACAGGACTGGGGCGGCTTAGTGGGTAAAGTACGGCTACACAAGCACGGGGACCTCAGTCTGGACCCCAGCACCATGTAAGAAGTCTGTACAGATCTGCCATGGCCTGGGAGGTGGAGACCAGTTCCCTCTGCCAGCCAGTGCAGCCAATCAGTGAGCTGGGGCTCGGGCGAGAGGCTGGTGGTTGATTAGGTAAAGGCCTCTGTCATTAAGCATGATGACCTGAGCTCCTTTCCCTGGATCCACACATGGGGGGGGGGGATTATGGGAAAGTGTGCTTCTCAAATGACAAGATCCACACAAGCAAAAAGGTGTCATCCAAGACAGTCAGGCCTCACTTAGGAAGAACAGTCTCCAGATGGTAGCTGCCTAAGAACAGGAGCCCCAGGGAAGGTCCAGAGGCACGGGGATCTGCGGATGAGAAGCAGAGAGGCATTTCCTGCAGCAGGTGGAGGTGGGACTTCTAGCCCAGTTGGCTAATATAGGTCAGTGGCTTTTTAAATCACAAAAGGGAGGGTTCGATGCACACCCTTCTGAGGCTGAATCCCAGCATCTGATCTTTCCAAGCCTGGCCCCCCTGCCCTAGCACAAGGCACAGAGATATTTGACCCCTGAGACAGGAGGAGGCTCTCTCATTGGCTGACTTTTGCCCCGACTGTTTTGGGAAGCTGCTCAGCCTGGCTCCATCCTTGGAAGTTCCTTAAGGCCACAGGAGGATGAGGTCAGGCACCTTGAGACTGAGGTGGGGTAGAAGCAGCTGCATGGGAAACATGGCTGCTTCTAGGACCGCCCAGCAAGAAGAGTATAGAAAGCGGAATATGGGTCAGACATGAGGAAGAAGCTCTGGAATTCCCACCAGGGCTGGTGTGAGTAAGCACAATTGCTGCTGACGTTTGCTTTCTCAATCTCCTGTCCTGCCTGCTCTGTCAGATGGGGCATGTCCGTGATTCCTCGGCTTCCCACGGTGCCCCTTACTGGGAGCAATGATTCCTTCCTTGTAAAGGTGGGAACCATGAAGTCGAGGGAGATGCAGGTGAAGGATGGGGCTGTGAACCTGGGTTCTCAGCCTGTAAGCCTGCAATACTAACTTGCGCCCTCTGCTGGGCTCCATGCAGCTGTCAGGCTGTGGTCCCAGCAACCGGCAAGCCACTTAAACCCCTCTGTGCTTTCCCACTGAGGATAAAGATCAAAAGTGTGAAAAACCTCTGCCAAGTGGCATGAAGCCACCACTGCATGTTGTCAAAATGGAAGCTAATGCCTGTCTGGAGTCCTGCATCAGCTCAGGATCTGTCTCCATTTTTCACACTAAGACATAATCAAGCCCAGTGGGACAGGGCATCCAGGCTTGGGAACAAGTTTTGAGTCAGACAGTTCTGGGCCATAGATCAAGCTCTGCGGCAAACTCCATCTCTGGCTGCTGTTTCCTTGTGTGCAGAGTGAGGATAGTCCAGCCTCATGAGGTTCTTGGGGAGACACAGTGTTTAGTAGCTATTGCCATTAGTCAGTGTACCTTGTGTGCTAGACCCTGGGCCTCTCTAAAGGGTCAGTATCTTGGAGAGAAGGCTCAGAGTGTAAGAACACAGTATGTTCTTATGAAAGACCTGAGTTTGGTTCCCAGCACCCATATTCTGTGGCTCACAGCTGCCTGTAACTCCAGCTCCAGAGGATCTGACACCCTCTCTGGCTCCCAAGGGCACCTGCACTCATATGCACATTTCCACACACATGTGATTTTAAACATAAAATAAACCAGGGCTCAGTGATTAAGAGTGAGTATTGGTCTTCCAGAGGACCTCAGTTCAGTGCCAAGTACACCCGACAAGCAGTTCACAGCCGCCTGGGACTCTGTCACTGAGGGCAATCACATACACATGGCATGCATTCACACAGACACACACATATACACGTGATTAAAATGAGTCTTTTAAAAAATATTTAAGGGGGTTGGAGAAATGTCTCAATAGTTAAGAGCACATACTGCTAATCCAGAGGACCCAAGTTCAGTTCCCAGCACCCACATCAGGTGGCCTACAACTGTCGCTGCTCTAGAGGGAGATCTGATAACTCTGGCCTCTGTAGGCACCTGCACTCATGTATAAACACACACACACACACACACACCCATGTACATAACAAAAATAAAAATAAATTTTAAAACTAAGAATAATAAAAATAAATTTTAAAAAATCTTTCAAAATAAATAGTCGTGCACGCCTTTAATCCCAGCACTCAGGAGGCAGAGACAGGCAGATCTCTGTGAGTTTGAGGCCAGTCAGAGATACATAGTGAGACCTTGTCTCAAATAAATAAATGGGCCACCTCTAGTCAGTCAGAGAAGTTGCCAGTAGCATGAGGAGGTGGGTGGGGTTGGAGCCATGTGAGTAAGCCTTGGCGTGATCTCTGGCTCAGTGTAAGGACGGACAGGCTTCCAGACACTAGAGGTCCAGGAAGGGAGGCAGAAGGTGTGGAAGGAAGTCTGAGGGGTCCCTTGAAGGAGGGGTCCAAGCTGGGCCAGGAAAGTCTGGTTTAGCTTTCTCAACCTGTGGGTTGTGACCCCTTTGGGGGTTGAACGATCTTTGCACAGGGGTCGCCTAAGACCATCAGATATTTACATTATGATTCATAACAGCAGCAACATTACAGTTATGAAGTAACAAGGAAATGATTTATGGTGGGGTCACCACAGCACAGGGAACTGGATTAAAGGGTCGCAGCGCTAGGGAGGCTGGGAGCACCGCTGGTTGGTTTGGAGCAACTCAAGATGGAGGGTGATTTCAGACTGAGGAAGCTTTTTAGGGAACTGAAAGTCCATTGCTGTGCCAGAGGGCGGTGACTTGATGGGCTGGAGACTGAAACTCCCCACTGTCCTGAGACTGGGGGCTGAGATGGCTGTGGAGAAGCGGCACCATGAGTGATGAGTGCTTTGGGAAGATCTCTCGGCTGGAGGGTGAAGTGAATGGCAAGGCATGGTGGTGGCTAGTGACGCTGCTAATCCAGTCAGACAGGACGGCACCTGAGCCAGGATGGCTTGTCTGAGGGGTACACATTGGGGTGAACAGTGAAGCAACTCCTTTAGGTTCCACAGGGAGCTTGATGGTGGTGCACACCTTTAATCCCAGGATCCAGCATTCAGGAGATGAAGGCAGGTGGATCTCTATGAGTTCGAGGCCAGCCTGGTCTACAGAGTGAGTTCCAGAACAGTCAGGGCTACACAGAGAAACCCTGTGTTGAAAAACAAAAATAAAACAAAAGTTAGGCCCCAGGGTCTGGACAGGGGGCATAGTGGTTAAGATCATTGGCTGTTCTTGCAGAGGACCTGGGTTCAGATCCAAGAACCCACATGGTGGGCCCCCCCCCAGTGATTTTCAGGCTATCTGACACCCTCTTCTGACCTCTGCAAACACCAGGCACCATTACCCTGAACAGACATACATGCAGGGAAAACACTCATACACATAAAATAAATAAATCTAGATGAATAAATAAATAGATAAATAAATAAATAAATAGGCCCTAGTAGCAGGGAATGGGACACTGTGGGGGCCAGACAGCCCAGGATAAGGTTCTTCAGTCTCTGAAGAGCATTGATGGCTCTAGGTATGGGGTCCCATTGGGCGGGAGGGTGCCCCCTTCTGGCCAGAAGGTAGAGATGCTGACTGAGCCTAGCCTAGCTCTGACACGGCAGTGAGTTCCCTGTCACTGAATCATGGGCACTAGCATCGATGGTGCCAGCACTCAGTGACAAGTGCCAGGGACCTGAGGGGGCTTTTGGAAGGAATGGGGAAGGGGAAGGTCCCTGCTATGTCTTTCCCAACCATTCGCTCCTGACTTATCCTAAAAGAATTATCAACTGAACCCCTTGAAGGAGCATTTGTAGGCAGAGAGGTGGGTGAGTCCAGGCCCAGGCCCAAGGCTGTGAGTGAAGCCATGGCTTTTCCCAGAGGAAGCACTTTACCCTGAAGGAGGCGATAATGGGACTAGAGAAGCAGCGGAGCAGCGGCGTCTCCTCCCTCCCCTGTGTGGAAGAGGCTCTGGTTCTCTGGGACTGCTGGGACCCATCCCAGATCTCATCAAACTCTTTTTTCCCCCACAGGAAGGCCCAAACCCTTACTCCAGCCATGACTCTGGCCCACTCGCAGCCACAGCCCTGCAGCAGCCTCCCGGTGAATAGTTTGGGAAGTGGGGGTATGACCCAGCTCAGCTCAGGCTGGTCACAATCCTTCTGGGGACTTCCTGGGGTCTTCTGCCAGCTAGAGGGACCTAGCCTGGTTTCTATCTGCAGGTGGGAACCCTCCTTCAGAGGAGCCACCTCCAAGTCCAGGGGAAGAGGCTGGACTGGTAAGGAGGGCTAGGTGGGGTGGGACTGCTGTGGTACTTCCTGAGCAGGGCCTGTGTTGAGCTCAGCTGTCCTCTGCCTTGCCCCTTCCACTCCCAGCAACGGTTCCAGGATACAAGTCAGTACGTGTGTGCAGAGCTGCAGGCCCTGGAACAGGAGCAGAGACAGATAGATGGGCGGGCTGCTGAGGTGGAGAAGCAGCTCAGGAGCCTCATGGAATCAGGTGAGACAGGCATTTGGGAATCCACTCCTCACCAACCTCCCTGGATCTGCCCAGCCCTGCAGCAGTTCCTGACTTTGGGAGGAGTTGGGAGGAGGCAGAGCCAGTCCCTTTGGTGGCTGGAAGAAGCTTGTTGGAGTCCTGTAGCTCAGGCTTCTGAGAGACGCCATGGGAAAACAAGCTACCTTCTCCCAATCCTCAGCTGCTCCGCCCTAACAGGAGGCAGCTCTGGTGACTGTTCTGGCCTAATTCAGGTGCCAACAGGCTGCAGGAGGAGGTGCTGATCCAGGAGTGGTTCACCCTGGTGAACAAGAAGAATGCGCTCATCCGGAGGCAGGACCAGCTGCAGCTGCTGTGAGTCTGAACTGTGAGGGCCCTCCAGGCCTCTGCTGGCCCACCCACCAGCTGCCTCAGGTCTGCCTAGTCCATGGAATGGATCTTAGCTTACGTTGGTTAGGGTTTGTTAGTCACTGCTTTCTTCTTTCTGCAAAGATCTTTTGGGAAAGATCTTGCTCGACCATCTTATTAATATTTTGTCTCGTCTAACTTACTGCATAAAAGCTTATACCTCTTAACTTGGCACTGTGTTAATGAGGAAACAGACCTCCCACATGACTCTAGCCTCACAGTAAGGAGAGATCTGAGCAGCCTCAGAAGCGAGATGTAAGCCACTCTCTCCATGGTTGCCTCTACCACTCTGCACGCCAGAAGCAGCTTCACGTCTTCTGCATTTTGAATCATTTCCCCAGAACAATGTTAGCTTACTTTTTTCCTTCCTTCCTTCCTTCCTTCCTTCCTTCCTTCCTTCCTTCTTTCCTTCTTTCCTTCCTTCCTGTCTTCCTGTGTTTGTTTGTTTTTGTTTTTTCGAGACAGGGTTTCTCTGTTGTAACTCTGGCTGTCCTGGAACGCACTCTGTAGACCAGGCTGGCCTCGAACTCACAGAGATCCACCTGCCTCTGTCTCCCAAGTGCTGATATTTAAGGCTTGTGCAACCACCTCCCAGCTAGCTTATTTTTTCATCCAAACAATCCTTTTGGGGTGGTTTTTTGTAAAAGAGGGATATGGGAAAAGAACGTCATACACATCCAGAGTGTACCTGAAGAGCAGCTGGGACAGAGGGCACTGAGGTCCTCCCAGCCCTCCATGCAAACCAATAGAGATGAAGTGCTTACGGCCCTGGGCACTCCCGTCCCACTCTGTCTGACTCACGGCCCCTCCCCTGCAGCATCGAGGAGCAGGACTTGGAGCGGAGGTTCGAACTGCTGAGCCGGGAGCTTCGGGCCATGATGGGCATCGAAGGTGGGAAATGGGACAGCAGAGGCTGGAGGTAGGACAGGCCAGGGTAGGCACCCTCCTGACTCAGGCTCCTGGGCTCTTAGAGTGGCAGAAAACCGTCGCACAGCAGCATCGGGAGCAACTCCTGCTGGAGGAGCTAGTATCACTGGTGAACCAGAGGGATGAACTGGTCCGGGACCTGGACCAGAAGGAGCGGATGTAAGTAGGGGACCTGGATGGCTCTGGGAATTGGAGAGGCCTCGGGGCACACTTCTGGAGTGTCATGCCTGGAACGTCAGGGCTTGCAAGTAGGGCCAACTTTGAGGCTGACTTGAACCCCTCATCCCCAGTGCTCTGGAGGAAGATGAGCGCCTGGAACGCGGCCTGGAGCAGAGACGTCTCAAGGTGAGCCGGCAGCTGAGCAGGCGGGAACGCTGCACGTTGAGCTGAGCCTTCTGCCTGGCTCACACCCTTCTTTGTCTGGTCATGGACCCCTCCTTGCCATTCCCCTGGCCTGCACAGTGGAGCACAGGCCCCTATGCTCCATAAGCAGGCAGAAGCAGGGCAGAGCCGGACCTATGGACTGAATCAGCTGAGCCTGCCACGCAGTATTTATTTATCCGAGTGTGTGTGAATGTGTTGCCCGTGGCCAGGATCCCAGGCATACCGCACAGGCCTCTTCCCTTTGTCTACAAAGCAATGGCAGAAGGACTGCAGCCCACATCTTCCTTCCCTGTGTCTGGAGCAATAAAGTTGGCCTAGGACAAACCAGTGCCTACCCTTTCTCAGCAGGCTTCAAAAGAAGGAAGAGAGTGGAGCTTAGGGTAATAGGGTAATAACACTGTCTATGTGATTCTAATCCGTGGCCAGCTGGGCTTGGCGGTTCACAGAGGCCTTCCAAGGAGGAGGGCCAGAGGGAAAACCCATTCTGAAAGAAAATGCTAAAACACAGGTGTGCTGGTATACATCTGTAAATTCAGTGTTCGGGGTGATGATGGAGGTGGAAAGACCAGGAGTTTAAGGCTAGTTTCGACTCTGTTAGTGGTGGCACATATTTTTAATTCTAGCACTGGGGAGGCAGAGCTCTGTGAGTTCAAGGCCAGCCTGTTTTACGTTGTGATGTTGTTCTAAAGAAGAGAAAACTGAAACGGGTCATTAAAGTAACTCAGTGGATAAAAGCATTTGCTGGGCAAGCTTGCGAACCTGAGTCTAACCCGGGGCCACCTAAAGGAAAGGGGCGAGCTAACCCCACAAAGTTGTCCTTTGACCTTCAAACATGCTCCATGCCTTACATGCACACACACATGAACACACACACACACACACACACACACACAGTTTTTTTAAATTAACATACATGTACTCACACATAGTTAAAAGTCTTTCTTTCCTGGTGCTGGAAGATTTAGCCCAGAGCCTCTTGCTGTGTGCTAAGCAGCCCATTTAATTTTTGAAATTAACATTATCCTCTGACATCCTCATGCCCACAGCCCCCTCCTGCAGTGCTCAAGCACCCTGGGGGCCTCTTGCTCAAAGTCCTTCAGTGTAAAGGAGCTGAAGTCCTGTCACCTGATTTAGATCAGCAAGCTAGGCTCAGTTCGGATGCCGATGCTGGAATGGTTTGTTCCAAGGCTAGGGTGTCAGGAGGCATGGTACTCAGAGCCAGCTCATCTTGGCCGAGGATGCCATCTTGGTCTTCATCTGTTCTAGAGCCACTGGGTCCAAAGAATTTCACCATGGCATGGACCTGTGGCAGCTCTGAAAAGGTCTCCACAGCTAACAGCATGGCCAGGAGCCCCAGCAGCAAGTAACCTGAAGAGAAGGCACTGTTAAGGAAGCTCTTAGGGTGCTCACTGTGCTCCCCACCCACTTCCCAGTGTGATGACCAACACTGGCACTACTTACAACTCTCAACATTTGAACTGTAACACCCATTCCGTGCCCTACGGTAGGATCTCCCTGTGAGTTGTAGTCCCTAGAGATCCATGGCAGTTGTAGTACAGGCTACTCTACCCTCCTCTTTTCTGGACTCACCAAGAAGTGCAAATTGCCCAAGGTGGTAAATGGCTGGATGCAGGCCATGTCCACGGCCAGGCAGCAAGTCTCCTAGGCCAATCGTGCTGAGTGACCCGAAGCAGAAGTAGATGGCCTCCAACAGGCTGCAGTCACCCTGTAGACCCCACAGCACCAAGGCTGGCAGCAGCACAAAGACACAGGCCACCAGGAGGCCCAGTCCTGCTGCCTGTAGCAGAGCAGCCTGGGCTGGTGCCAGCTGCCAGCGAGCAGCTACCCAGGCACCTGGGCAACTGAGCACGGGCAGCAGGCAGTGGCGCAGAGCAGCCACAAGAGCTAGAGAGGCTGGCAGCCCAAGGGCCGCATAGGCCACACAGAAGGCCTTTCCGCCCGTGGACAGTGGGGCCATATGGCCGTAACCTGGAAAAGAGAGGACAGCTGGCAGCAAGCTGTTGAGTGAGATGCCTGTCTAGTCACATTTTCTCCTATCACCACCCACAAGTCTGCCTTTCGGTGGCCCAAATGACATGGATACTTCAGGCTGGGACCCTCTTTCACTGGATGGTGGGCAGGTCCCTTAACCTCCCCGGTTCCTATTGTCTTTTCTGGAAATTGAATCCTGAAGACATTCCCCCAGGCCTTTTGTAGTTAGAACAACTTAGAACTGATGTTCTGTCTTGGAGAGACCCTCCCTGCCTCCCTTCCCCCGTACTTGCTTAGAATGCACGAGGCTGTCTACGCTCTAGGCAAGTGCCCCACACCTGATGCATCCCTGGCCTGACGCTGGCTCCCTGAGGTCCATCAGTTCTTATCTTCGCCACTGTTTCCAAAGCTACAGCCAGTGGAGTGCCATCTGCTTTCATTCCCCAAATTTGTATCCTGTCTTTCTGTGTGCTGTATCTTGTGCTGGATGAATCTACATCTACCCAGGCCTGGTTTATGGTCGGGGAAGCAGGCAAGAAATCAAGAACAAATGAAAAGAAGACATACGCATGAGAGACAGCATTTAGAGCCAGAGAAGCAGGAGCAAGAAAGGGAGAAGTGGGAGAGAAGGGCATGCTGGGAGAACAGGGTCAGCGGGTCATAGGTTGCAAATTCCAAAGCTCATAGGCCTCGGCTGTGAGGTAGGAGAGCGTGGCCAGGGGGCATGTGCTCTAGAGGCAGTTCCTATTCTGCTCCAGCCAATCGGAAAAGAAGTTAGAGATACATGTTTTGCTTTAAAAAGTATTTAGACTATTTGCAGGACAACAAAACAAGCCTAAGACTTTGTTTCCCTGTACCTAATTACATGCTGTTTCCTAGCCAGGAATTTCATCAACCCTGCTTATTTCTGTACCCTGTTGACTGGGCGCAAAGCTCAGCAGTACTTCCTCCTCTCCTCGCTCTGTCTTCAGAGAGTGGCTCTAAGCTGTGTTTCCTAATCTCTCCATCCAAGGATGTATCCCACCCTGTTGTGTGCCCTGCCTGGCTTCAGGCCTATGTGATCTAGGCTTCTCTTCTGGATTCAGAGTGCCTAGGGGTGGGGCTTGGGAGGCCATACCTCTCCTGGCAGCTCAAGTGGAGGCACCAGTTGGGGTGTGTTGTATGTGGAGCCCAAGCTGTTACGTTAGATAGAGTCTCAGCTTTGTCTGGAGCTTTGGGATGGGGGAAGGGCTGCACTCTAGGGCTCCCCGCTCCACCTCCTAGACTACCTGGTGATGGTGGTGGCCTACCGTGGTGGTGAGGATGCTGGCAGTGAACAGCAGAGCGGAGGGCAGATCCCAGTTGCTTGCCTCTGAGCTGTTGCCCAGGCTGGAAACTCCGTGGGCTTGTGCTCTCAGGATCGCACCTAGCAGGTCCTCCAATGCCTCAGGTGGCAAGCAGGCCCTGTGCTCTGCCTGGAAGGTAGCCAGCTCAGCCTGCAGCTGACCCTGGAGCTGGAGTGCTGGGGGGCCCTCCAGGGCCTGAAGCACCACAGCCCCAAGGCCCATGGCCAGCAGGTGGGCCACAACCAGGAGCATGTATCGGGCCCAGGGCCGCAGACTCCCCATAGCATAGCACTGAGTCTGTGATGTGAGAGATGGCTAAGCCACCACAGGCACCAGGGAGGGGTTGCAAAGGGCGTGGCTGGGAGGAGGTGCTGCGTGGGTAGGTGGCTGAGATGACTGGGGTAAGTGTGAATGGAGGGAGGTGAGCGGAGCCCTCCCGGTTTCTGGGGCAAGACATGGCAGCCAGGGCACTGGGGGTGGGTGGAGGAAGGCGTTGTGGTGAGAAGACAGGAGAGAACCTCACACTCAGTCCTGTTTGCACAGTTCTATGAATACATTGCCTCGATCATTCAGACACAAGGGATGATAGAGACAGGTTTCTCCCCTCCTGCTGCTCTCTCAAGAAATCTGCTGAGAAACCACAGGGGAGGGCTGTGGGGAGGGCAAGCTTCCCAGGACATCTCTTTGAAGGAAATCACATTCAACCAGAGAATAAGAAGCCACTTATGTCACTGGGAAGATGGTGCAATCGTAAAGAACGCTTGCTGTTCTTCCAGAGGTCCTGTGTTGATTCCTGGCACCTACACAGTGGCTCACAACTGCCTGTAACTCCAGTTCCAGAGGATCTGACTCCTTCTTCTGGCTTCCTCCAGTACCAGCAACACTTCTATACAGACAAAACAACCATCTGTATAGAAAAAGTATATAGGGCCAAGTGTGATGGCGTGCACCTTCAATCCCTGAACTCAGGAGGCAGAGGGGCAGATTCTTGTGCGTTCAAGGCTAACTTGGTCTACGTAGTGAGTTCCAAGTCAGTCAGGGCCACAGAGTAAGAACATCTCAATATAAATAATTAAATGAAAATTTAAAATTAACATTATAAAAGTCACTTATGGCAGTCGAGACTAGTCATTAGGAAGGGCCGAGGACTTAGGTCTCTGAGGACAAGTGGACCCAAGGGGATCTCTAGAGTACTGTAGTATTCTGGGTGAACAGTGGTCTAGGTGGAGGGTGGGAGACAAATTGTGGGATTCAGATGGAAGCAGTTGTGGAGAATGTGGTTAGAGCACTCTGCACAGATGATGCTGTCAAATGTCCTGTCCCAGCTCTGGCTGGGGGTCTCAGCTCCTGGCTCTCTGCAAGGCTGGACTGCAGACCAGGTATGGCTGCCTTGTATAATGGGGAGGTTCACTCTTAAACCATGGGGGACCGTGGCCTAAGGCATTGGGTGGGAATAGGTAAGCACAGAATCTCAAGGCAGCGTTGAGAACACCAGGGTAGGTTACCATGCTGCCAGCTGGTTGGCCTTAGGCTGCCTACATTCAGGGCATGGGCTAGAAATAAACCCAGGGCAAACCCTCAAGATGCTTCCCAGACAAACTTGGAGATCTACCTGGGGTGGGGACAGCATGGCCAGGGAAGGATTCCTAGAGACAATATTGTAGCTGCACCCAGTAGACAGGCAGGGACCACCCAGCAGCAAGGAACATCAACGTGAATTGTCACTTAGAAATGGTTCAAGTAAAAATGTGGACAGAGCCTGGCGAGAAATAGATGAGATTGGTACTGTGGGGTGGGAGGCTGAGACGGGCTTCAGTGACCCCCAGATAGCAGCTTGATCCCAGGAGAAGAGTGTGGCACAAGGCATTCTAGCTTTGTCTCAGGCTATTTATCTGCCCATTGTCTTAGGGGCATGAGGACACTGAATTACCTCCAAGAAAGGTAACAGACTGCATTTGGGGAGACAGCTTACGAGTTTATTTGGCTTCATTGGCTCCCCAGGCCAAGGCCCCCAGCCTTGGCTGGGGCAGTAGAAAGGCACCCAGAGAGCCCCAGCTCCGATAACCCACAGGTTATGGAAGGAACCCATGAACTAGGCCTTGGGGACAAGGGCCACAGTAACAGGACTTGGTCAAAAGTGCTGGTGACAGCTGGGGTTGGCCCCTCTCCCCTGTACCTCCCCCTCCTCCCTGCACCACTCCTGGGGGCAATTCCCTGAGACAGGCTCTGGTCCTCCCAACCAGCTAGGTACAGTGTCAGGCCCCAGTGAGGCAGGTATGTCAGGGGACCTACAGGTTGCAGGTGTGTGGGGTGTAGCCCCCCATCCAGTGTGAAGGCTTTCTGTGCAGTGTAGTGTTCCTGACCCCCAAGGGGTCGGGGTCTCTGGGGGAAACCAAGGCAGCCACAGAGGCCTGCCTGTTCCTCTTCCAGTGTATGCTATGCCTCCTCTAAGGCAGCTGGAACATGGGGGTGTGGCCTGGCCCACTCAAGGCCCTGCTTCTGGTGCCCATGGGGCCTGGGCACCCATGTCTTTGGTCTGCGTCCTGCAGTCCTGGGAGCCTCCCCGGAAGGGGTTGACAGGTGGGGAGTCCCAGAAGGGATCTGAGTCTGGGAATAAGGTCCAGGGTGCCCGTCGGGGCGCTGGCTGTGGTGAGGGCAGAGGTGAAGGCCGTGGCCCAGCTGATACAAAGCTCCACGGGTCAATACGGCTACGGAGTGGTGAGGGCCGAGGTCGGCTGATGAGGCCCAAGGGTGGTGAGCGAGGGGTCCCAGGGGTGCCAGGAGCAGAGCGTGATATTCCTGGTGGGGGTGAGACAGTCCTTCCTACGAGGGTGTTAGAAGGGGTACATGGTTAGATATCACTAACTCCTAGGTGACCCAGAGGAACTGTCCTGCCCTGGTCTTAGCTTCTAGCTTTACAGTGAGCTATGTGACCGACTCAGGGGTTTTACGGGGCTTTATGCTCCATGATGTGTCTGTTTATTACACAGTTTTTTAGAGCCAGGCTGTCCTAGCCCCACCTGGGCTTGGTGACTTGCTAGCTGTGGGAACCAGAGCATCTATATGCTCTGTGCTCCTTACATTTCCTCATCTAAGCTGGCGAGACAGCTTAGCAGTTAAGGGTGCTTGCTGAGTTCAAACCATGGAACCCAGGTAACAGAAGGAGGGAACTGATTCCATATCCGCACTGTGGTACATGTGCCCCGCACAATGAATAAACAAATGTAAAGATGAATG
Source organism: Cricetomys ansorgei (assembly GCA_026225945.1). Classification (NCBI taxonomy): domain Eukaryota; kingdom Metazoa; phylum Chordata; class Mammalia; order Rodentia; family Nesomyidae; genus Cricetomys; species Cricetomys ansorgei. The sequence goes on along the minus strand of JAMJFZ010000597.1, from coordinate 39,155,144 downwards.
AATTTCATTATCCAGTCTGGCATGGTAGTACATGCCTGCCATCTCAGAACTGGGATGCGGAGACAGGAGTTGAGGCCAGCATGGGCTACATAGGGAGACCCTGCTTCAAACAAGCAAACGAAAATTACTTCATCTAAAAACTGGGTATAAGGGCATCCTTATACATGATACATGATACACAGACTGTAATTTAATGTAATAAACTCTACAGAATGATCACAGTACTTGGCCCAACTAATGGATCAATGGGAGTCTGTCACCATTAGGGTGATTTTTAGTATTTCGCAGCCCCAGAGCCCAAGGATTTGGTTTAGGTACCCAGTAGCTACCACTGTGGTCCTCTGAGTTCCTAGCCATTCCTCCCTTCACCGAGGGCCTCTCTCCCCATCAGTCCTAGGGCCACTCACCACGTTTCTCTTCCCGGCGAGGGCTCTTGGCTGATGGCTGGCCAGAGGGAACACCTAAGTCCAGCAATAAGGATGCAGGGGTGGGTGGGCCACGGGCTTCGGGTGATGTGGGTGAGAGGCGGATGAGTGGGGTGGAGGGCAGCTCGGCTGGGCAGGGTGCTGGCATCGGCACAGGGGGCGGGGCTGGCGGGGGCTCTCCTCGTTCACGGCTCAGGCCTCCTGGAGGCTGCAGGTCCCGGCCGAGGCCCAGGGAGGCCAGCAGAGCGGTGCCGCGCAGCAGTGCACGTTGGATTAACTTGGGCGTCCCAGAGCTGTTGCCGCGTTCTGTGGGCCCGGACCGCCGTGGCTCCTCCGGCTCCAGGCTAGGCCGTGGAGGGTTACCTGTGAGCAGCAGTGGCACAGGTTAGTCTGATGCCGGGTGAGCATCCTGGGAACCCTTCGGTGGCCTTGGAACAAGAACCGAGTTCGGCGGCTATCTTCCTCGGCTCTATCTGTAGAGCAGCTCCTCCCCGTCTGCAGAGCCTCTCCATCACACATTCTGCCAAACAGAAGTGGTCTGGAGGCACGGCACCACCAGGAGCAAGGCCTGGAAGCAACTGTTGTAAAAGGCTAGCCTCCAAGAACAGCCTACTTCATCATAGTCAGCTCTTACAAGAGACCCCTCTGCCAATCAGGCGTGCTTATGGTCCTGCAAAGCAGGGGTTCGAGAAGGTCACTGGACCTTCTCCTAACAGTATCAGGTGCTCGCTCCTGTACCTCCCGGACGGCTGTCCTGAAAGCCCTCCCTGGTCTAATTCCTTCTGCCCTTCTCCTCCTTGTGCCAGGTACCTAGCTGACCAGTCTGGAGGTCTGGGCTGGCTGAGAAAGAACTATAAGGGTGGGGAATGTGAGCTTCTGCTGTGAACAGGATCTAGCTTGGAGTTCTGTTGGGGAGTCCTCTTTAAAAAAAAAAAATTTTTTTTCTTTCTTTTTAATTTGTATGAGTATTTTTGCCTGCATGTGTCTGGTGCATGTCTGGTGCCTGCAGAGGCCAGAAGAGGGCACTGGATCCCCTGAAACAAAATAATAATAAAAATGTAAAAAAGAATCTAAAAGTGTTAAAATAAGCAAGAGAAAAATGGTAAAGGGAAGTGAAAGTGCGGACGGTAGCCCAGTAGGGTGCACGGAAATTCTGAAGTCAGTTCTGAGAAATACGAGTCCCCAGAACTAAGTGACTTGTGCAGGGTAACTCGCCTAGCATTTAACTTTGCCTCTAGATCACTTGAATGTCAGAGCTGGCAACCCTGCTGTTTAGGAGAAAATAGTATGATACGCTTGACCTGGAGATGAAGGTGAACTTGCTTCCAAGGGCTGCTGGGTTAGTGAGTGGCTCCTGCGAATATTCTTTAGGCAGTTTTCAGTCAGTGTAGCTGAGCCTCAGCTGACAAAAAGCAACTTACATGGCCAGGTTCTCAAGGGCCAGAACCTCCCTCTAGGGATAGGGTGAGTGACCTCTAGTAGCGGCCCCTGCATGAGATGCTCTGAGTGTGGGTCCTCTCTGAGATCTCATTCTTTGATTCTCAGCCAGCTTCCTGACTGTGGGTGTTTGGAAGGTCAAGGTCATGTATTCTTCTCATAGACCCAGATGGTAGCAAGAATACAGGCTTGGCCTAGGGAACCACATGTTTGGTCAGCAACTAATCTGGAAACACAGGGAAGGCATGGCCAGAGGGTCTGACAGAACATAGTCAAGGATTGATATGACCTACACCTGGGTCCATCGAACCTCAAATTCTCTTTTGGTCCTTCTGGCTTGGTATATTCTAGAACAAATAAATGCAATCCTCCTGGCCTTCCAGTTTTCAGTTAAACCCTCATATAACAGCCAATTGTGGGCTGCAACTGCTGGAACAAAGCATGTGGGGGCTGGAGAGATGGCTCAGTGGTTAAGAGCACTGGCTGATCTTCCAAAGGACCTGGGTTCAGATCCCAGCATCCTCATAGCAGCTCACAGCCACCTATAACTTCAGTTCCAGGGGATCTGACGCCCTCTTCTGGTGTGCACAGGCAATGCATGCAACAGTGTAGAAGCATGTATTCAGACAAGACACCCATATATATAAAATAATAATCGTTAAAAAAATTTCTTGGTAGAGGGAAACCCCAGAGCTTGTCTCTGGAGTCAGATCAACCTGAGTTCAAATCCCTGTTCTGCCAGTGCCCTACAGCAAACCACCTGATTTCTCTGTGCTTCAGTTTTCTATGGCAGATAGGAGAACGCCAATAAATAGTAGCTGTTATTCCTACAGAAACAGGTAGATGGAGGTGATGGCTGTGTATGGGTGCTGAATGGGAGGGGCACAGCTGAACAGTTTGTTGAATGGGGCTCTAGCCTGACAGCTATTTAAGTATACATTCTGCAGTGTGCAGCAGGTAGGGCTAGGACGCCTGAGGATGGTCCCTAGGTTGGGATAAGGTCCCACAGACAAACCATGACTTTCTTGGCTCTGTGAATCCGGGCAGCGCTGAGCTGAGCTGAACTGAGCCTTTGTCCCTCTGGTGTTGGAGCCCCACTTAGCTTCTTTAGCAGTTTGTATAGCAGGAAGCCAGCTGAGACTATGGAAGACATAGCCTCTCTTGGTTCGAGTCCTTAGCTGGAGGTTTGAGGTAGCTTATTCTCTTTTTGGAGCCTCACCTTCCTTATATCTAAAATGGGGAGAACATTGGCTCCTCACTCTGAAGATTAGACATGTTGTCTCCCTCACAGTGAATGACGCTATCATCACAAAGAATGGAACAGTCCTGAGCAGATGCACTGACAAGGGTCCCCAGTCTCTTCCTGCCTTGTCTTCTTAGCCTCTTCTCCCTCATTGGCCCCCAGGGGGGGCCTCTGAAAAGCACTGTGGAAGTCATTAGTGTGGCTCCACTTCTTCTGGGTACCAGATAGAAGAAAACATGTCCTGCTTCTTGTCCTTTTCAGAGTCCATTGAGGGTACAGTGCTGCACCATGAAAGCCCCCAATAAGAGAACTAGTCTCTGGAAGGCCCAGGCCTTGGGTAAGTCCACTCCTGTGAGCCTGGAGGTCAGACCTGGCCATCTGGGCTCTAGATCTGGTTGTGTGCAGCCTCAGCTTTAGTTTCCTAGTCCTGTGTGAGAGCTCTCAGGAAAGGATTCCATGTCTGCCCCCTGGCTTCTCAAAGTCTTCCCCAGTGCCCACAGAAAGAATTAGCAAGATCCAATAGGGGAGACAGAGGTACTCACCGTTGAGTGTTGGGGGAGTAGAAGGAGATCCCAAAGGGGACGAGTCATCTGAATCCAGGTACCACGTGGCTTCATCCATGCGGGACCTTCTCCTGGAGAGGGAGGGGCAGGAAAGGCATGCTTTGTGAGTCTTAGGACTCTAGAGAAGAGTACAACACCAGGGTTGGGGATACTCACTTACCTCCCATTCTGGGCCTCCCCGGGCTTGGGGGAACTGGGACCCCAGGCCCAGCAAGCACGCCTCTCTCCATTGCTTGAATCTTCCAGACGTCTAGGGGACTGGCGACCCCAAGTCTGGCCTGATTCTGCAGGCTCCACTGTAAGGGAATAGCACAGGGTCTGAGTTCATCCTTATCCTCTTGCACCATAGCAGCCAGGGTGGGGCAGTGGGTCAGGCTTTGGTGGGACAGGTGGGACCAGGCCTGGGCCAGCAGTGAGGTGGAAGCACGTGTTTAGTCCTCCAGATGTCCTTTGCTGCTTAGCAGTTAGCAAAGCATCTTCAACTGCTTGAGTTTGAGTATTTATTCTGCCACTTATTGGCTATGTGGCAGATACTTCTTTCACTTTTCTCGTCTGCACTTAGTAATCCACTAGAATTACTGAGTTAATATTTGCAAAGCATTCAGGAAAATAAAGAATATATGAACTGGGTGTGGTGGCACAGGCCTTTAATCCTAGACCTCAGGTGGATCTCTGAATTCCAAGCTGGCTAGGGCTACAAGGTTGAAACCCTGTCTCAAAAATAAAACAAAAAATCCAAAAACATTTAGACTTACTTGACTGTGAAGAAAAAATAAACTGTGTGGTTTTTTTGGGGGATGGATGGGACTTAAAGGTAAAAGCCTAGATGAAGAGGGAAGCCTGATCCACCTTCAGACATCAGGGAGAGTTTAGGGGCCATAGAGAAGGCAGGGCAGTCCAAGTTTCTTACACTGGATGGCTCGGAACCGAGGGAAGGTGGGCGAGTCCCCAGCCCCAACCTCGAAGACATTTCTCCTCCGGTCAAGGCCAGGAGAGGCCTGCACAGTGATGCGGTGTTTGAAATCTGGGATTTGGGAGAGAGGGTAGGTGGAGGTTTGTGAGGAGGAAGCACTCAAATCCACGGGGACCCTTGGTAGGCTCCCTGGTCTCTCGGGTGGCAACAGTGGCTGTGTGATTGGGTGTGCTTCCTGCCTTGAGGCTTTCAGTAAAGAGCACCGAGTGGTTGGCCCGCCAGAACCAAGACAAACTGGTCGAGAAATAAGTTTACTGTGCAGGCAGGCTGGCCCCACCCTCTAGTCCTGCTCAGAACTTTCAGGAGCACCACTGGCAGCCGCCCGCAGCAGCTGGACATGCAAATATTCCAGTCAAGACCCGCCCACAGACGGAAAAGACAAAACCCAACCCCCAAATGGCCCTCAGAAGGCTAGACCACGCCCCTCGCACCCACAGCCAATGGCAGAGAGGCTTCCTGGAACCCCGCCTCTTACCCAGGGGCATGCTGATGCGCTCTCCGCCATCGCGAGCACGGAGCTTGCTCCGCTTGAAGGTGCCGCGGCGGCGGCGCACGTGCGGCCGCTCACGGTCCACCTGCTGCAGCAGCAGCGTCAGCTCGCGCTCGAACACCTCCAGCTCCCACTGGGCCAGAAGGTGCTCCCGCCGCCGCAGCTGCTCTGCCTGGGACCGCTGCTCGCGGGCTGCGCGCGTCAGTTCCTCCTCGCGGCTCAGTAGTTCCTGTGCTCCCGACAATGGAGGTGGAGTCAGCCAGGCTCTGACCCAGACCTCCCACCTCATTCTCTGCCCCTCCTTGTGTCCCTCGATTCTTCCCACCTTTTCCTTGGCCCGCAGCTCATCAAAGAGGCCCTGGATCTCGCGTTTCCAGCCTTCCTGCATGGAATGGAAGGAATCCCGCGGCATCTCCCGTAGGACCTGCGCCTCTAGCGCCTCCAGCTGCTGCAGGATGGAGGCGAAGTCGGGCCTGCGGTGGGGGTCTTGTGCCCAGCAGTCTAAGGGGGCAGGATAGAGTCTGTGGGCGTGTGTGTCTGGGGCCAGGGAGTTCTGCCCCTCCCCTGCCCAGCCTGTCCCTTACCGGCCATGAGTTGTGCGAAGGGCTCAGGACAGGTGGATGGGATGGGCAATGTTAGCTTGTTGACAGCCACACCATAGGCTACGGCAAGACAGTCGATACCACGGTAGGGCACCTCCCCAGTTAGCAATTCCCACAGCAGCACCCCAAAGCTGTGGGGAAGACAAGGGATTTGTGTGTTCTTTTCACTCAGACCAAGGAGGAATTAAATGGTTTGTGGTGCTTCTGGCTTCAACCTGTCTGACCACCCCTAGACTGTCTGTCTGTCTGTCTGTCTTCCTTTCTTCTTTCTTTTCTTTTTAGTTTTTTGAGACAGGGTTTCTCTATGTAGCCCTGGCTGCCTGGAACTCCAGAGATCTGTCTGCCTCTGCCTCCTGAGCACAGGGTTTAAAAGCGGGTGCCACCACTGCCCAGCCCCACCCCTAGTATTAAGCACCTCTTCTCACCCTTTGCAGCCCCAGACTGTCCAGGCCCGACCCAGGCTGTACCTCCAGACATCGCTGCCCTTTGAGAAGGTGGAGGCCTTGATAACCTCAGGAGCCATCCAGGCATAGGTACCCGCAGCGCTCATCTGTGTGGTTTTGTGCCACTCTCGGGCGAGGCCAAAGTCAGTAATCTTTAGGGTCTTGTGTTCCATATCGTCACCTTCAATGGGCTGCAGCAGCAGAACTGGGGAAGAAGTGGAGCAGGATTGTGGGTGTGGAAAGGAGAGCTTATGGGGATTCGGAAGAGCATGGGCAGATGCATCTGATCAGGCATCTGGCCAGGTACTGAGCACACAGCTGTGGACTGGTGTGGGTCTCGCCTTGAGAAGTTCACAGCTGGGGGTGAGACTTAACAGATCAAATAACAACTGTGGCACACATTTCCTGGCAAGAGGTGTGTCTAAGTTGCTGCTTCTTCTCTGAGTGCTAGAGGCCAAATTTTTACACTTAGTTCTAACTAAAACAAACACATACCAGGTAGGAATCATTCCCAATTTACAGTAAGGAAATAGCAGGGAAATGACTTGATCAGGGTCATAGCAAATAAAGTAGAGATTCCATTCAGCCTATGGCTCCAAAGTTGGTGTTCTAGATTTTCCCCAACACTGAATGGAATTAAAAACTGCAGTGTGGTAGGTTCTTAGTGTTGGTGATGGCTGGTGGCACATGCCTCTAGTCCCAAGGCTTGGGAGGCAGAGGCAGGTGGAAGCAGGTGGATCTCTGTGAGTTCAAGGCCAGCCTGGTCTGCAGAGGGAGTTCCAGGACAGGTAGGGATGCAACAGAGACATCCTGTTTAGACGAGAGAGAGACCTGTGAGAGTCTGCCACTCTGCTGAGGCAGGAGTGTGAGTCGGGACTTAGGCTGGGGGTAACAGGAAGCCCTTGAAGCAATGAAAGCCTGCAGGTCCTGGAGCCCACAGCACTGTGACTGTCACAGCCTCTCTCAGCAGAAAGACTTCAAAAGAAATCTATAGAGGGAGTTGGGTGTGAGGAAAAGGGAGGGTGATGATGGTTCTTGGCCACAAAGGAGGAGCTTGAAGCAATCATGGGGCTGGGTGGTCAGACTTGGCAGGGGTGTTTGGTTTTGATCCAAATGTGGCCACCACTCTCAGAACAAGGAGAGAGGCAGCAACTTAGAAATCTGCCAGGATAAAACAGCACATGTGAGAAGTTTTAGAGCAATAGGAGGACAAAGTCAGACTCATCAGGGGTCCAAGGGCCCATTCATAGGGAACAGTGCCATCTGTTCTGAACATGTGTCAGCATATCCTCCAGCTGGCCTGCACAGATGTCAGAGCTGCAATGGGGCAGGGTAGGTGCTGAGAGTGAGGCAGAGGGGAAGGGCATCTCCGTGGCCAAGGTAAGTCAGGGAGGGCTTCTCAGAGGAGGAGGAATTAGACTACATTTTCATCTTTGAAGGCCTGAAGCCAGAACCCCTGTGTCTGCTGCTGACCAAGCCCTGAAGCTCCATGGGTGATCTGGCACTACTGCCCCGCCCTCCTCATGCCCTCCATCCCAGGGCCTCTAGCTTGACTCTCTCCTTGAGAGCCTCTCCCACTCTCAGCTGCTTTGATTCTGGTGCTCTTCAGAGCTCAGACTCTCCCTACCACCCCTGGGCTGCCTCCATCTCTTCAGGTGTCAGCTCCCCTCCTGGGTGGCATCTTTTAAACCTGGGACTCTAGGTGAGACAGCAGTGACATGCTCTACCTAATATCCACATGATGTCCTGCATGGCTTTATTAAGCCCCCACACCTGGCAGATTTCAGTTTCTCCTAAGTCAGAGAATGGTCTTGAACTCCACCTGCTCCTCTCATCTGGACTGGGACCGAGTCTGGCACAGATAAAGCAGCAGATAATGAATGCACCTCACAGGGTCACCAAGGAGTCTTAAACCAATTCAGACATTTAAAAGCCTCTAACCTGGGGCCTGACATATGGCAGAACTTTCGCATTGTCATTTGCTTTAGAGACTATGCTCAATTCTGTCAGAATCCACTCTCTCCTTTCCACCCTTGACCCTAACTTCTGACCTCCAGCCCCAGGTCAGGCTGCTGAAGGCAGCAGAGCCCGTTGTTAGGCCTGTGCAAGGTCATCTCACGAGGGAGCACAGCAAGTTAGGGCAGGATGGGGGGAGAGCCAGGACCCACCCTTCCGCTGAGGCCCTCTTACTGCCTATTACCTGGTCTCTAGCCACCTATGGGTGCCCCACAGACAGGCAAAGCACTTTCTGCACCATTTTCTCAGGCAAGAGAGCCAGTCTCCCACTTTTTTTGTTTGGGGAATCTGAATTCCAGAAACAGGCAGCAATCCAGCCAATCTCAGGACTTCATGTCTGTGACCGTTCTGCTATCTCTCCACCCTCCACTCTGGCCTTTGCCAAGCATCTCACCTCTGCATCCCTGGCTTTCCCACCAGGCTGTTTTGCAACCTGCCTGGGCCCTGAATTCTGTACAACCTAAGCTGCTGTTCTGATGCCTGATTGAGACCTTGGGCATGGGAGGTTAGGGGCCACCCAGAGAGGACTAGAGAGGCCAGCCTTGGGGAAGCCTCAAAGTTACCTCCTTACCACCACCCCCTCCTGGCCTTTGTCAGGCTAGGGTGTAGCCTGGCCAGCTCACACCTCTTCCGCTTCCCTCTCATGGTCCTTACTTCTCCTTTCTAGGAGGTCTGGGCCAATTGAGGGGGGGGGTTTCTTTGGGGGTGAACTGGGGGAGGTCAGGTCCAGGCCGGGCTGGCTGGTCAGTCCTGTGACTCGTGGGCCTGGAGAATTCCCCCTTCTCTCCCAGCCAGGCTTCCTCACAAGGCCCCCATTGTCCAGGAAAATCATGCCATTGTTTCCTGCCTGTGCCCCCCCCCAAGGCCAGGGACTCCCCCCACCCTAATCCCACAGACAGCAACTTGGGCCTAGACCGGGTCTGTGAAGTTGGATGCCAGGCTCAGAGGCTGAGGGCACCTTGCCTGCCCTTCACCACCACCCAACTCTGAGAGGGAAGCAGGGGAACTTGGGCCTGGGGGTGGGGGGGCGGGTGTAATCCCTGGCTCCTTCCTCTCCCAAAACCCCTCCACCCCCAGCTCTTTCCTCCCCTGCAGGCAGCTGGGCCAGGGAGGGAACAAGGGCTGGAGCTGGGGCAGGAAGCCAGCCAGGGGCAGCAGGAAACACAGGAAGCGGTGTGGAGGGTGGGGAGCAGAAGCCTGGACTATTGTTCCATTTTTTCTGGAAAGAGAACGGAGGAAAAACAGAAGACAGGAGTGCCCACCCCCTGGGCCTTCGGGGAATCCCCCTCAGGGTAGTTCAGGGAGTGGGGGTGCCTAGATGGCTGGGCCCACTCTGCTCTAGGGGTGATGGGAAGCACTCAGCTGTGGCAAGGGCTGGGATATCACTGGTTCTGCTGCAATTTTCCTCTAGTCCCTGATTAATAGTAAGCCAAGGCCAAGAGCCTCAAACTCAAAATGTCTGTGCTGATCCCCTCTAAGAATCTCCAGGCCTTTTCCGCCTCTCCCTGCTCCCACTGCACTACCTACTGCTTCTCAGCTTGAGCCCTCTCTCCAGCCGACCCAGGTCCTGGTATCCTCACAGTGTTGGATTCTGCCTCTGAGCCTACTGTGGTCAGGCTTTGCCTAGTCACCCAACCAAGTACCTTACTAAATGCTGCCTGTTTTGGACTGGCTTGAAACCTGCCTGCTTCAGGAAGCCATCTGAACCTGTCACTAACTTGTCTTTGACCTAGGATAGGCAGTAAATGGGAGTCTGGGATAGTGAAAGATGGAGTCTCTCTTAGCTAGACACTCTCTGCCTTACTGTCTGATGCCCTCTTGGCCATCCTGCCAGAAGATATCTATATCACTGGCTGTGGACCCTCTGCCTGTTGGGCATCCTGTGTCAGGGCTTTTGAGGGCCATTGAGGTGCTCCAGCCTCCTTGTCAACTCCCTTCTAGGGAGGCTGACATTAAGGCTCTGAGTTGAAGGAATCAGCTGGTGATCATGCAGTCAGGGAAGAGTGGGGTGGACCAGTCTTGATCTCCAAGCAGGGAGGAAGGTCTTCCCTTCTGAGATCTCTGTCCTGAAGGAGCTGCTGAAGGGGATGGGGTAGGTGGGGAAGCAGCAACACCGTGTTTATGTTATGAATTTCAGGGAAGGGGAAGGCTGGGAGTAGCAGCCTCCAGGGGACTTCCCTGAGGTGTTTAATCATGGCTAGGCAGGGTGTTGATGGCCCAGAGAGAGCTCAGTTTTTTTTAACTTGTCTAAACTGCAGCTACAGGCTGGGATCGGGGCTTCTAGGATAGAGGCAGAATTCTGCCAGGTGCCTGGGATTCCTGCTTGGGGTCACTGATAGACCATGGGAATCACTCCTCCTAGGGAGATTGCCAACATTTCCCCAACTAAGCTTAGCTGAGAGTTAGGAGGAGATGTATGCACCTGGGCCTTGGTTGGACAATGCCCTTGGCCTCCCAATTCCCTTACTTCATGCCCCTTGAAACTCACTGTTGTTGGACTTCAGGTCTCGGTGGATCACAGGCACCAGAGCCTCACAATGCAGGTAGTGCATCCCACGGGCAATCTGCACAGCCCAGTTGACCAGCACATGGGGGGGCACACGCCGGCCAGCCAAGGCCCGGCTTAGAGGCCCACCAGCTGCATACTCCATCACTAGGCATAGGTTTGGCTCCTCCAGGCACACAGCTTTGAGGGCAATGATGTTGGGATGTGCCAGCATAGCAAAAAGACGGGCCTCCTGTCGAACGCTCTCAGCTGTTACACTGATGTCCTCATCAGGGTCCTGGCGAGCTGCTTTCACAGCCACCAGCTCCCCTCGCCAGCTGCCACGGTAGACCTTGCCGAAGCCACCAATGCCGATCACCTCCTCCAGTCGCAGCTCCTGGAAGGTGGCCACCTCACAGGGAGGTGGGCCTCCACCCCGAGACACATAGTTGGATGGAAAGATGCCCACCTGTCCACCCACCTGGCCCGCCCACCAGCCCTCATCTCCTGAGATGGCTGCATCCCGGGACAGCACCTCCACACGGTCGCCTTTTCTCAGGGCCAGCTCGTCCTGCCCATTGGGCTCATAGTCGAACAGGGCTGTCCAAACAGGATTGGCATAAGCTGCTGCTGCCTTCGGGGACCCCTCCGACCGGACTCCACCACTACCCGCGCCGCCCCCACTGCCGTTCCATGACCCCAGCGGGCTTTTGAGGAAGAGGTTCTTCAAGGGCTCCATGGCCGGGAGCCAGAGTTGGAATGTGTGGGGGACCTTCTTCGGGTGCCCGTGGTCTCCACCCCCGCTGGCTTCTGAGGCCCTAGTGCCGGAACCTGGGCATCCGGGCCCTGGCCCTCAGCCCCAGACCCACGCCTCTCTGGGGAGCCAGGAGTGCCGCCTCCCGGCCCCCCGCATCTCGGGCTTCTGGAGAGGGCACCGAGGGCAGTGTGGTCAAGCTGGAGGAGTAGGGCCCCCTGGCCTCCGGCGCCTCACCATGGCTGAATTGATGCAGCAGAGTCCCTCGGTCCCGAAGTAGTCCTGGGAACCTGGCTCCAGCACCCGCCTACTGTAAGGTGGGGCCTGCCAGGTTCAGCGCCTGGACTCTGGTTGTGTCTTCTGGCACAAGAGGTGAAGAGAAAGTCCCCAGTTGAGCTGAAGCTACCTCTTCTTGGGCTAGTGCCTTTGGCCCGGACAGCTCCGACCCCGTTCCCTTCTTCCTCCTCCCTTTGTACTTTGGCCCCGGGGGCGGGAGGCAGAGGTGGAGGGTGGAGTTTCACTTTTTTCCGCTCTTCTCCCTCCTGCAGGAAGCAGCATCAGATGACGCGGGCGGGTTGCACCGCTCCCCTCCCGGAGGCTCCCGGCGGCGGCTTGGCCGGGGAGTTCCTGGGGAGGTTGGCCAAGAGAGGTAGAAGGCAGGCAAGGTAGTCCTGAGCGCCCCCACCCCTCATCACAGCTCTAAGAAGTCTTAGGTTAGGTGCTCCGCTGCTCAGCGTGGAAGTGGATCTCTGCAAAGACAGACAAAATCCTTGGTCTGAATTCTCATCAGCAAAATGGGTTATAGGACCACGCTTGGATTGCCCTAAATCCCGAGTCTGGTCGTGGCTACGAAGTTGTAGAAATCTTTAATCTTGGTTCTTTTTATATATGAAATAACAAAATACCTTGCTTTGCAGTGCTAGAGGAATTGGGGATAGAGAAGATTGGACCTTCAGAATTGGCTACACCTTAAGCTCTTGGAACCATTTAAAGTTCTTTTCTTTTCACCTGAGAGGCAATCCGCTTTTTCATGTCCTTTCCCCAGTGGGCATAAACCTGAAACTGTTGTCCAGAACTCTGCCAGGGATTGGATTCAGAGTAGAACAGCCTTCAACAACCTGTTCGTTGATTGATCTCACTTAACTTGTGTCTGTCACTTTAAGAAAGATTAGGACATCCTGTTCGGCTACTCAGGCCTGTTCTAGAGGATCCCTCTGTTTCTGAGCTCTGACCCGGAAGTAGAGGGGGGCGCAAAACCAGCGAAGTCCATGACTTACAAGTCTAGCACTAAGAGGGTGGCACAAGTGGGGGGCGTGACCCGGTAACGCAAACTGGAAGTAGCAGTGTGGAGTCCCAGCTTTTCCCCGCCTCCTGCAACGCTTTAGAAAAGCTTTGCGCCAATCATTACGCTGTTACCCAATGGCAAGTCACCCGGGCGTGCGCATGCGCCAAATCGCTGCCCATTTTGGGCTCTCTAGAGTTAGACTGTGCGCAAGCCTAAAAGACGTCTCTGCATCCCGTCACTTCGCAGCTTCTCTGCGCTTGCGCACTTTCGCCGCCAGGTTTTTCCTTTTCCGGGTCCCAACAGGTTCTAAAGAGCGCATGCGCCAGTGCAGGCTGGCAGCTCGCGGCTCCTTCTTCCGGCCTCCCCTTTACGCCGGCACCGGTAGAAGCGGGACGAACGCAGAGCCCCAAGAGAGTGACCTGCGACCCCGGAAGTGGACCTCAGGGTCCCAAGGCTTTCCCCGGCCCGGGGCCAAGGGAGCTATCTCCAGCACTCCGAGAGCACCCACTCCACGCCCACCTCTGGATGCCGCCGACGGCTGCCCAGCCCGTGCTCTGCGCCTGCCTTCAGGCTCGGCCCCTCACAACAGTTTTGGGCCTCCGGAGGGGGCCCCGGCCCCGCCTCTGATGCAGTCCCACCCCAGTATCCCAGCCTGATCCGGCAGACTGGGCCGGCCCCGCCCCCTGCCCGTGCCCTCGCCCCATCGATCCCCTCCCCCGCTGGGGGAGGCCATGGCGTGAGCGCTAGTTCGGACCCCGGGGCCCTCGGGCGCCAGGCGGGGCATGGGCCGGGGGCCGCCCCCATGAGGGTCCCGGGAGGAGGGCGTGCGCAGCAGCGGCTGGGCCATGGGGTCTCAGGTGTTGCAGATCCTGCGCCAGGGGGTGTGGGCCTCGCTCACTGGCGGTTGGTTCTTCGATCCGCATCAGAGCACCTTCTCCAACTGCTTCCATCTCTATGTCTGGATCTTCCTGCTCATCTTTCCCTTCTTGCTGTACATGGTGAGAGGCTGCCCCACTTGTAACTATTGGGAGAGGGAGGGCAGCCTGGCAGGGATGGGCACTACGTTTGGGCCCTGGGGTGTGAAGTGAGATGAGTTACTGTAGAGTTTGGATGTGTATAGCCAGAAGACTAAGTCTCCCCTTTCCTACATGGAGTGACCTTGAACGCCTCATTTAATCCATTTCTCCAGTTAAACAGAAGACTGCTCCTAACGGGGTCTTTGTACTGTTGTATGAAGGGGTGATGAGGTTTTGTGAGCTTGTGAATCCTAGTCATGACAGGGGTGGCAAGTATACTCTAAGGGAGCAGGGCTTCTGTGAAAAGAGACCTAACTTAACTGTCACCTCCAGGTCCTGCCCCCCAGCTTGATGGTGGCTGGAGCGTACTGCCTGGTGGTAGCTGTCATCTTTGCTACCATCAAAACTGTGAACTACCGTCTGCATGCCATGTTCGACCAAGGCGAGATTGTGGAGAAACGCAACTCTACCATAGGGGAACAGGAAGAAGAGGCTGCCCAGGGGGACAGCAGTCTTCCCAGGTGGATAGGCATTGGCTGCTCTGGGGACTGTTGATTCTCTGTGCCTGTGTATGTGTTGCGGAAGATAGAGTGGACTGAGGCAACATTGGCTCCAACTACTTACCCTGCATTCAGCCTTAGAGCTGTAAAAGGGAGCCTCAAGGAGGAAGGAGTGTTAAGGATGTTGAGGAACAGTAGAGAGAGATGGCCTGGAGCTCTCTGCTCAGCTGTTCTTTCTGTTGCAGGGACCCTGGTGTGGAGATGACAGTGTTCCGGAAAGTGAGTTCCACACCCCCCGTACGCTGCAGTTCACAGCACTCTGTGTTCGGCTTCAACCAGGTTTCGGTGAGTAGGCCCAGGCTTGGGCTTCTCTCACTGCTGTCCTGGGATCCGGTCCCTGTTATGGGCCTGTTCCAATCCTACTTCTTGCTCTGTTCATTTGTGCTCTCTCCTCCTGTCTTATCAGGAATTGCTGCCCCGGATGGAGGATTCTGGGCCCCTCAGAGGTACGTGGCTGCTCTTCTGGGCTGGACCATGGTGGTATGGAGCCAGATGACATAAGAGGACCCCGGGGTCCTGGTGACAACTCTGGTATTATGGTTGCAGACATCAAGGAGCTGGTACGGGAGCAGGGCAGCAACAATGTGATTGTGACCTCTGCCGATCGAGAGATGCTGAAGCTCAGCTCTCAAGAGAAACTGAGTGAGTGGGCACATGGGGCAGGGTCTGCAGGAAGACCAGATGTCTTGTGCTTCCGTCACCCCAACCTTGGCTACATTGTACTTCTGGATGGGATCACCTTGGTGTTCTCTCTTGGCCTTGCCCTCTGGGAAAATAAAGGTTGTGAGAGCCCCTTAACCCCCAGTTTCCGTTGCCACATGCCCTTCTCTCATCCCGTCTTCCTTTCTTCTAACAGTTGGAGACCTTCCCCAGACACCCCCAGGGGTTGTCCCAGACCCCTCTCTTCCCAGTACAGACTCTTCCGAGCATTCTCCCCTGGCTGGAGATGGTGTTCCTTGGGGTGGGAGCAGTGTGGCTGACACTCCCATGAGCCCCTTACTGAAGGGGAGCCTCAGCCAGGAGCTAAGCAAGAGCTTCCTGACCCTGACCCGGCCTGACCGGGCCCTAGTGAGGACCAGCAGTCGACGGGAACAATGTCGGGGAACTGGAGGCTACCAGCCCCTGGACCGGAGGGGTTCAGGGGACCCTATACCCCAGAAAGCTGGCTCTTCAGATTCTTGCTTCAGTGGCACCGACAGGGAGACTCTGAGCAGCTTCAAGAGTGAGAAGACCAACTCTACACACCTGGACAGTCCCCCTGGTGGGCATGCCCCTGAGGGCAGCGACACAGACCCTCCTTCGGAGGCTGAGCTGCCTGCCTCCCCAGATGCCGGAGTCCCCTCAGACGATACACTTCGTTCCTTTGACACAGTCATTGGAGCAGGGACACCACCGGGCCAAGCTGAGCCGCTCCTGGTGGTGCGGCCCAAGGACTTGGCCCTCCTTCGGCCTAACAAACGGCGGCCCCCCATTCGAGGACACTCTCCACCAGGCCGTGCCCCGAGACGGCCTTTGCTTGAGGGGTCAGGCTTTTTTGAAGATGAAGACACCAGCGAAGGTAGTGACCTGAGTCCAGCATCCAGTCTCCGATCTCAGCGCCGCTATAGTACTGACAGCTCCTCATCTACTTCTTGCTATTCCCCGGAGAGCTCCCGGGGTGCAGCAGGGGGTCCTAGGAAGCGGAGGGCCCCTCACGGGGCCGAAGAAGGAACTGCTGTACCCCCTAAACGACCCTATGGGACCCAGCGGACGCCCAGTACTGCCAGTGCAAAAACTCATGCACGTGTGCTGAGCATGGATGGCGGGGGCGATGTCCTGAGGGCTCCCCTGGCTGGCTCCAAGGCTGAGCTGGAGGCCCAGCCAGGAGTGGAGCTGGCTGCTGGTGAGCCTGCTGTGCTGCCTGCTGAAGCCCGTAGGGGACCTGCCGCCAACCAGCCTGGATGGCGTGGGGAGCTGCAGGAGGAAGGTGCTGTTGGGGGAGGTGAGTGTTGGTCCCAGGAGTGAGGGTGAGGGAGGAGACTTGGGAGGATTGAGTTTGGTTGAAAGGCAGGCTGCAGCAGATCTAGTCAACACCAGCTTAGCCTCCATCTCAGGAGGCAGATGGACATGGACTTAATGGTTACGAAATGTGGGTGGCACCTCTTGGGTCAGCAGGGCCCAACTGCTCAGCTCCAGGTCCTGTGGTTAGCACCTGAGCTTCTATTCTCTGAGGACATCATCCACCACACTCATCTTTCTGCCCACCAGCGGGGCAGGGCAGATCATTGTCATTCTTATTTGCAAATGAGGAAACTGAGGCACGAATGGTTATAGAAGCCCTGCCCAGGCTCCTGAGACCAAGTGTTGCTGAACTAGGTCTGACCTTTAGCTCTATGCTGGAGCACCTGTCCCCATCCCATCTTCCCTGGCTTTATCCAAGCCTGTCACCTATGCTTGGGGCTTCTTTCTGGGTAGCACCTGAGGAAACAGGTCAGCGGGAATGCACAAGCAATGTGAGGCGGGCTCAGGCTATCCGGAGACGACACAATGCAGGCAGCAATCCTACCCCTCCAGCCTCCGTCATGGGCTCGCCACCCAGGTGAGCATCTGCCCCCTGGCTGCAGGGCAGGGGGACTGAGAGGCTCTTCCTGGTGCTAACTTAGGACTTACCCTGTCCAGCAGCCTACAGGAGGCTCAGCGGGGTCGGGCTGCTTCCCACTCCCGGCGCTGACTCTGCCCTCTGCTCTGCACTTTGCCTCTTCCCTGCTGCTCACCCGAGCTGGCCCCAATGTACACGAAGCCAGCAATTTTGATGACACTTCTGAGGGTGCTGTGCACTATTTCTACGACGAGAGTGGTAAGCCCTTCCCCAGCCTGCTGAGCACCTCTATGCTTCCCACAGGCACCTGTAGCCACTCACCCATCAACAGCACTGTTGTCGATGATATCTTCCTTGGCTCTGTGGCAAGTGCTTTACCTGTGCTGCCTGATGTCATCCTTGCAGCATCTCTGAGATGTGGGTGTCATCATCCCTACTCTGCTGATGAGGAAACCAAGGCACACCTGAAGCCACAGGCTGAGCTAGTGGTAGAACAGAGCCATACCCAAGGCAGGCTGACCACAGGGCCCAGGCTTTTGATCTATAGGCCCTTCCTATCTAACACTTGGTCCCCAGGGGCTGGGCTGCCATGGCAGGGGACGTATCACAGGGCTCCTCCTCATTTGCTTGACCCTGATGCCCAGTTAGAGCAGCCCTTGACAGTGCTGCTGTACATTTGTCCCAGGTGTGCGGCGGTCATATACCTTTGGCCTAGCTGGAGGTGGCTATGAGAATCCTGTGGGGCAGCCAGGGGAGCAGGCAGCCAATGGAGCCTGGTAAGTCTTCAGGCTGGCTTCTTGTAGGCCTGGTGGGCTTCGTTTCTGAGGAGCACCCTGAACCTAGTGTTCCTTTGCTGTGATGGGGCAGCATAGGCCTGGGAGGGGAAGGTGAACGGAGGCTGTGACATGCAGTTACTCTAGGCTTCCAAGTATTCTAGGAAGCATAGCGCTGGCTTCCCGGTGAGGAGGCACAGCTTTCGCATGTAAGCCAGGGTCTGCAAAAGAGACACTGCTTGCTGGGCAGTGGTGGCACATGCCTTTAATCCTTGTACTCGGGAAGCAGAGGCAGGCAGATCTCTGTGAGCTTGAGCCCAGCCTGGTTTACAGAGTGAGTTCCCGGACAGCCAGAGTTACAACAGAGAAACCCTGTTTTGAAAAACCAAAAGAAGGAAGAGGAAAAAAGGAGAGAGAGACACTGACTCTTGGGTACCCCAGTCATGGGGCAGGCATCCCCGCCTGCCTGGCTTTGGCTCCTGTCTCATAAAGTTCCACAGTTTGTCCATGGCCTTTGCGCTCATTACTGCTGTACCCACAGGGACCGTCACTCACATTCCTCCAGCTTCCACTCAGCTGATGTGCCTGAAGCCTCAGGAGGCCTGAACCTGTTGCAACCAAGGCCAGTGGTTCTTCAGGGTATGCAGGTGCGCCGGGTGCCCCTGGAGATCCCAGAGGTGAGGATCATTTTTGAATGGGTTGTGTGGAGGGAAGGGGATGACGTGCATGTAGACAGATGACTAAGACTGGCTTGGGTAGATAGCCTGCCTGGGTACCCCAGGAGGAATAGATCACCCTAAGGAAGAACTTGGGGATGCATTATGTTCCCATCTTTAATGCTTTGGCAGAGGTTACACAGGCTTGGAGATGAATGGTTCCTGAAGTCATAGGTTTACTTACTCTGTAAATGTGTCTGGTGTGTACTTCTCTGATCCTGGAGGGGAGCAGCTAACAGGGTATTGGCTGTTTCACAGTGATACCTGCAGAAGTGGCAATTCAGTTTGTCCTTCGCCTGGTAGTTTACAGGTGTAATTGCCCAAGGTGTTACCTGTTAATGCCCCTTGTTGCAGCATGGTTACCGATAGTGTCCTTTTTTATTTCTATAGATTATCACTTATACAGTCATTCCAATAGTAATAGAAGCACCAAGAATGCATAAAACGTGACCTCAGCCATAGTTCCAGCTTCTCCAGAGGCTGAGGCAGGAGTACTACATGAGCCCAGGAGTTGAAGGCCCACCCTGGCAACATAGTGAGATCTTGCCTCTATTAAAAAATGTATACAACCAGACCTCAAAACAAAAACACCTAAACGTGTTCTCAGAGAATAGTCCTGAAAGAACTGACCCAAAATATCTAACTCGTAAGATGACAGATGGGCCTTGTGTGGATGTGGACACGTGAGACAGTGTGGATGGGATACTAGGCAAGCACTCTGTCACCAGCCTACTTTCCCAGCTCTTCTTCTTCTTTTCTTTTTTCTTTTTCTTCTCCCTCTCTCTTTTCTTTTTTCAAGACAGGGTTAGGATTTCTCTCTTGTAACTCTGGCTGTCCTGGAATGCATGCTGTAGATCAGGCTGGCTTTGAACTCAGAGATCCACCTGCCTCTGCCTCCTGAGGGCTGGGATTAAAGCTGTGTGCCACCACCACCCAGCTTAGCTCTTCTTCTCCTCCTTTTCTAATCTTGAGACAAGGTCTCACTAAATTGACTAAATTCACCTTAACCTCACTCACTCTGTAGCACAGGTAGGCCTTGAATTTGTGATCCTCCTGCCTCAGCCTCCTAAGTACCTAGGATTACAGGTCATTGCTGCCAGGCCTGTCTATCCTTTCTTGACTCGTTTATTTTATATAACCGTGGGATTAGCAACATTATCCTTGCTGTTCCATCTAGCAGTCATTTATGGGGAAGAACTGTGCATCTTTGGACTCTGCATTGGATCATGCAGAGCCATCATTAGACCAGACCCAACATTGTGTGTATGTACATGTGTGTATGCACTCGTGTATATAGGCAGTGTACATGTGAATCAGCTTCTCTTTCCACCATGGCATCCAGAGATTGAACTCAGGCTGTCAGGCTCACGTGGCAAGTGTTTATCCTCCAAGACATCTCAGCAACCCACAAACTCTTGTTGAATGAAGAGTACACGCAGCCTAAAGAAGCTTAGTGCTTTTCTCAGAGACATACAGCTCTAGCCTGTCCTCAGAACCAGTGTTCTGTGCTCCTGAATGGGGTTTTCACAGTAACAGTGGTGGCTCCAACTTTGAGATGTCATTTATGCTAGGTCCTGAAGGACAGTAGACTTCACTGAAGGTTGTACCTGAGTGGGGAAGGTGGATATAGGATTTGGTAACTCTGGTACCTGGCAGCCTGTAACAAGAATCCATCTGTGCCCCAGAAACCTAAATCTAGGAACAAGCCCTTGTGATGGATCAAGGCAGGCCACGGGGCCACTAGACAGTGGGGCCTTGGTGTGCTGAAGTACATGCTCAGTCATTAGACCAGTGTGTTGGGGTAGGGAGATGATAGATCATGGGGGTGGCGGGGCTGATGGCTGCGGCTGTGGGGACTGCAGTTTGACCTGCTGGACCAGGACTCCCTGCACGAATCCCAGGAGCAGACGCTGATGGAGGAGGCGCCACCCCGGACCCAGCATAGCTACAAGTACTGGTTTCTTCCTGGCCGTTGGACCTCTGTGCGCTATGAGCGTCTGGCCCTGCTGGCTCTACTGGACCGGTGAGTATCTACAGGTATTGGTTACTACTCCCCAGAAAGTGCTGGGACTCTGGTCTTCCAAACTTTTGAGTCTGTGGAAATGGCCATTCCTTCAGAGACCCTGAATTCCTAAGTTGATGGAGACAGCAGTCTCCATTTTTTGTGGTAGGTTTTGGTTTTCGAGATAGGGTCTCATAGATCAGGCTGGGTTCAAATTTGCTATGTAGCTGAGGCTAGCCCTGAAGGTTCCAGCGCTGAGGTTCCAGGTATGCATTACTGTACCTGGCTTGGTTTCTGTTTGTTGTTTTTGAAACAAGGACTCACTTGTAGCCTAGACTGGCTTGAAATTCATTCTGTAACTTAGGCTGATGTAGACCTCTAGTGATCCTCTTGCCTCAGCCTTGAAAGTTCTAGAACTAGATGTACGACCAACCACTCCTGACTGCAGGGGGTTTCTTTAGGCTCCTCTTGGCTACAAAGGGGTGGGAGTTTAGTGGTTACCCTTCTTGAAGCCTTTCTCAAAATGGATGATTCCTTACTGCTCTTCTACTCCAGGATCAGTTTTCTCTTTTCTTCCATCCACTTGCCTGAGTGTTGTAACCCAAATACTTCCATAAATTTGGTTATCTCAAAACTTTTCCCATTTTCCAGAGGGGAAACAAAGGCCAGAAGTTAAGGATAAGGAAGTCAGATGACTTTCGTTTACCATCGAGGAGTTGGGCCTAGATCCCACATCCTGGCTTCCTGTCTGCCAGCTGTTCACCCCTGTGCCTGGGGGCTGGTAGGGTGCTGCCCATGTGCACATCATGGCATTCCTACTGTGTGCACACTGCCACTCATGTCAGCATGAGCAGGAAGTGGATCTGGCTAGGAAGAGCAGTACCTTGAACTCTCAGTGTCTTGAGCGCCAAAGCTTGGGCTCATGATAGCAACAAGGTGTTTTTTCAGAGCAAGTGCAATCTGCTCTCTTTCTGTGAGTTCTGAGGTTTGACTTTTCAGGGGCCCAGAGGTAGATCTTTAGGACAGAATCCTGTTTCCCTGGCTTTCCTTAGAAACTGAGGTGGGAAGCTGTGCCCTGACTCGCATGTCTTTCTAGGACTCGGGGGATAATGGAGAACATTTTCGGTGTTGGACTGAGCAGCCTAGTTGCCTTCCTGGGATACCTGTTGCTGCTCAAGGGCTTCTTCACTGACATCTGGGTCTTCCAGTTCTGCTTGGTCATTGCCTCCTGTCAGTACTCCCTGCTCAAGGTCAGGCCCGGCTCCCTGAATCCACAACTTTCCCAGGCTGTCCCTTTCTCTTGTTCCGGTCTGAGGGGAAGTATAGATAATCTGATTAAGGTGCCCTAAAACCGGCTACTCCTCAGAGTAGCACTGTAAAGACACTGAGCTCAGGGCACTGTAGGTCCTGCCTGCCCAGCGACTGCTGCCCAGTGGTGGGGCTGGGTAGGTCTTAGTGCTTTCACTCCTCTGTGGGCACACCAGTTCTTGTTGCCAACACAGCCCTGTCTCTTCCAGAGTGTGCAGCCCGATGCAGCATCTCCCATGCATGTGAGTACCCTTGGGTGGGGCAGTGCTCTGGCCAGGAGGCCCTTGGAGGCCGGAGGCCAATGCGAGGCCACGGTGGGAGAGGGGCAGAGGTCCCGAAACACACGCTTTGCTCCCATCTTCCCCAGTTTTCCAGCTTGGATGTGGCCAAGTCTGGGGCGTGTTGAATGTGTACACATGCTAGCAGGGTGGTCAGTGGGGAAGGCCCAATTCCTCACTGGCCCACTCCCTAGGGCCACAACTGGGTCATTGCGTACAGCCGGCCAGTCTACTTCTGCATCTGCTGTCTACTCATCTGGCTGTTGGACGCCCTGGGCACAGCTCAGCCCTTCCCACCTGTCTCTCTCTACGGCCTCACGCTCTTCTCTGCCTCTTTCTTCTTCTGTGCCCGAGATGTGGCCACTGGTGAGCAGAGCAGGGCAGGGCAAGGTTGACCCAAGGGAATGAGACTGTAGTGTGGGCCAAGGGGAGACTGGCAGGCTGACTGAGCCTTCACTTCCCACTCCTGGACAGTGTTCACCTTGTGCTTCCCGTTCGTCTTCCTCCTGGGCCTCCTGCCCCAGGTCAACACCTGCCTCATGTATCTCCTGGAGCAGATCGATATGCACGGCTTTGGGGGCACAGGTACGGTGCTCACAGGCGGCTTAGGTGGCAGGACAGTATGGGGTCGGGAGGGTCTGCCCACAGGCTGGGTCTACAGCCAGCTCTAGTTCTTGTAGAGCCTTTACTGCATCTGTAGTCTGGCTGCAAGGGTTCTGTCCTTGCTCCCTTTTCTTTCCTCTCTTCCCTAGACAAGTGGTTTCAGCCTGGAACACTAGGAGCTCAGAAGGCCGTTTGGAGGAGGGTGGTACCCTGGGAGGTCTTCTTGTGGGAACTGGGGAGCAGTGGGACAGGGTGAGATGGAGATGCCTGTGAGTGAGAGCTGGACTTTACCTACTTTTCCCTGCTCACAGCTGCCACCAGCCCGCTCACTGCAGTCTTCAGTCTCACCCGAAGCCTGCTGGCTACTGCCCTGCTTTATGGCTTCTGCCTTGGGGCCATCAAGGTAGGGGTGGCCTACAGGAGCTGGGCATGCTGAGCCCCAGGGAGTTGTTGGGACAGGGCTGTGAGTTGGGTTCAGCAGTGGCTTCTGACACGAGACATCTTGTCTTCCCCAGCATTGACCTTTACCACCCTAATAAGCATGGGTTTTCTCCCTTAGACACCTTGGCCGGAGCAGCACGTTCCTGTCCTCTTTTCAGTCTTCTGTGGCCTCCTGGTGGCACTGTCCTACCATCTGAGTCGGCAGAGCAGTGACCCCACTGTGCTGTGGTGGGTTCTGCATGTTTCTGTGTGTATACGTGTGTGCATACATGTGTACTCCTGAGTGTGGTGCGTGCTGCATGTGCCTGTGTGCTCTCTGAGTGTGCCTGTCTGTGTGCATACATGTGTGCTCTCTGAATATGCCTGTCTGTGTGCATACATGTGTGTTCTCTGAATGTGCCTGTCTATGTGCATACATGTGTACTGTCTGAGTGTGCCTGTCTGTGTGCATACATGTGTGCTCTCTGAGTGTGCCTGTCTTTGTGCATACATGTGTGCTCTCTGAGTGTGCATACATGTGTGCTCTGAGTGTGCATACATATGTACTGTCTGAGTGTCCCTGTCTGTGTGCATACATGTGTGCTCTCTGAGTGTGCCTGTCTTTGTGCATACATGTGTGCTCTCTGAGTGTGCATACATGTGTGCTCTGAGTGTGCATACATATGTACTGTCTGAGTGTCCCTGTCTGTGTGCATACATGTGTGATTTCTGAGTGTGCCTGTCTGTGTATACACGTGTGCTCTTTGAGTGTGCCTGGGACTTGGGCAGTCAGCTTATGCCCCTGGGACTGACAGAATCTGTGTCAGGAAGGGGCAGTAGTGCCAGCCTTGACTCTTCTTCCCTCTAGGTCTCTAGTTCGGAGTAAGCTCTTCCCTGAGCTAGAGGAGCGGAGCCTAGAGACAGCCCGAACAGAGCCCCCAGACCCACTGCCAGAGAAGATGAGACAGTCGGTGGTGAGAGATGGGAACTGTTGAGGGTATAGGAGCGTGGGATTCAGGCAGGATGAGGCTTGGGAAGGACATGTGACCCCATGCAGCAAGCATTCAAGCCGTCTCTCCTGACTCTGCAGCGTGAGGTCCTGCACTCTGACCTGGTGATGTGTGTGGTGATTGCTGTGCTCACCTTTGCCATCAGTGCCAGCACCGTCTTCATTGCCCTGAAGGTTTGTGTGTGGTATAGGTCTTGGTTTTGGTAAGAGCCTGATGGACTTGAGGGCTCTCCAATGCCCGTGCCCAGCCTGGTGGGCTGAGCCCCAGACTGAATTGACCTCTGGCCTCTCGATCTACAGTCGGTGCTGGGCTTCGTGTTGTATGCACTGGCAGGAGCTGTGGGCTTCTTCACACACTATCTGCTGCCACAGCTCCGCAAACAGCTGCCCTGGTTCTGCCTCTCACAGCCTGTGCTGAAGCCGCTGGAATACAGCCAGTATGAAGTGCGAGGTGAGTGCTGCCTGCTCCCTTCTTCCTCAGTGCCTGGGCTGGGTGGAGTCAGGCTGGAGCACATCCCAATGAGAAGTGTGGTCCTCTGGGGTGAGGGTGTGGGTGCGCCCGCTGCCCATTCTGCTCTCTTCCCTCTCTGTCCCTACTCCTCACTGCCCTGGTGCAATCTCTGCTCTACTCCATCCCTGTGCACTGCCCTTGTCCTGCCTTCCTGCTGTCTCTAATGGAAGAGGAAGTCCAGCACTCTTACAGGAGTTTTATGTCCTGAATTGCCACCAGTGGGTCAGAGCCATCTAGTGCTTGTTGCTAGCAATATTTTTTCAAAAATCTTCCAGGCTATATTTAAAAATACCGTTGCTGGGTGGTGGTAGCACACACCTTTCATCCCAGCACTCAGGAGGCAGAGGCAGGCAGATCTCTGTGAGTTTGAGCCAGCCTGGTCTACACAGTGAGTTCCAGGACCACTGGGGTTACATAGTAAGATCCTGTCTCAGAACAAACAAAGGGCTCCTCCAACCTCTATTTAAACATTTTTGGTTGGTATGGCTGGAGAGATGGCTCAGCAGTTAGAGCACTGGTTGCTCTTTCAGAGGACCTGGGTTTGATTCTCAGCACCCAGGTGCTGGCAGTTCTCCAGTTCCAGGAGACCTGATGACCTCTTCTGGCCTCTGCAGAAAAGTACACACCGTGCCCAGAACGCATCAGGCGTGGTGGTGGAGCCATTTTCCACTCCTTGTTTTCCTTTTTAAGCAGTTTTTTAAATAACTTTTTACTTTTTGAGATTATATAATTTTCCCTCTTCCCTTTCCTCCTTCCAACCCCTCTCATGTGCCCACCTCTTGCTCTCTCTCAGATTCATGGCCTCTTTTTCTTTAATTGTTGCACATACAGCCTGCTAAGTTCATATAATGTTATTTGTATGTAGCCCTTGTTTTTCTCAAACAGTGGGATATTTTGCTCCCTGGCCAGCATTCCTACATGTCTTCTGTCTTCCTCTCATTACCTTAAATCAGTGGTTGTCAACAAGGTGGGGAGAGGCATGACTCCCTTTGGGGGACAGTTCTCACCCTGTGAGTCATGGCTCTTTCACAGGAGTTGCCTAAGACCATCTGTATATCAGATATTTATATTATGATTCAAAACAGCAAAGTTACAGTTATGAAGAAGCAACAAAAATAATTTTATAGTTGAGTGACCCACACCATAAGAAATTGTATCAAAGGGTTGCATCATTAGGAAGGTTGAGAACCACTGTCTTAAACCTAAAGAACTTGCCCCTCAGAAGGGCCTGTAGCTAGGGGTTATTCTGACCCCCTTGGCCTACTCTACATGATCTTTGCCTCTCTCTGGAGGGTGTCTTAAGAGGTTCTTTGTCAGGTTTGTTTCCACAGACAGCAGAAACCTGAGCAAAGCCCTCACCCCAAGCCTAGGACATGCTAAGTGGCATGTGGAGCCCTTGCCCTGCTGGGCTTTTTATCTTTAGGTCAACAGTAATAGCCAATGTCTCCGGGAACCCAGGACAACATAACTGGTTTGCCCTCTTTCCTGGGTGTTTTCTGGCCCTGTGGTAGCTAGTCTGGGCTCCAAAGACAGGACCATGTTGGGGGGCCAGGTGCTAGCTGACAACCTGCCTTCTCATTGCAGGTGCCGCCCAGGTGATGTGGTTTGAGAAGCTCTATGCTGGCCTGCAGTGTGTTGAGAAGTACCTCATCTACCCTGCTGTGGTTCTCAACGCTCTCACAGTGGACGCTCACACAGTCGTCAGTCACCCAGACAAATTCTGCCTCTAGTGAGGACCACTCACTCCCTCTCTGCCATTCTCCTGTCTATACCCTCTTTTGATTCCCCCTGGAATGGGTAGTATGTAAGACTGGCAGCAAGCCAAAGTAGGGTCCTTGTGTCCCCCTTCACCTCGCTCAGAGGTTCTGAACCTAAGAGTCACTGGCCCAAAAAAAAAACAAAAACAAGGGCTTGTGTAGTGGACAGCAGGTGCCTGGGGTTCCATTCAGACCTGTTGGTGAGAGAAGTGTCTGTGCCCACTCCTCCCTAAGGCCCTGCCATGTCTGAATGCCTGCCCCACCCACAGCTGCCGGGCATTGCTGATGACTGTGGCTGGGCTGAAGCTGCTGCGCTCAGCCTTCTGTTGCCCACCCCAGCAGTACCTGACCTTGGCCTTCACCGTTCTGCTCTTCCACTTTGACTACCCAAGGCTCTCACAGGGCTTTCTGCTTGACTACTTCCTCATGTCCCTGCTCTGCAGCAAGGTGAGTTGATGGCTTTGACACAGACTGCAGGCTGACCAACAAACAAAACAGAACCGTTCATCAGGGTGGGGAAAGGATGGGTCCTGGGCCTGCAGACCTGTCACCTGCTATCCTGTATTGCTTTAGCTGTAAGCCTTTGCAGTGGCCTGAGGAAGGGATTCCTCTACCTCTCCCTGCGGAGAACAGGTTGAGGCTTTGAGGGGAAACTGTGTCAGCCCCTTCTGGGAATTGGTGGCCATTCTGACCTCACAACCGCCTTCCTCAGGATGAACGGCGTTGAGACCTGATCTTGTCCCCTGGATGCTGTGCAGCCTCCGAGGCTCTGCCCCTCTACCAGCCACTGCCCAGGAACCTAGTTCAGAACTGAGAGTATATGCCCTAGGGCAGGTGTATAGCTACTCTCTTGGGCTGTAGGGTTCCCCACTGAGGGCTTGGGGGTCATGTTGAGCAAAGGACCATTCCCCACATTACCCTGGAGGCCTACTACCCGCCATGGTTCCTGGGACCCACCACATTGGCCCCGAATGTTCTCTCATTCTTGACTTTTGTTGATGGTGAACTTCCATGCTAGGCGCCCTCTGCTTCGCTTACTCATTCATTCATTCGTCTATTTATTTGAACTTGAATTCGGGGCCATGGTTGTTCTGGCAGATGTCCTATCACTGACTTGTCTCATCAGCCCTCTTTTGACTTCTTATTGAGATAGAGTCTTGCTAAACTATGCAGGCTCACCTGAGCTCATCTACAACCCAGGCTGGTTTGAAGCCTGTGATCCTCTTAAATGTCTGGGATTATTAGAAACCTGGGCTGCCAGGCTTGCCTTGGATCCTTCTGAGGGTAAGGGCCTGAGGTCAGCTTTTGAAATTCTCACTAGTGATCGAGCCACATGACCTAAGCAAGTCATTTACTTTCTCTACCTTATCTAACTGGACATTCTCCATCTGTGAATCTGGACATCAATAGGAAGCTTCCACTGCTGGAGGGATTGACTGGCTAGTGTTCTTTAGAGCCGGTTAGAAGTTCCCATGGCTTCAGGTGTTGCAAGCTGAGTCCAGAAAGAAAGGGCTGGGGTTGATCTTGAAATCGATCCGTGGGGCTGGTGTCTGCAGGCATGGCAGATTTCACCACCATGTACGATAATGTGTGTCTTTTCACCTCCGCCTCGACCCCTGCAGCTGTGGGACCTGCTGTACAAGCTGCGTTTTGTGCTGACCTACATCGCGCCCTGGCAGATCACCTGGGGCTCAGCCTTCCATGCCTTTGCCCAGCCCTTCGCTGTACCACGTATCCTGTCCAGCTTCTGTCTCTCCCTTTGTGGGTGGGATGTGTGGAGAGCAGCACCTTGGGTTGTAGAAGGAGGGGGGGAGGCAGAAGGTCCTATGTGCCTGTCACCTCCTTGACTTGTGCCAGACTCAGCCATGCTGTTCCTCCAGGCCCTGCTCTCAGGGCTCTTCTCCACACCACTCAACCCCCTGCTGGGCAGCGCTGTCTTCATCATGTCCTACGCAAGGCCCCTCAAGTTCTGGGAGAGGGACTACAAGTGAGTCCCATGAGCGATAGGAGCTAGTGGCCAGCAGACAGTGAGGCCTTGAAGTCCTAGCCAGAAAGCACCCACCCATTTGGGGCTCCAAATGACAAGGGCCAAGCAAGGGTGTGAGCACGTGGCCCCAGTGAGAACACTTGAGGTAGTGTGTCTGGTAGAGGCCAAACTTGCACCAGGTCAAAGCCTCATGGAGGCTGCTGGCCTCTGAGAACCTATTCCCTCGGGTTTCCCTCCTTGTGGTCCCATGTGGATCCTTTCATGTCCGTGAGACTTAGCCTCCTTACCTGACAGCTGCAGTAGCTCAGAGATGTGGGTTCAGAGAGGACCAGGGTGGAGCCCGGGTAGAGTGTCCTGACGGGCTGCCTGGCCCCAGCTGATACATCGCTGTGTTCTCTCTGAACAGCACTAAACGTGTGGATCATTCCAACACCCGCCTAGTGACACAGCTGGACCGGAACCCAGGTGGGTAGCCACTTGTCCAGGAGCTTACTGGCAGCTGTCTTGAGGGTGCCTCTTTACTTGACACCTTGCCCGTCTGTGTTTTTTTGGGTCCTAGGCGCTGATGACAACAACCTCAACTCCATCTTCTACGAGCACCTGACACGCTCACTGCAGCACACCCTGTGTGGGGACCTGGTGCTGGGCCGCTGGGGCAACTATGGCCCTGGTGACTGCTTCGTCCTGGCCTCCGACTACCTCAACGCACTGGTGCACCTCATCGAGGTTGGCAATGGCCTCGTCACCTTCCAGCTGCGTGGCCTTGAGTTCCGGGGTGAGCCGAAGGGCAAAGCTGGGGTGCCGGGGTCAGAATAAGCAGGACCTGGGCTGGGACACGGCATTTGGTATGAGACTAGATTCTAGCTCAACTCCCAAGCTTCTGGGTGATCTCAGACAAGGTTCTCTTCCTGAGCCTAGGTCTCCTGGCCTGGCCACTCACTTTGCAGTGGCCCCCACCACAGGCGCACACTGCCTTTGACTTCACAGGAATCCGGGATTACCACTGACAGCTGAGGCTCAGGACCCGGCCTGCTCCAGGTCCTAACCGGGCCCCTGACAAGCACCATGCCAGCACACTCGGGAGCTCATATGTGTCATATGCCAGCTTGAGACAAGCCCCTTAGGGGCAGCAAGAGGGGCTCCAAGCCCCGTGCATGAGCACCATGACCTTGAGAAAGTCACTTCTTTATAAGTTTTGGTCTTTGCCTCTATAAACGGGGGAGCTAAGCCCATTTCTCTCTGACACCTTCCTCTAGCGACTGGAATTCACTCATTCTTTCAGAAACCTTTACTCAATGTCTCAGGGTAGAAGCTGAGTAGCAGTGGTCTCGTGCCGTGATGGGCCCTTGCGGAGACTAGGCATGATCCTAGTGGCGCTAACTGGGCAGCCCTGTCCCACAGGCACATACTGCCAGCAGCGTGAGGTGGAGGCCATCACCGAAGGTGTGGAGGAAGATGAGGGCTGCTGCTGCTGTGAGCCTGGCCACCTGCCACGGGTCCTGTCCTTCAATGCTGCCTTTGGGCAGCGCTGGCTGGCCTGGGAGGTGACGGCCAGCAAGTACGTGCTGGAAGGCTACAGCATCAGTGACAACAACGCCGCCTCCATGCTGCAGGTGTTCGATCTCCGCAAGATCCTCATCACTTACTATGTCAAGGTATGGGGGTGCTGATTGGGCAGTGACTCCTATGAATGTTCACCCCTGCAAGCATGCTGAGTGCTGGCTGTCATCTGGAATATTGGGAGCCTGTTTTGGTCACGGGAAACAACTCAGCTTGAACGTTCTTCACGGTGCTACCATCAGACAGCAGGCTGCAGAGGCCTTGGTGAGCGGGTGCCCAGAGTAGTAGCTCCCTGTCGTCCCTTCCAGAAGGCCTGTTTGAGACCGAGTGTGGAGGGTGGGTGGGCAGCACATTCATGGATCCCCTCTCAGGCTGCTGGACGGAGCAGTTGGCTGAGGTATGTCTTCAGGACCAGCAGCCCAGGGCTGGGAGTGTGGTAGCACCCATGCCTAGTGTGCTGAGACCCTAGGTTCAACTCATAGTACCAAAACCAAAACAAATAAAGCCCGCCAGCCTTACTCAGCTTAACACTGATGGCGCTTGCTGCTGGTGGCCGTGTGGGGTGACAACAGGAACCAAGCAATGCTGTGCACTGGAGGGCTCTGTGCAGCACCTCACTGAGCTGGGTAAACTCCACACACACCTGAAGAACCCTCAGGTGTCCCTGCGCAGAGGATGGCTTCTGCTGTAATTCAAGCATTTGGTAGGTGGAGGCAGGGGGATTAGGAATTCAAGGCTAGCCTGGACTATGTGAAAGATTCTTTGGGCAGTGGTGGCACACGCCTTTAATCCCGGTACTCAGGAGGCTGAGGCAGGCAGATCTCTGAGTTTGAAGCCAGTGTGGTCTACGAGTTCCAGTACAGCCAGGAAACAAGAGAAGCCCTGTGTTGAAAAAACCAAAAGCAAACAAGATTTTTAGGAGCTGAAGAGATGGCTCAGTGGTTAAGAGCACTGGGTGCTCTTCCAGGGCATTGGGGTTCAAGTCTGAGCACCCACATGGCCCCTCACAACTGTCTATAACTCCAGTTCCAGGGGATCCAACACCCTCGCACAGACATACATGCAGGCAAAAACACCAATGTGGATAAAATAAAAGTAAATATATTTTTCAAGATTCTCTCAATAAATAAACAAACAAATAGTGCTGGTTAGATGCTTGCCATGCAAGCATGAAGACCTGCATTCAGATCCTGTAAAAGCTGGGCATACTGGCATGACTGTAATCCAGAGCTGAAGTGTTGGATTTAGAAGGATCTCTGGGGCTTGTTGGCCAATTAGTTTAGTCAAATTGGTAAGCTCCAGGTTCAGTAAGAGACCTTCACTCAAAAATTAGGTAAAGAGCAATTGAGGAAGACACTTGATGTGTCTCCACATGCACAGTAGACACGAGTGGTTTGCAGGGGTGAAATGCTTGGTAGGGGCTTTGGCATTAAAGTGTGACAGAGCCAGACTCTAGACTCAGGCCTGACGTCTCAGTCACTAGATTTGTTGCCTTGGCCTGGGAGCTCCAAGTTAGGCCAGAGGGTCTTGGGACCTGTTGAAGGTGGTGAGACACAGTAAGATATAGAAGCTCTGGGCAGGAGATTGTAGGGCTTTCAGGAAACCTAGAATATTGTCCCTTTATCCAAGCTCAGTTTTCCCCTTGAAAAGCAGGGGCTTGCAGGTTTGTGGGATAAAAGGAACAGTAAGGTTTTGTGACACTCAGAAGAGGACACTATGGATTGTCTTAGTTACTGTTCTATTGCTGTGAAGAAACACCATGACCAGGGCAACTTATAAAAGAAAACATTTAATCAGGCGCTTGCTTACCATTTCAGAGGGTGAGTCTACGACATCATCATTGCAAAGAGCATGGTAGCAGGCAGGCATGCAGTAACCGAGAGCTTTTGTCTTATCCACATGGCCAGGGCTTTAAAAGCTCACAGTCCACTTCCATTGACACACCTCCTCCAACAAGGCCACACCTCCTAATCTTTCCTAAACAGTCCACCAACTGAGAACCAAACATTCAAATATATGAGTAAATGCAGGCCATTCTCATTCAAACCACCACAGAATGTGATGGTTTAGTGGTCATAGTCCAGGTCCCACAGGCTCTTAAGACCTGGCCTGAAACTGTGGTGACCTGCTGGGCCTAGGTGAGCCTGCTTCACTGAGGTTCCCTTTAAGGCAGACTCAGCAGCCCAAGTCTGTCCTTTTGTCCCAGAGCCTGTAGATATCTCTCAGTGCCATGTGTTGGAAAAACTGAGAAACCATAATTCCTGCTGTTCCTTCTGTCCTCCCAAGCACTCCTCAGGAAGAGTTTGTAAGCTGTGCCCTTCCTCCACCTTCACTCAGAAGCAGGCCAGAGTGGTTCAGAGATTCATTGGCAACCCCAGACCACTCAGTGGTCAAGGTCCTATCTACCTTCCTGAAGCATCTGAAGGAGTGCTTTTGTCCAGGTCACCCCACTGCTTCCCACGTGTCTCACTCAGAGCTCCCTGTACCCTAGCCTGCTGTGCACCGGGTACTGGGCAGCTCAGGCTGGCATGCTGAAATGAGCTTGGCCTTGTTGGCTTTACTGTTGGGTACCTGAGAAGCTGGGAAGCAGCAGTACCTGGTGATATGGTGAAGGTGTGTAGGGATAAAGCTTGTAAGGACAAGGCAGGGCTGGGATAGCAGCTGTGCCAGGAGCCCAGGCCGTGGCCATGGTTGGCCTTCTAGATGGGCCAGACCAGACCCTGCCTTTCTTGTGTAGCTTTGGCCATGCTAAGATACTTACGCTCACATACTTGCCCTTCCCATTGGCATCACTTAATAATGTGTAACAGATGAAATACAGTCTCTAGCCACAGAGCCACCAGCTCCCACAGCCACCTGCAGCCAAGCCTCATGTCTTCCATTTTTTGCATGTTATGTTTCATTTTTTAAGAGGTGGGACCTGTGTGATGGCCCCATCACAGCTTCAGAATCAGCCTCCACTCCTCTATAGGCAGTGAGCCAAGTTTGGGAAAGCACCATGGTCCCTGAGGCCCATGCATGGTCAGTGAAATGTATCTAGGCAGAATTTTGGGTAGCCAACTACAGAGAATGTTCCAGACAGGAGCTCTTACTAGAAATTCTTGGACTTTGATGTCTTTTTGAGGACCACTCAGGAGGGCATGTCATAGAAAACAATGACAGTGTTAAAAATTAGCTGCATTAACACATGCCAGGTCGGCTCCTCCCTGACCCAGAAGCAATGCTTTTTGAGTTTTCTCAGGGGCTGCTGTGATACCTAGACTTTAGAAACAATCCCGAGCAGAAAGGTCAATCTGGAGACCAAAGGTCACTCATTCAACTCCTGTACCTTCCTTTTAGTAAGACAAGTCATAGGCTAGCCCTAGACTTCTTTCTCATCGACTTGTGCCAAGGCCACATCTGTGTAGGGAACTGATGGACACCGTGTCTGCCCACATAGTCATTGATTCTAAGTGCTCCCCTGGGAAGCTGTTGGAGCTTTAGCTCTCTCTAGCTTGTACCCTGGCCATTTTGCCCAGGCTCTTAGCCTCCCAGTGTCCACCACAGCAACCCTATTGGATTCCCTACTACCTGGGTACTCTCTGTCCATGGACAGCTGCACCACACCCTTCAGCCTGGGCTTTCCTACCACTCAACCCAGGCAGAGGGCAACCCCATTGGCTTCAGCTCAGGGTGATACATGGAACCTCACAACCTTGCTGACCCAGCTTTGCCAGCTGCCTTCCTCCCCAGAGCTGCTCTTTACTTGCCCAGCCCCTGTTTAGACACCAACAAGGTGCCTTAAGAATAGCCAGATACTCTGAACTTTGAAACAAGAGTGTGCCTCTGGCTTTTTTCATAGAAAGTCTTTATGTCTAGCATACTGATTTGCCTAAGGGGACCCGTGATCCAGGTCATGTACGCTTCCTAGGCTGCAGGCAACATGCTATCACAGCCTAACCTTCCTGGCCCTGAGATCTAGATGTCGCATAGTGTCTTCACGTTCCCAGCTCAGTTTGCCCTGTTACGTGACTTGGACAAGACTGTGGTCTGTGTGAGCCTCTGTTCCCCTTACAGATGGGCTGGTTCTAGGGATGGCAGGAAGAAGACAGCAAGCAGATCCTGCTGCCAAGTGCAAGACCACTTTCTAAGTGGGGTGCTTCCTGCTGGTTCTCACACTCTTTGTCCCAGGAGAGGAATCACTTGACCACTTGGCTTCAGAGAGCTGTGCTGAGCTGCTGGAGCTGCATCATAAGAAACATTGTAGCTCATTCTAGAGTGCTTTCTCCCCGTTGCTGGGGTTTTGGGGTAGAGTTGTACTCCTGACACCTGTCCATCCTCTCCCAGAGCATCATCTACTATGTGAGCCGCTCTCCAAAGCTGGAGACCTGGCTGAACCACGAGGGTATCGCGGCTGCCCTACGGCCTGTGCGAGCCCTTGGCTATGCTGACTCAGACCCTACCTTCTCACTGAGTGTTGATGAAGACTATGACCTTCGCCTGTCTGGCCTCTCGCTGCCATCCTTCTGCGCTGTTCACCTTGAGTGGATCCAGTACTGTGCCTCTCGGCGCAGCCAGGTCAGGCTACCATTGCCTTAGATCTGCCCCTCCCCAGGCTCTAGAGACCTGGACTTCCTAGTCACTCCATTCACACTTGGTGACTCTCAGTCTGGACCCCCAGCCCTAACTCCAAGTTCTCAGTTCCACACTGAGCTGTGCTCAGACTGGGGTCTTTGTGCCATAGCCCGTGGACCAGGATTGGAATTCACCTTTGGTCACACTATGCTTTGGCCTGTGTGTGCTGGGTCGCCGGGCCCTGGGGACAGCCTCACACAGCATGTCTGCCAGGTGAGTGCCCACAGCCATCAGGGCTGCTGCTCTCCCTTAGGCCTTTCCTTGAAGAGCTCCACGTTCCTGTTGGGTCTGCCTGTTGGTGAGGTCCTCTCACAGGGACAAGACTCTTACCTGTCCCACCCTTGCCTGCTCTCCACTGCTCTGTGAGGGAGAGATTGGCTTCCTTGGCAAAATGGGGAACAGCCCTTCTGACTCTCTCTTCCTGTTGCTCATGTCTTCTCACCCAGCCTGGAGCCCTTCCTCTATGGCCTGCATGCCCTGTTCAAGGGGGACTTTCGGATCACCTCTCCTCGTGATGAGTGGGTCTTTGCTGATATGGACCTGCTTCACCGGGTGGTGGCTCCTGGGGTTCGGATGGCCCTCAAGCTTCATCAGGTATGGAGACCTGTATCCAGGCATAGTGGGCAGGAGGGAGATGAAGCCATTCCCTAGGCCATGGGTCCCTGACTCCTCTCCTCCCTACCAGGACCATTTCACATCTCCTGATGAATATGAGGAGCCAGCAGCCCTATATGATGCCATTGCAGCCAATGAGGAGCGGCTTGTTATCTCGCATGAGGGCGACCCCGCCTGGCGCAGCGCCATCCTCAGCAACACACCCTCCCTCCTGGCACTGCGCCATGTCATGGATGATGCTTCTGACGAATACAAGATCATTATGCTCAACCGGCGTCACCTCAGCTTCCGAGTCATCAAGGTGGGGCAGATGCTCTCACCCCACCTTGAAGCCCAGGCCCCCCTTGGTGTCACTGCCTTGATCTCTGGTGTGGCCTCCACAGGTGAACCGAGAGTGTGTGCGTGGGCTGTGGGCCGGGCAGCAGCAGGAGCTGGTGTTCCTGCGCAACCGCAACCCCGAGCGTGGCAGCATCCAGAACGCCAAGCAGGCACTCCGCAACATGATCAACTCCTCCTGCGACCAGCCGCTGGGCTACCCCATCTACGTGTCACCTCTCACCACATCTCTGGCTGGCAGCCACCCCCAACTGCGGGCATTGTGGGGTGGCCCTGTCAGCCTGGGCGCCATCGCCCAGTGGCTCCTGCACAGCTGGGAGAGGTGAGCCCTGGCTGCCACCCCAGCCTGGGAAACTTGAGGGCCTGGTGCTCTGGGATTCCAGAGGGAGCAGGGCACACAGAGACAAGGTCACAGAAATGAAGTCTAGAGCTAGTGAGCTCACACCTGAGGGATGACCCTTCCCCCTAAGTGACTTTAGTATTTAAGTAAAGGACTTTATATATAAAATAGGCAGCAAAATCTCTTAAGAGATGAGAATCCTGAGATGCAGAGATGTTGGGTGACTTGTCCTAGAGCTCAGAAGGCCTCTGGTCTCAGCCCTGGGCCCATCTAACACTTCTCCCACTTTCCACCCAGACTTCATAAGGGCTGTGGCGCTGGCTGCAATAGTGGCGGGAATGTGGATGACTCAGACTGTGGTGGGGGGGGTGGCCTGGCCTCCCTCAGCAATAATCCCCCCTTGGCACACCCCACGCCTGAAAACACAGCAGGTAAGCGGGCAAAGCTGGGCCGAACCTGTGGGTGAGCCTGTGTCCCAGCTGCAGTCTTTGCTCTTATCTGTCTTCTACAGGCAGCAGCGAGCAGCCCCTCCCACCAGGTCCTAGCTGGGGGCCTCGGCCTTCCCTCAGTGGTTCTGGTGATGGGCGACCCCCTCCTCTGCTGCAGTGGCCTCCCCCTCGGCTCCCTGGACCACCCCCTGCCTCGCCTGCTCCCACTGAGGGGCCCCGGCCCTCAAGACCCCCTGGCCCTGGTCTCCTCAGTTCTGAGGGGCCCAGTGGGAAGTGGAGTCTGGGGGGTCGGAAGGGACTGGGAGGCTCTGATGGGGATCAAGCCTCAGGGAGCCCCAAAGGAGGCACCCCCAAATCTCAGGTAAGGGGCCTATGGGAGGATGAGATCCCAGAAGGTTCAGGTCTGCATATGCGCTCATCTTCCTATCTTCCTATCCATAGGCCCCTCTAGACCTCAGCCTCAGTCCTGATGTCAGCTCTGAGGCCTCACCCGCCAGAACTACCCAGGACATTCCTTGCTTGGACAGCAGTGCCCCTGAGAGTGGCACGCCCACCGGGGCCCCAGGTGACTGGCCTGCCCCTGTTGAGGAACGAGAGAGCCCTGCTGCCCAGCCCTTGCTAGAGCATCAGTACTGAGCAGCCTGACCTCTACTGGATCTCATCCCAGGACTCAGTAACTCAGACGCTGCTGCCTCTGGCCCTCTCTGCTGGACCACAGAACTGACTGGCTTTGGCTCTGGTGTCTGCATCCTGATCTCAGGCTACTTCAGATGGAGTGTTGGAACTGAGTGGCCCAGACTTCTCTCC
This sequence comes from Cricetomys ansorgei, assembly GCA_026225945.1. NCBI lineage: Eukaryota > Metazoa > Chordata > Mammalia > Rodentia > Nesomyidae > Cricetomys > Cricetomys ansorgei. The sequence continues at coordinate 39,118,189 of JAMJFZ010000597.1, read as the reverse complement.
CTGATCCATGGCCTGGATGCCCCAAATTGAGGCAGCAGCCTCCTACCCAGGCCCTAAGAGCCAAACCCATGGGCTGGTCCCTCTTTGAGCCCATGGCCAGAACTGACTTTGCTCCTGGACCTGCACTGCCTACAAGGCTGGTCTCCTTGGCCTGGACCTGGACCCTGACATGTGGCAAGGGTGGTTTCGTTTGTTCTTTTTGTCATTTTTTTTTTTTCTGTGCTTCAGAGACACCAAATTAATAACACTATTTTTGATTTTGGTTGGCAGTTTTTTTTATGTGGGACTAGGTGAGGTTGGTGTAGGTGGCTAAGTCAGAGAGGATGGACACAGAAGAGGGTGAAGAATGTGGGGGTCATGTGGGAGGGGCTGCCTCTCTCATCAGCCTGTCTGCTCTGCTGCAGGCACTCCTGTATGTGGAAAGGCTCCCATCATCAGCCTTGATCTTGACCAAAGCAATACTCTGAACCTCAGTTGTTCCAAGCTTAAAGAGGACTATACCTGTATAGAAAGGGTTCTTCTGGCTGGGCAGTGATGGCACACGCCTTTAATCTCAGCACTAGGGAGGCAGAGGCAGGTGGATCTCAGAGTTCAAGACCAGCCTGGTCTACAGAGTGAGTTCCAGGACAGTCAGTGCCACACAGAGAAGCCCTGTCTCAGAAAACAAAATACTCAAAAAACAAACCCAAAAAAAGCAGAAGGATTCTTTTGTTTTTAAATAGGGTCTTCCTGTGCACTCCTTCTGAAGATCAGGCTGGCCTCTTAACTCAGGTCTGCCTGTCTCTGCCTCCAGAGTTCTGGGATTAACGGCATCCACCACTAAGAAGTTTTAAGAAGTCATAAGTTTTAAGAACAAATGACAGTCGTGTACATTTACCTAGGTTCTTGAAAGAGTAAAATAGTTTCTGGTCCTGAGCACCTGCTGTCTGCTGGGCCACAGCTGGACATTAGGTGGCTTCCTCTAGCACTCCAATTGGTCTGGAAGGCACTTTTTTCCCCCCTCTCCGAGACAGGTTTCTCTCTTTGTTCTAGAACTCACTCTGTAGACTAGGTTGGCATCGAACTCAGAGATCCACCTGCCTCAGCCTCTCTAGTGCTGGGATTAAAGGCGTGCGCTGCCACTGCCCAGCTTGGCAGGTGCATTTGTTCCATTTCTCGGTGAGGGCACGGCGGGGGCAGTTAGAAGGGCCGCTGGCCTAGACAGTGTTGTGGTCCAGGCTGTCCAGGGCTGCACAGGGCCCTGCCGGAGGTCCCCACCCGCAGTGCTTCCCGCCTTAGACAGTTCCCGGGTAGTCCCGCCCCTCCACCATGCCCCGCCCCATCCTGGCCCCGCCCCCAGGCGGAGCGGCGGCGCCGGGAGCGGTAAGGCGAGAGCAGGCAGCGGGACCCTTGTGCGGAAGGCAGCGGCGGCCAACTAGAGCCTGAGAGGTACTGGCGGGATCAGGGAACGGGAGGCGCCAGCTTCGGGCTGGATACCCAACAAAGTGGCCTAGATGTGGACCCGTTTAGCGTGGGGCGGGACGGGACTCCTCGCTGCTTTCCCTGCCCGCACTCCCCCAACCTCCTGCCCCAGTTCAGCCCGGACTCAGCGTGTCCAGTCTTCTGTCTCCTGCTGGCAGCTCCCACTCCCTCCTTTGCAGGAGCCACCGAGTGGATTCATTGGCTATGGACTTCTTTCAGCAGCTCTGGCAACTGCTCCTGCAGTGTGTGGGGCTCCCCCTATTCTGGGGCTCCCCTTCTCCCAGTGTGACCTCTTTCCCAGCCTTTGCAATCCTGGGTCTGGCCTGGGAGGAAACATCTGTAGCGCTCCCTGGCAACAGAAATGGGGTCATGACCTCCAGATGTGCTGGGAAGCATCCAGCGCCTCCTCCTGGGGCAGCCAGGCCTTCCGGATCTGTGGGGGCGGGGCACCCCCTCCCCCAGTGACACAGGCTGCGAGGAATGTCCTGGCCTCAATGGACCTTGTGTGAAGATGTGGGATGGGGGGCAGAGCCTAAGTACACCCCTAAGGCAGAGCCAGAACCAGAGGCGGCTCCCGGGCTGGGCTGCACACATTCTGAGCTCAGCCCACGTGGAGAAGGGCCCGTGCAGACCCCTCCCTCACGTTCTCTCTCACTCTACTTTCTACACTAACAGCCTGAGTCCAAGCCTGCATGTGTCCACAGCTTAGTCTGTGAAACTGGGCCTGCGTGGTGCACCCAGACGCGTAGCTGGCCTCACCCTTTTAGTTCCTAGCACTCTTCAAAGAAAACAACAGTTCAGCATCAGAGCTTGTCCTAGGAGAAACCAAGTCAGGAAGACCTGAGGAGGAGGCAGAGCTGAGGGGTACCAGTGAGCTGCTCCCCATCCCCTTCTGGCCTAGCCCCACTTGACATCACTGGATGATGTATACAAGCTCACCAACAGATGCCTGCACCTGCAGAGAGGGTTCCCAGGCCCCTGCTCTAGCGCTGACTCCATCCATAGCTGGTGCAGAGGTGGCCCTCTGTGTTCTTAACACCTCTTGCACCTGCCTAGGCGAGCTCACCACATTTCTGTACTTAGTAGGTCCCTGGGGCCTTGGGTGTCTCGGCCTCACATCCTGTGAGACCCTGAGCTTGAGATGCAGCCTCTCCACTCACAAACCTGCCTTACACCTACGCACACAGGGACATAGCAAGCAGGTGCAGCTCTGCCAAGCCCTAGAGAGTCACAGACAGGGTTCAAATTCTAGTTTGAACATGGAACTAATTCAGGCTCATCTCCTTAACCAGGCCTCATTTTGACCTTCTGTCCTACCCAGTTCAGACCTCCTTGTCCATGTGAAGCCAGGTAGACATCCACAGAGGTCCTGTCAGCGTTAGCCCCTCCCTTGCCGCCAGGCATGTCCATAGTAATTTGCAAGAGGTTAGTACTAGTCCTGTCCTGTAGACCTGGGTGTCTTGGGTCCCATGACTGAGCTGGTGTGACCTAGCACCTTCCTCAGGATATACGGGCCAAGCAGGGGGCTGGGCCCAGAGTTGGGGCCACTTCCTGTGTTGAAGGAAGTCCTCTTGCCACTGCTGTCCTGCAGCTGCCCCAGGAGCCCGTGTCCTTGAGGTATTGAGGCTTCAGGAACCAGGGCACTGAGATTAGGCATTGGGTGCTCAGCTTCCTCAGGGACCCTGGAGGAAGTGGGAGGTACCCGGGAGGAAGGTCTCTAGGGACAGGACGTCCTCCCTTTGTCAAGAGGGCAAGACCCAGACAGCAGTGGCTACTACATTGATTTCTGTCCCAGTGGAAACTGCCTGTCCAGAATTTGGTTGCAGTCCTCACTTGGGGCTCAGCTCTGGGTGCACAGGTGGGAACTGGGAGGCCCTGGTGCCCCTGGCTGTCCAGGCTCTAAGACTCTCAGAGGCAAAGCATCACAGCCCAGCCCACAGCTCTGTCTAGCGCTAAGCCTGGGAGGGGGCTGGAAACCTCAGCCCTAGGCAGACAAGGAAGTGGCCAGGAAAGCGGAAGCAGCTTTGATGGTCCCGGAGGGGCCGGAAGCCAACTGGGGTGGTGGAAGACTGGGCTGGGGGCCTGAGTTCCTGTTTTCTCCCCAGGCCCATCTGAGCAGCCCCCTCCTCCTTCAGGGCAGGAACCACAGAAACCTCAGCCATCTGGCTGGGCACTGAAGACCTGTGCCCACCAATGTGGCCCGGCCCCCGGAGAGTCAGGCCCACAGAGCACGCCCATGTGGGCCGGCGGTGCGGGGAACCCTCGGCGGGGCATGGCCCCTGCACCTACCGATGACCTCTTTGCCCGTAAGCTGCGCCAACCTGCTCGGCCCCCTCTGACACCACATACCTTTGAGCCAAGGCCAGCTCGGGGCCCACTCCTGCGCAGTGGCAGTGATGCTGGCGAAGCCCGGCCCCCTACACCAGCCAGCCCCCGTGCCCGTGCCCACAGCCATGAGGATGCCAGCTGTCCTGCTGCGACTCCGACTCGGCTCTTCACTGACCCCCTAGCACTGCTGGGGCTGCCAGCCGAGGAGCCAGAGCCCACCTTCCCACCAGTGCTGGAACCCCGGTGGTTTGCTCACTATGATGTGCAGAGCTTGCTCTTTGATTGGGCCCCACGACCCCGGGGGACAGGGAGCCATACAGAGGCCAGCTCCGGGACCCTGGCCTTAGCTGAGGACCAGACTACCACCTCAGATCTACTGCTTGGGGCACCTGGCTTTGTGAGCGAGTTTGGTGGTGAGGGCGAGCTAGGGCTGGGTGGACCAGTGTCCCCACCTGTGCCCCCTGCACTGCCTAATGCGGCTGTGTCGGTCCTCGAAGAGCCACAGACCCGAACTGCAGCTTACAGCCTGGAGCATGCAGATCTGGGTGCAGGCTACTACCGCAAGTACTTCTATGGCAAAGGTAAGGGGCAGGCAAGCCTGGAAGAAGCAGGAGAGGGTCTGGGGCAGAGGTCCCTGTGGCCTACAGTAGGAGATCCTGAGCTATCCTTTCTCTGTAAAGTCCATGGCTGTGCAAAGGAACAGGGGTTGAATTCGGCTCTGATGGCTCAACTCTAACTACCTCTTTAAGGCCAAGTGCTGACATCACACCTGAAGTCAGGAGTGCCCCTTCCATCCTCTTCAGAACCTTCTGGGCCAGTGAGCGATTTCCTCTTTCCATATCTGTGTTGAAACCTTGTTCTCACCATAATCGGAAAAAGAAGCTCCGCTGTCCTGGAAAGGAGAACATGAGCATGGTGGAGCCAGGGCAGCATTTAAACCTGGAAGCACTTCTACATTAGTTCCCAGGGACTAGGACTAGGTGTGATGTGGGCGGAGCTGCAAAAGAGGGAGGGAGTTCTTCTCAAGTTCGGCACTTGGTGACATGAAGCCTAGGGCGGTACTTCCGGGGTGGGCGTGGCCGAGAAGGGATAGAGCGGTCTTTTGATCCGATCATCCACTGCCCATCCCAGAACACCAGAACTTCTTTGGGCTGGATGAGGCGCTGGGTCCGGTGGCAGTGAGCCTGCGACGGGAGGAGAAAGAGGGCAGCGGAGGGGGCACCCTACACAGCTACCGGGTCATCGTGCGGACCACGCAGGTGGGATCACAGGCTCAGGAGGTGGGTTTCCTCCTCCACAGTCTATACAGAAACTGAATGTCCCTACACTCCATCCTCAGCTCCGGACCCTTCGTGGCACCATCTCGGAGGACGCACTGCCAACCGGTCCCCCAAGGGGCCTATCCCCAAGGAAGCTTCTGGAACATGTGGCTCCAAGGCTGAGCCCAACTTGCCTACGCCTGGGCTCAGCTTCCCCCAAGGTGCCTCGAACGCTGCTCACTCTAGATGAGCAAGTGGTGAGTGCCCCAGAGAAAGGAGGGCTCAGCTTCCCAGGGAGAACTGAACTCAGCCTGACTAGCTCCCAGCTCCCTAACCCTGACCTGGGCACTGACCTCTAGAGAGCTGATCCACCTCCAACATTTCAGAGAGAAGGATCAGAGGTCATCCGGGCTTTGCCAGACCAAGGAGGGCATGTAGAGCAGCCACAGCTTGTTAGGAATGCAGAATTGGGCTGCAGCCCTGGCCTCCTAAATCAGGCTTTGCATTTTTTTCTTTTGTGTGTGTGTGTTTTTTGTTTTTTTTTTGAGACAGGGTTCCTCTATTGTAACTCTGGCTGTCCTGGAATTCACTCTGTAGACCAGGCTGGATTGGAACTCAGAGATCCACCTGCCTCTGCCTCCTGAGTGCTGAGATTAAAGGCTTGCACTACCACCACCCAGCTTTGCATTTTTAAAAGACGACCTAAGGTGGTTCCTAGGTACTTTACAGTAGAGGGCCCCCACCTGACTGACCCTGCTGCTCTGTGGCTCCCTCATCACTCGTGGCCAATTTGTTTTGCAGCCCCTGCTTGGTCTCCTCTCCATATGGGAGACTCACCCCTTCCCAGAGTCCCACTTCAGGACCCTCAAGCTAGTTGGACATCCTCTATCCCATGCAGAGACAGCCCACTGGCCCTGACTCCTCTGTGTTTATTCTAGTGGTCACTACATATACATCTCATGCTTTTGTGGTGTCAGGCCATAGTCCAGATGAGGTGCTGTCCCTGATTATGGGCAAGAAACCTCCTGCTAAAATACAGGAGCAGCAGGGTTCAGTGAAGAGAGAATATGGGGGTCTTTAGAGGGCACAGAAATGGTGCTGACAGCAGCCAGAGTTTCACATTGTAAAAACATAAGCACTCAGACCAGCATGAGCCTGTGCTTTCTGGGCAGGCAAGACTGACAAGGAGCTAGAATGATGGTTAGAGATCTCATGCATGTCACATGTTTTGTGTGGGTGTAGGGCATGCAGTTGTTCAGGCAGACATGGTGGTAAAGGTGGTAGAGGAAGGGACAGTCTAGAGTGGGTAGCCTTTTGTGACTGGCTGAAGGTTGGGAAAGGCTGAGTTCCCCAGCTTCTTACCCCTGGGAGTGGTGTTTTGTGGGCCCAGGGACTCTTGAGGAGGGATAGAAGGGAGAGAACAAAGGAGTCATAGTTGAGGAGTCAAGATATTGGAAAGTGCCAGTGTGGTGAAGCCCACTTTAGTCCTAGCACTTGGGAAGCAGAAGCGGGGGGATCTTTGTGAGTTCCAGCACAGCCAGGGCTATATGGAAAGCTCCATCTCGAAAAGGAGGGTGTAACTAGAAAGGCACCTGGCAGCTGGTGAAGTGGGCCTGGAGTTTGAGGAAACGGTCTGAGCTGGAAGGAACAAAACCTGGAGAGAAGCTTAAGTGGAGAGCTCCAAGCAGGATGAGGTTCTCCACTGCTCCCCAACACTAGGCCAGCAGTGCCAAGAGATGCCAGGAATAGGTCATCTATGGCTATAGAGGGAGTTGGGGGGTTAGTGGTTTTTGTTCCTTACCCCCCAATACCTCTCGTGGGTGACAGAAGCCAGGACCTCAGGCATGCTAGGCAAGCCCTCAGCTAGAGTCAGCTATGAAGGAGGGAGGCTAGAGCTGGGGAGTGGGAGGTGAGATTACTTCAGTGGAGTGAGCAGGGCATTGCTGTCTACAACTGGAGACACTGTGGAAAGAAAGTACAGAAAAGCCAGGTGTGGTGGTATGCCTGTAGTCCTAGCACTGGGCATCTGAGGCAGGAGAGCTGCAATGAGTTCAAAGTCAGCCTGGGCTGTATAGCAAGACTCTCAAACAACAAATCATGCACACACCTGTAATCCCAGCACTTAGGAGGATCGGGAGTTCAAGGCCAGACTTAGCTATATAGTAAGTTCAAGTACAGCCTGGGCTATGTAGGATACTGTCTCCAAAAGACAAGGGGGGAAAAGTGGGTGTAGGAAAGGAACAGAAATAACCCAAAACCTCAAAGGGTTGGGTAAGGGCACATGGAGTTGAGGGGTATGGGAGCCTGGGGCTGAGGATGACAGTGTGAAGTTTGTCAGGAGTAAAGGCATCGTGTGGAGGGCCTTTTCTGTGAGTCATCTCTTCGGTCACTGGAAAACTAAAGCCCCCACCCCTAACTGCCACCTCCCCGCCCTCCTGAGCACAAGGAGAGGGACAGGTTGAATCCACTTGATAGACAAAGACGAAAATGGCTCAGAGGTGCCCACCAAGGCATCCCAGCTCCCAGGCCAGTTGTCATTCTCTCCAGCATGGCAGGGGTGGGCTGGCAGGATACTGACGCCTTTGTCTTCTGTTGTCCATGAACCCACAGCTGAGCTTCCAGCGCAAGGTGGGCATCCTGTACTGCCGAGCCGGCCAGGGCTCTGAGGAAGAGATGTACAACAACCAGGAGGCAGGAGCCGCCTTCATGCAGTTCCTTACCTTGCTGGGTGATGTGGTGCGGCTCAAAGGCTTTGAGAGTTACCGGGCCCAGCTGGACACCAAAAGTGAGGCTGGGGCTGGGGCTGAGGATGGGAGCTGAGCTGCAGAGCTCAGCTATGCAGGGGAGGGGGCTAGAATGGGGGTGAGGGCCAGGAACCTCTCTGTCTGAGTTAAGCCCGGACACTGGCTCTCCTTTTCCCTCTAAGACTTCTCACTTCTGGGCTCGTTCTATCTCAGCACCCCTCTCCTGATTCCCCTCCAGCCTGGTGTAGACTGTAGCCTATGGGAAAGGGGAGGGAATTTACCAGTGATGGTGGCCTGAGCAAGCTGGCGGCTTGAGAGGATGGCTACATACTGGCTGGGGTATGGAGAGAAGCAACTTCAGGCAAGGCTGACCCCTGGGGTCACACACTCCCCATGTCCTCTTTGTCCCCAATTGTCTGGCTGCAGCGGATTCCACGGGCACACACTCGCTCTACACCACTTACCAAGACCATGAGATCATGTTCCACGTGTCCACGATGTTGCCTTACACGCCCAATAACCAGCAACAGGTGTGAGAGGGTTGGGATGGGCCAAAGTCTTTTGGGGAGCCGTGGAGGGTGCTATGTGAGTGGCATTATCAGAATCTTGGCATGAGCTCTGCTGACCCCCAACAACCCTCTCCTCTGGCTATACCACTTTCCCAAATACCTTCCTCAGGCCTTTACCAGGGGCAGGTGAGGAGCCATTGGTGCCCAGGCTTTGCCATGCCTAAATAAGGAGGGATTTGGGAGGCATGAAGCCCATTTCATGTTCCCTATTTTTAACCCCAGCTCCTGAGGAAGCGCCATATCGGCAATGACATTGTGACCATCGTGTTCCAGGAGCCTGGTAGCAAGCCCTTCTGTCCCACGACTATCAGATCACACTTCCAGCACGTGTTCTTGGTGGTGCGCGCGCATGCTCCCTGTACCCCGCACACCTCGTACAGGTTTGGGTGCTCTCAGATCTCCCATGGGCGCTGATTCTTGGACACACATTTCCCGCCCCTTCGCGCCTTTTGTTCGCTCACTATAGCCTTCCTCCACACAGGGTGGCAGTGAGCCGCACCCAGGACACTCCTGCCTTTGGGCCAGCACTGCCACAAGGCGGAGGCCCCTTCGCAGCCAACGCTGATTTCCGGGCATTTTTGTTGGCCAAGGCACTTAACGGTGAGCAAGCGGCCGGTCACGCACGCCAGTTCCATGCCATGGCTACGCGTACACGCCAACAGTACCTGCAGGACCTGGCTACCAATGAAGTGACCACTACATCGCTGGACTCAGCTTCCCGGTTCGGCCTGCCATCTCTGGGCGGCAGGCGCCGGGCAGCCCCTCGGGGTCCAGGCGCGGAGCTGCAGGCGGCGGGCGCGCTGATGTGGGGTGTGCGCGCGTCTCTAGGGGCGCGGGTAGCGGCGGGAGCAGAAACGGGCGGCCCGGACGGCGCCGAGGTGCCCTGCTTGTTGGGCATCTCGGCAGAGACGCTGGTGCTGGTGGCACCGCGCGACGGCCGCGTGGTCTTCAACTGCGCCTGCCGCGACGTGTTGGCCTGGACCTTCTCGGAGCACCAACTTGATCTGTACCACGGGCGCGGGGAGGCGATTACGCTGCGGCTCGACGGGGCCCCGGGGCAAGCCGTGGGCGAAGTTGTGGCACGTCTGCAGGTGAGCCCGAGTGGGAAACTGAGGCCGCAGGGTCTATGAGCTCCAGCTGTAGGGCATGCGCGCCCCCGGGTCTGGTGCGCGTCGGGGGCGGAGTCTGTTGGAAACCCTGTTAGCCGGGTCTGAGGCTGGGGCCTGGCACAGTGACTTAATCGCACAGCCTGCGATCAGGCCTCAGGTGGGTCTCTAAGGCTCCACAGGCGTGCTGTGTTAGGCAAAGCGAGGCTGGGGCGCGCGAGGGGGTGGGTGGGGCTGGCTCCGGGAGCCACGCCCCCGAGAGCTGCTCTCACCCAGCCTCTCCCCGCAGCTGGTCAGCCGCGGCTGTGAGACCAGAGAACTGGCCCTGCCCAGAGACGGCCAAGGTCGCCTGGGCTTCGAGGTGGATGCAGAGGGCTTTATCACGCACGTGGAGCGCTTCACGTTCGCGGAGACCACGGGGCTTCGGCCCGGAGCGCGCCTGCTGCGCGTGTGCGGCCAGACGCTGCCCAAGCTGGGTCCCGAGGCTGCTGCCCAGATGCTGCGCTCCGCGCCCAAGGTCTGCGTCACCGTCTTGCCCCCAGACGAGAGCGGCCGGCCGCGAAGGTCAGGGCACCCGGGATGCGGGGAGGCGGGAGGACGCGGCAGCTGGCCCATTCTGTCATCAGCAGCGTTGGGCTTGTGCTTTTCCTGATAAAGACCAAATAGCTCCTATCGTTTTAAGATATTAGCTCCCCAACCCCATGTACACACTAATTGATCACTTACTGTTCTAAATCCAGTAGAGGCAAACTTTCCTCATAAAGTCCCAAATAGTAAATACATTTAGGCTTTTGGAGCCACCTGGTCTCTGCCACAGTTACTCGACTCTTTTGTAAGAAAATGAATGTGTGGCTGAGTTTCCACTAAAACCCTGAGGCAGGAAATTCAGGATTTTGTATAGAGCTCTTTATCTATGAAGAGGTTACTGCTGGTAAACCCAATGTAAAGTCAAAAATTCCAAGTGGAAATACATTAAGTCCAGACTGTCTTAGTTTTTACATGTCACAAAACACTCTATTAATGCCTTTCAAGTATTCAAACATCAAAAACTAAGGCTACAGAACCGGCTCAGCCATTGAGAGCACTCACTGCTTTTGCCAAGGGCTTGAGTTGGATTTCTAGCACCCACGTGGTGGCTCACAACAGCCTGTAACTCCAGCTTCAGGAGTCCGTGCCCTCTTCTGTTCTCCACAGACATGTGCTCACGTGTACCTGCCCCCTCTCCACGTATATACACATAAATACCAATTTGAAGACATCTAAAAACTATTCTTAGCTGATAGGAGTTTCAAAAATGTCATGTGTGCTAATAAAAAGAGAGAGAACAGAGAAACATGGACTGGATTTGGCTCCAGGCAGTGCACCGTGGATGCTAGCCAATTTATATTACATTGTTTAAACTCTCACAGCCTACAGCAAAGTCAGCACCGTTACCTACATTTGGTAGAAAAATTGGCAAGAGTGACTGACCTGCCTCAGATACCTAAGCCAGTGCGGTGATGTTAACCTAGGTCTGAGAAATGTAGCAGACAGACATTGGCAGTGGATGCATGGAGTGCCCCTCCTAAGCCTCCGATGGTAGCTGGGGTGGGGTTGGTTAAATGGAAGGTCCTACCTGATGCTGCCCCCACCACATCCTCCAGGAGTTTTTCAGAGCTGTACACGCTGTCTCTGAAGGAGCCCAGCCGGCGTGGGGCCCCGGAGCCAGTACAGGATGAGACCGTGAAGGTGGTCCTGCTGCCCCCCACAAAGCAGCTGCTGCGTTTTTGCCTGAAAGACAGCAGTGGCCCTCCAGGACCTGGGGATCTAGCTGAGGAGAGAACGGAGTTCCTGCACAGCCACAACTCCCTATCGCCCCGCAGGTACACCCTCTGGGCTTCCCCTCTCTCACCAGCCTTTTGGGACCTGGAGGCACAGCTCTGAGAAAGGGGCTCTCGGTTCTGAGCCACCCCTGCCCTCCTTAGCTCCCTGTCAGATGAGGCTCCAGCCCTGCCCAACACCACCCCAGACCTCCTCCTTGTCACCACTGCCAAACCATCAGCACCTGGCACAGGCAGAGAGACACCCCCCTCCCAGGTAAGCATTAACAAGGCTGGAGATTAAGAATGGGGTGACATTGGGTGCCACTGCCTTGCCATTCACTTCTGCTCCCAGGACCGGTCAAGCAGCCCCAGTAGCCATGAGGACACCTGTGACTCTGCCCCAGGACTAAGGGCCTCCATCCTGCCCAGAACCTTGTCTCTGAGGAATTCCATCAGTAAAAGTGAGTCTGCAGTGAGGAACCAGGGCAGGAGGACGGAGCCAGTTCTAAGTTCCCCTCTAAGCCATTCTTTAACTGGCAGTTATGTCGGAAGCTGGCAGTGAGACCCTGGAGGATGAATGGCAGTCCATCTCGGAGATCGCCTCTACTTGCAACACAATTCTGGAGTCACTGTCCCGAGAGGGTGAGGCCACTAGGGCACAGGGAGGAGGAGCCAGAATGGGGTTCTTATCCTTTTTGGACCTGTACACAGTCTCTCTCTCTCCCATAGGACAGCCCATCCCAGAGAGTGGAGACCCCAAGGGAGCTCCAAAGTGTGATTCTGAGTAAGGCTTCCGCCTTCACGTAGCCCCTCGTGTGTGTATGTGTGTGTGTGTGTGTGTGTGTGTGTGTGTGGTGTGTATCTGTGTGCACGCGTGTATGTGCCCCCTTCCCTGCCCGCCTACTGGAGTTGAATGTTATCTAGGCTCTGCTTCCACAGACACCTAAGTCTCAGAAGACAGGGTTGGGCTCGTTCTCAGTCAGGGGTGTCTGGGAGCCAACCTGTGGTGCTGTCTCCAAGTTGCTCCTGCTGAGTCTGACCCCATGTCCTCAGGCCAGAACCCAGGAGCCTGTCAGAAAAGGTCTCTCACCTGGAGTCCATGCTCAAGAAGCTTCAGGAGGACCTGCAGAGGGTGAGGAGAGGGCCCAGGGTTGACAGGGAAGCACGGGGCTGCCCCAGGAAAGGTTTCTGACTTCTATTCCTCACCCTAGGAGAAGGCAGACAGGGCTGCCCTGGAGGAAGAGGTTCGGAGCCTCAGGCACAACAACCAGCGGCTGTTGGCAGAGTCAGAGAGTGCCACCACGCGCCTGCTCCTGGCCTCCAAGCAGCTGGGTTCGCCTACTACCGACCTGGCCTGAGGCTCACCTGTCATGCTTTAGTCTGATTCTGGACCTGCTTGGAACTGCCTGGCCCTTCAGGGCACCTGGGTCATACTAGTGACCTTCCTCAGGACTTCTTCCTTGCACTGAGGCGTGTTTTAGCACGGCCCCCACTTCCGAGCCCATTTGGTGGCTAAGGTGCCCCTACTAGTTCCTGTTTGTAAATATTCTGTAAAGAAAAGGGGACAGCAGAGAGTTTTAAAAAAAGGCAACTCTATTTGTGTTTGTGTGTTCAAGATACATTGTGGGGGAGTCGCCCCTTTCCCCAAGGCCACACCATGTTCCTGGGACCAGTAAGGACAGGTCTCAGAAACATTGTCTTAGGGCTGATCCGGACCTGGCTGGACGGGGAGGGGGTCTGAGGATAGGACGCCCTTGGCTTACCTCCATTTGTGGGTTTTCTTGGGAAGCAGGTGGCTATACTCCACACCTGTCTTGTTTAGGTTTCCCTAAACAAGCTCCCAAGGGCTTGAGAGCAGGAGTGGGGGTCTGGCCATTTGGTATGGAGTCCCATCTTCCCAGACAGACCATCTGTCTTCATTTGCTGATCTTCAGAGCATCATTGATTCCACCACCTGATCACCTCTTGTAGGCCCCAGTTTCAGAGGCACCAGCTTCTCTGTATCCCAGAGGACAGTGGCCCTCAACCGTCTTCTCTCTCCCTGGCCAGGACTCCCTGTGTTCCTCACCAGGCTGGGCCTTTCCCCTAGTAGCATCACCTGTCCAAACTTGGACTTCGTCTTAACACTCTGCTTCTGCTGAGGCCAGACAAGGCACTTGCCTCCTCAGCCCCCACTGGGCTGATGCTGCTGAAACCCAGGCCCTGAATTGGCTAACTCGTGTCTGGTAGGCTAAGCTAGGCTGAGTAACAAACTGGGGACTAGAGCAGAAGGAAGGCTGCTTGGAGGAGGTGATGAGAAGACTGCTTTGAAAGTTGAGCTCACAGCTGGGTGGTGGTGGCTTCTACCTTTAGCCCCAGTGCTTGGAAGGTAAAGTCAGATCTCTGGTTCAAGGCCACCCTGAACAAAGGGAGTTCCAAAACATCCAGGGCTACACAGAGAAACCCTGTCTCAAAAAAAAAACAAACAAAAAAACTTAAAAAAAAAGCAAAGTTGAGTTTACCAGCAGATGTCAGAGGTATTCCAGTAGGACTAGTCTAGGGCCCACTGAAATTAGGGTAACAAGCCCAGGATTAAAGAGGCTAGAGATGGGACTTAGAAGGGGTCACAAGAAGTGCACTAGGGATCCTGGATCAGTAGTTCCCACACGTGGCCTAGCCTTTCCTGGTTGGTGAAGCTATGTTCTCATTACTGTGGTAAAATACTGCTTAAGGACGAAAGTGTTTATTTGAGCTCTGGTTTGAGAGGACTGAGTCCATGATTGTGGAGAAGTCATGATGGGAGCAGATACATTGTATCCAGTCAGGAAGCAAAGAGAAAAAAATCAGTGCTGGTGCTCAGCTCACTTTCCTTTCCTTTGTAGTTACTCTGGAACTCCGCTCCGTGGAGTCATGCTACTCATAATCCCCCATTGGCTAAACCTCTTTGGAATCCCTTCCAAACATGCCACAGACTGTGTCTTCTAGGTGATCTGAAATCCAGTCAAGTTAACAGTGAAGAGGGGCCATCACAGAGACTAGTGAGCAGCCTCCTGGGGCCGTGTGGGAGGAAAGCAAGGCTCTGGTCACTCTGAGCATGTGTCTGCGGAGACCTGGGTCTGACTTTGTGGTTTATAGATGCTTAAAGGGAGAGTGTAAGGAAGGTTGGGGTGTCTTTGTCAGCTCTTTGGCTGCAGGGAGGCTGGTGAGGAAGGAAGCTGTAACAGCTGTCCTGAAGGGAGGACACCGGGGTCACAATGGGGAGGAGTGGGTAGAGTTCCCAGGGTGTGTGTTGGTGAGGGAGAAGAGATGGTATCCACAGGGGTGGCCAGGTTTCTGGCTGGAGCCCCTGGTGGGTGGGAGGGTGATAGCTGAGACAGAGGAAGAAGGAGGGACAACCTGGGATGATGGTGGTGTCACCTGGAACACTTGGGTGAGTTTGAGAGACGTCAGAGTAGAACTGTCCAATGGCTAGCGCCCGGAGGACATAAGTCTGCACTAAAGACAAAGATTTGGGACGGATAAGCCATTAATATGGTGAGGTCATTCAGGGAGTGTGGGAAGGACAAAAAAGCTTCCGGGGGTCACCAGAGGCCACTGCAGGGCACTGGGAACGCCAAGAGCAAGCCACCGCCTAAACTGAGGCTGGGAACCTGTACTAAGCACCGCAGCAGGAAGCCCTGGGGTTTCAAGCCTTCTGGCCCGCCCACGGGGTGCCAGTCCCGCCTCTCTCTGAGCAAGTTCGCTGGGGTCTGATCCCAAGACTAGGCTTACACCAGATCGGGCTCCGCCGGACGGGCGGTACACCCTCGCTTCAGGCCCGCCCCTGGCCCCGCCCCCTCAGCATGTGCACCCAGCGTTCAAGTTGCGAGACACCGTTCTTCCAGTTCCCCAGCATTTGCTGCGCGCCCACATCTTCCCCGCAGAGACCATCTATCGGGCTCTGCACAAGGGCCTGTTCCCAGAAGTCTAACTTTTGCAGCTCGAACACCAGACACTTACAGGCCTCTCAGTAGGGGTTTCCTCAGGAGCACGTTGTCTCACCACCCTGCGCTGTGTGCTCCCAGATGCATGCGCACCCGAGAAGACTAGTCCTCTGGCCCTCACCATTAAGCTGCTACGCAAGCGCAAGACAAAACCGGAAGTATATCCAGCTTTAGCTCATGAGCTATTGCTTGGCCTTTGCATAAACAAAGACTGCGGGTCTCAGAAGGGATCCTCCCGGAACATGTGTAAGAATACTGGGGCAGGCTTGGGTTTTTTTTGTTTTTGAGACAGGGACTAGCCCTCACTGGCCTTGAACTCACAGATCTTCCTACCTTTGCTTCTGGAGGGCCGGGATCAAAGGCATGCACCACCACACCTGGCGTTTTTGAGTGGTTTGGTGGGGTTGTGTGTGAACAAGCTGTTTTGAGACAGTGTTACATGTAACTCAGGTTGGCTTCAAACTCAGTAAGTTCTGAGTATGACCTTGAACTGATCTCCAGGGATGCAAAATGTTTTCTGCCTGAGCTCCTGCCTCAACCTCCCAACTGCTGTGCAGGGTTCTTCATCATTCCCAGGAGAGGCGCACCATCACCCCTCCTACCTAGCTGTACATCTCTGCTGACCTAACACCTAGAGCAAGTGAGATCTTCATCACATGAAGGGACTCTACCCCACAGCTACTGGGCCGTTTCAGTGGGATCCCTGCCCTCGTTGCCATGACATCTGCCAGATGGGAACCAAGGCTTTGCAGGAGGCATCCTTAGGTCTCAGTCCCCAGATGACAGTACAAAGTCACTCAATTATTTCACCATCGTCCAACTTGAAATGATCAGCAGAGTACGCTCAGTGTTTGCTGAAAGACGGCGACTCTCTTGCCAGCATGTAACACATTTATTAGTTCTGAGTTAGAAAGAGCAAGAGTCCAATAGCTTTCTTGGTAAAAACTGTCTTGTGGCTGAACATCTAGCCTGCCCTCCTGACTCTACATAATTTGCCCTACTATTAAGGCACTTGAGAAAAGGGGGAGCAGGGATATCTCAGATCAAACTCCCTCAGGGTCCTGAAGGCGGCCAGCGCTGTCCCACCTGTTCCCCTCAGCCACAGTTCAGTGTATAAAGAGCGGGGAGGACAGGGGCTCCACAGGACAGAAAAGCAGCCCCTCAAGTGCTGGTGTCAGGCAGCACCACACAGGGGCTGCTAGTAGGAGCTTTGCTTCGGATGAGGTGTACAGGAATCCACGTTGAGGAAGACACTTGGTAATAAGGCTTTATGGCCTTTAGGCCTCAGCTCCAGCCTTGCCCCTCTCTCTAGGACAGTGCTAGAAGCTGGAGGATGGGAAAAAGGATCCCAGATTTCCCCACAAAGAAGGGAGCTGACTATCAACACAGGAGAAAAGTCTGAGTCCTCCCAGGTCCATTTCCAGAGAAGTTAATGCTTCTGCTTAAGCACCTCCAAAGAGAGCGAGATACTGCCAATAAAAGAATAAAATGTGCCACCCCCAGAAGACATCACCCAAAGAAGTCAGGGGGCAATTGAAACATACTTCCCAGAATCTGTACTTCGGGAAGGCTTCAATCCCCTGAAACCTGGTGCTCTGAGCAGGGTCAATGTCAGCCCCTTAGGAGCTGATCTGACTCAGAAGAGCTGAGAAGTCCATGTCCGCAATGGAGGAGAAGTCTTCATCCCCTGAGAGGCCATTAGGAAGCCCCGAGGTCCCCAGGGGTGTGGGAGCTGGGTCAGGGGGCCTCTGGCTCCCTGTCATTAGGCGAGTTATAGCTTCGGGGTACTCCATGAGCATGGGCTCAGCTGTGGAGTGAGACATGGACACACCCTGGTTCAGGAGCTGCTGAAACTCTGAGTTGTCGACAGATGCCAGGTCTGTGAACACACCTGGGTCTGTGCTGTTGCCAAGCAACGCCCCCAGGTCTTCATCAGCATCAAACTGCAGGTGCAGCAGGGCTTCAGACAGGGTGCCTTCCCCAGCCTGGGTGGTCTTTGGGACAGGTGGGGCCAGGACTTGGGGAGGACCTGGGGCTAGAGCTGATACAGGGGCTGGGGGCTGAGGCAGGGCTGGTACCATGGCTGAGGAAGGGACCAAGGTCTGGGTCAGGACTGGGGCAGAGGATGGTGCCAAGGCCAAGGCCTGGTTTGAGATCTGCCCAGATGGTAACACCATGGGGGGAAACTCATCAAAGTTGATGGTGCTGAGAGATGTTGGAAAGGTGTAGGGCTGGGGAACTGGAGGAGAAAGACACAGAAGAAAAGGGTCAGAAAAAGTACTAGAGACACACACACCCTATCCTCCACTCAGCTGCTCTCTACGGTGCTTAGAAACAGTGCCCTTTCTGGGGAACCAACATGTGACCTGGCCTGAAGGCTCCATTTCCAATGGCCACATTGAGGTGTTTCCTGACTACTAGAGTTCACAAAGCTTTCACCCTCATCTTTTGTTGTTGTTGTTTTGAGACAGTTTCTCTGTGTAGCCCTGGCTGTTCTGGAACTCACTCTGTAGACCAGGCTAGCCTCAAACTCAGAGATCCACCTGTCTCTGCCTCCCAAGGACTGGGATGAAAGGTATGTACCACCATTGCTGGAATTTATTACTTTTTTATTTTTTTAAGATTTATTTTTTAGCCAGGTGGTAGTGGTACACACCTTTAATCCCAGAATTTGAGAGGCAGATGCCAGCCTGGTCTACAGAGTGAGTTCCAGGACAGCCAGAGTACAAAAGAGAAACCCTGTTTCAAAAAACAAAAATATAAAATAAAATAAAAATAAAGTGAAAGATTTATTTTTATGCCAGGTGGTTGTGGCGCATGCCTTTAATCCCAGCACTCAGGAGGCAGAGGAAGGCAGATCTCTCTGAGTTCAAGGCCAGCCGGGTCTACAGAGTGAGTTCTAGGACAGTCAGAGTTACAGTACAGAAACCCTGTCTCAAAAAAAAGGATTTGTGTGTATGAATGTTTTACCTGCTTGTATCTATGTGTACCACCTGCATGCAGTGCCCTCAGAGGCCAGAAGAGGGCGTTGGATCCCCTAGAACTATAGTTGCAGGCAGTTGTGAATCACCATGTGGGTGCAGAGAATAGAATGCAAGTCCTCTGCAGGAGCAGCAAGTGCTCTTAACACTGAGCCATCTCTCCAGCCCCACAACTTAATACTTTAGAGGTGATTTTTTTCTTTCTAAATTCAGTCAAGAGCTGAGAGCAGAGACTATCCATTTCCAATGTCTGTATCCAACTCAGGTTTATTTCATCCCTTGGTACTTGGTATTAAGTCCAGGCCATCATGTATGCCAGGCTAGCAATCTACACTGAGCTAATCCTAGCCCTGCTTTTACTTTTAACTTGAGACAGGGTTCTTCACTCTAGCTTTGAACTTAACCCTGTAGTCCAGGATGGCCTTGGACATGTGATCCCCGTCTCACTCTGTTGAGTAGTTGGGATTACAATCTGCTAGCACAAGGCCTGAACCTAGCTCAGGGTTTACCTGGAGTATGACTTCAAATGTCCATGCACATTAGCACCCTCAGAAAGTTGTTGGTTACTGTGTCTCACTTTCAAAGTCTGGAGTTTATCAGTCTGTGATGAAGCCCAAGAATCCACACCTGCACTGCTTCTTGGATGATCCTGACAGAGCCCGAGGCCTCAACCCCAAGAATCATGTACCCCATAGAGAGCAGGCGTCAGAACTCCGCAGGTGAGACCAATGTCTCTTCAGTACCCTTCCACAAGATATTGCAACTTCAGTCTGAACAAATATGACCCTGACCCTCATTTCAGTAGGACAAAAGAAATTCCTTACCTGGCTTGGGGACAGAAGTTGAGCTTCGGGAAGGCACAGCGATACGCCGGGGTTGAGGCCGGGGCTCAGTAGGTCCTACAGGGCAAAAGCTGGGTCAGCTTTAAGATCCCAGTTGTGGGAGCTGGAGAGATGGCTCAGTGGTTAAGAGCACTGGCTGTTTCTCCAGAGGACCCTGGTTCAATTCCCAGCACCCACATGGCAGCTCACAACTGTCTAACTCTAGTTCCAGGGGGTCTGACACCCTCACACAATGCACAGAAAATAAATTAAAAAAAAAAAAAAAAAGATTCCTCCACCAACCCTCAGGGTGTCCTCTCACTGATGCTAGAGCTTGGTGCCCTCCATGCTAGAGCTTGGTGCCCTCTCACTGACCTTCTCACTGATGCTAGAGCTTGGTGCCCTCTCACTGACGATGCTAGAGCTTGGCCTAGCTGCTCACTCTCCTCAAGCTCTCCCCATCTCACCATTAAAAGGACTCTTCTTCATGATACTCTTGAAGGTTTCATAGGTCCTCTTGCGTTTCTCTTCAATCCGGTGACGATCATCTGGAAAAGCAGTATGGATGGTAAGGTTTACTCTCCTTAGCTGGGCTCCAGTTCTCCCAGGGGCCCTTCAGGAGGGCAGTGGGGTCATATTTTCCCAAGACCTATTCTCCCAATCAAGAAGGGATGTGTAACTTTCTGAGAAGGGTCTCTTGGCTGAATCTCACCCCTTCCCCTTTTTTTGAGACAGGGTTTCTCTGTGTGTTGTCCTGGCTGTCCTGGAACTCACTCTGTAGACCAGGCTGGCCTTGAACTCACAGAGTTCCGCCTGCCTCTGCCTCCCAAGTGCTGGGATTAAAGACGTGCACCACTACAACCAGCCTTGTTGGTTGAATCTTAACCCTTGGGTGATGCTAAGAAAAGGAGCTCTGTTCTGGCAGACAGGAGCCTGCAGCTCATCTCTCATTTGTGCCGCTCACCTAAGAAGCACTGTGTACTGAGCATCGCAGGCTGGCCTATGACTTCCACAGACTCATCTCAGCTAATGGCTTGATCCTTCAGTTTGAAAGTTTCAGAACTATCTAGAGTGCCTCAGTTTCATTCCTTCAAAATGAACTCATCACTTCACACCAAATACTAGTTCTTTTTCCTGTGTCTTCCACTGTCTGTCTAGGCACCAAAACTCAAACTCTGGAATTATCCTGAACATCATCTTGTCTTTCACTCCCCTAATACTAATTCAACACAACTTGACAAGCACCTACCATATGCTGGCTTTCTTCCCAGCCACTGGGGATGAGTAAGCACACAAGAGGTTTAATCCTCAAAGTGACCTTAAAAAGTGCCAGGATCCCCATGTGGGCTAGTGAATGGCTCAGCAGGTCAAGGTTGAGTTCAATCTCTGGAACCCCAATGGTACAAGGAGAAAACTAAAAACTGACTCCTGCAAATTGTTCTCTGACCATCCCCAACCTGCATGCACATACGCACACACGCAAATACATAAGATGTAAAAAAAACCCAACTGTTGCCAGGTGTGGTGGCAGACATATTCAGAGATAGGCAGATCTCAGCAAATTCAAGGCCAGCCCTGTCTACATAGTGAGTTCTAAGGCAGCCAGGACTGCAGAGACCTGCTTCAAAACAAAAATGAAACAAAAAGCCAGAAGCACCAGGGAGCCTTACACGTGAACAAGGGAGGAACAGCCCTGGAGTGGAGTGGAGTCCGACCAGGCAGTCAGGGAGACTAGTGCTGTGAGGCATGCAAGCGCAAGAGCCGCATTTCAAACCAGAGGTCGCAGCAACACATACATCCTGAGGTGAGGACATTTGGTGTCACAGGCAAAAAGGC
Organism: Cricetomys ansorgei; assembly: GCA_026225945.1. Classification (NCBI taxonomy): domain Eukaryota; kingdom Metazoa; phylum Chordata; class Mammalia; order Rodentia; family Nesomyidae; genus Cricetomys; species Cricetomys ansorgei. The sequence continues at coordinate 39,097,320 of JAMJFZ010000597.1, read as the reverse complement.
ACGGTGCCGAAGGGTAACTTAGGAGGACAGGGACGGGGACAGGAGATGTGATCTAGCTTTGTCATATTCTCTGCAAGGCACACGCTCCATCTTTTCTGAAACACCACACTGTCTTCCAAAATGGCCTCCCAGCTTCAGTTTTGTAGAAATTAATTTATTACGTGTCTGTGTGTGTGTGAGTGTTACAGCAATAGTGAAGGGGGTCAGAGGACAACTTGTGAGAGTCAACTATCTCCTTTTATCATGTGGATCAAACTCAAGTCATCAGGTTTGGTGGCATTATGTCTTTACTCAGAACCATCTTGCCAGCTTTCTCTTTTTTGAGACAAGAACTCATATAGCCTTGGCTGGCATCAAACTTATTATGTAGCCAAGGATAACCTTGAACTTCTGATCCTCCTGTCTCCACCTCCCCAGTACTGGGAATTACAAGTGTGCAGCACCATGTCTGGTTTAAGTGGTACTGGGCATTGAATTCAAGGCCTTGTGCACATTAGGCAAGCCCTCTATCAACTGAGTTACGTACCCGCCCCAAGTCTCTCCATCTCTAATACTCTGCTCAGAGAAGCCAGACTTAAGATCGGCTCATGTCAAGTCTCTGCTTAGACATCTTAAGCACTTCCCTGCTGCTTTCAGAATGAACCCCAGATGCAGCTAACCTTACATGGCTATTCTTTGTCTGAGTCTGCTCACTGCCTGAAGGCAGCACCCATCACAGATGCCTCTAAACAAGCTTATACACCTCAACACCCCTGTCCTTCCAGGACTAGACCACTAGCCTGAAGAATACATTTCAGGTCTTTCAGGCAAACGCCCCTCCCCCATCTTCAGCTCCCTGCATCTGCACTTCCTTAGCATTCTGAACACATTCCCGTTTGGTACGTCATTTGCATATTTGTCTGTTTAGTGACTGAGCTTGTGAAGGGCAGGATTCTGTGTCAATAAAACAAAACATCTACTTTATGTGTATGGGGTTTTGTCTGCCAGGTATGTCTGTGTGCCATGAGCATGCCTGGTGCCCTCAGAAGCCCTCGGACTGGAGTTACACATGGTTGTGAGCTGCCATGTAAGTGCTTAAATTAAGCAGAAGTCCTCTAGAAGAGCAGCCAGTGTTCTTAACCACTGAGCCATCTCTCTCTTCAGCTCCTGTCTCTTTGTTCTTTACGTATAGCACATGACCCTGACTGTGTACTAAGCCTTGAGCAAGATGAAGCTGGGTTATGTGGTAGTGACAAAAAGTCCAGAGACAAGCGACCCTGGTCAGACACACCACTGCCTCTCACTGCTGGTGAGTTAAATCTTCCCTCAAAAAGTGGTGAGAGATTAAAAGTCAAGTCATTTATAGAAATGCTCACAGCAGGGGCAGATATAGTAGACAGAGCTGAGTAAGTTGGGTGTTACTGTTAAATAAGGGGGAAAATGGATTCTGACTATTACGACGTGTTGCTTAACAATGGGACACATCATAGGACATGTGGTGTGTGTCTGTGCTCATGTAGGTGTATGCACTGTGCAGATGTGTGCGTGAGCATGTCAAAACAAAGCTCAACACCATGTCTTCCTCTTCCACTCTCCACCTTATTTTTTTAAAGACTTATTTATGCTGGGAATGAGGCGCACGCCTTTGACTCCAGCACTCAGGAGGCAGAGGCAGGCGGATTTCTGAGTTGAAGGCCAGCCTGGTCCACAGAACAAATAACAGAATAGCCAGGGCTACAAAGAGAAACCCTATCTCAAAAAACAAAACAAAAGACAAACAACAACAACAAAGGACTTATTTATACATGACTGTTCTGCCTGCCTGTATGTATGTGCAACATGTACATGCCTTGTGCCTGTAGAATTCCGAAGAGTGTCAGATCTCCTGGAGCTAGACTTAGGCATGGCAGTGTGCCACCACATGGGTGTTTGGAATGAAACCTGGGTTCTCTGGAAGAACAGCAAGTGTTCTTAATCTCTCCAGCCCTATCTACCTTATCCATTATTTACTTATTTGCTTGCTTATCTATTTATTTCCTTATTTAGCGCTGGCTGGCCTGGAACTTGTTATATATACCAGGCTAGCCTGGAATTCAGAGATTTGCCTGATTTTTACCTCCCAACTGCTGGGATGAAAGGGGTGTACCTCTATGCCCAGCCTACCTTATTTTTTGAGACAGGTCCTCTCACTGAATCTGGAGCACCCCAATTCAGCAAGGCTAACTGGCCAATTAGCTCTAGAGATCCATCTATTTCCATACCATCAGCACTCTGGTTAAACATGGTTGCTGGAACACCCAGCTTATTATATGAAAATCTTAAAGTATACTTACATAAACTAAGACGCCTATGTCATTAGACAGTGTAGTCTCATGGGACCACCATGGTATATGTGGCCTTGTCTTTGATAGGAATATGTGCAATGAACCACAGTATGTATATATCTTTAGTGCTGGCCCCAGACTTCCTGGCCTAGTCTTTCTCCCAGCTGGGGCACAGCAGCATTGGCACTGCCCTCCCCAGCTTCACACCTGTGTCTGGCAGGTACTGGAACTCCATGGGCTCACTGAGCTCCCGATCAGAGGGCCGCCGAAGCTGCATAGAGACACGCACAGGAGCCTGCAGGCTGGGGTCAGCGTACGGAGGAGTCCGGAACACAATGGCCACTTGCCGGTGCACATCAGCTTGAGAAAAGGAACCTCGAGCCTCCCAGCCTGGTCCAGTGAAATACACCTCAATGTCTTCTGCAGGAGATAGTGGCAGTATGGGTCCGTGCGTCTGATCCCCAACTCCTGAAGCTTTTTCCCTGAGACGTCACCCTGCTTCCCCTGAGCCCACTGAAGTACCTGGCACCCATCACCCTTGCTCAGCCTCACCCCTCTCCTCTTGGTGCACAGAGTCCAATGTGTACCTTTCTGCACCTTGTCACACAGCAAGAAGATCTCATCCCCACCAAGGCAGCTTCCAGAGTTTCGGTTCACTCGGCAAATCTTGAGCTCAGCAGTGTTGGGGGCGCCTAGGGTCATGATAAGGGAAGAAACTTGGAACCATCAGAAGTGTCCAGGGTACCCCGCAGATGTAACAACCATGTCCAGTCCTGTGTCAAGGTCTCCCACAGCTTAGTGACCAGACTCCTACAGACCATTCCTGTCTGCTCGTCACCTCAACCAATCCAAAAACTACTTCCCTGCTGTGTACAGCACAGTTCTAGGTTAAGAGGGACAGGGCAGCACAAAAAGCTGATTTCCCTGCTCTTCACGGACCTCACAGTCCAAAGGAAACAATCTGGTCATATCTTGTCTCCCTCTGCCTGACCAAGCACAGTTTCAGCTTTTGGTTCATCTCTACCTTGGCAAGATTCCTTCTCTCCTCACTCCCAGTTTATACTGGTTTCCTGTCCTTGGGGCTCCAAAGCCCATGTATTTTCATTAACCCTGCTGCTTGTTAAAGACCACAATCCATCAATGTCAGCCCAGGTCATCTGAGAGCTTCCTGTGAGCTGTTACTGTTGAATTATCACTGTCGAGCATTATCTGGGTCCTGGGAGTTTGCTTCCTAAAGTCATGAGTGCAGTTCCTGGCATACCAGCATCTCAACACAAGATATGAAAACAGTCACTTCCCATCAGGTTCCTGGGCATCCTGAAAGCTTCACATGGAGGGCAGCTCTGGGTCTTCTCTGCCCTGTCCCCTGCTGCACAGCTGGATGACTAAAGAGAGCCATAGCTCTTCTCACAGGCCACACCCAACCCAGCCCCTTCTTCCCAGGCCCACCCTCTCCCCTTTACTGTGGCTGGCCACTCACGGTTATCAAAAATAGGATGAGAGAGGGCAGGTGGCAGGCAGAGGGGCCTGCCTGAAGGGTCCCGCACCGTCACCTGGAAGCAGAGGCGCACTGCATTCAGGTCATAGTCCCCACGCTGCTCCTCGATGGGAACTGTCAGAGAAGGAGTGGTGGGGCGAGTTAGGGAGGGCAGGGGGTTCTGCTTGAAGAGAAAGGCTATTTAGGGAGACATGTAAAACGCAAGATTCTGGACCCATCACTAGCTCTACTGCGGTATGAAATACATGAGCCTCTCTAGGCCTGACTCTCAATGGTAAAATGTGAGCGTGTTCCATTGACTTGGCCATGAAGGGAAGGTGGTGGAGAATGTGTACCACAGGCGGGCTCCTACCTTGAAAGGGGTTATTGTTGGTCTGGATACGCTGGTTGATGGCTTGTTCCAGGTCTCGCTTCTTCACACACTGGATCCCCAGGTTCTGGAAGCTGAGGTGTCTCAGGCATTAGTTTTGTGTCTCCAGCAGAGCCTCCTCCTCCTCCTCCCTCCCCACTGCGCAGGTTGCAGGTCTAGGCTTTCCACTGTGCTGCACTGAAACCCTCTCCTTACCCACTGCCAAGCGTCTGTGGGACCTGCCATGCAAGCCTCCAAGGCAGTGCCCTACCTCCGCCAAGGGGCTTCTTTCCCAGTCCTAAGCATGATAAACTTACTCCCTCTTCAAGGTCATTGTACTTGTTTCTTCTACATGGAATGCCCTTTTGAACTTGTCTGCTTTTCCTCACCACTTAAGTGTTAGCAAAGAGGCCTTCTGTAACCTTCCAACCCAGTCTGAGGCCTGTAGTAGGACATGGTGGTATATGCCTGTTATCTTTGGAGTTGAGAGGAAGAGGTTTGTGACTCTTAATGAGTTCAAGGCCAGCTTAGGCTACACAAGACTGTCTCCAAATAAGACCGGCCTCCCCCTCATCCTTCAATTTATCACTGTTTTCTTTTCATCGTGGAAATTATTATTCTCTAGTAGTATCTTGTAGTAGTACGCTGCTGTGACGCTCGCCAAGGAAGACAAGGAGGCATATTTCATAACTGCAAGCCTGCCAGACTGAGGTCATGTCATGGCCAGTGCCATACTCACAGTGGAACCTCGAGCCTCTGAGCTCAGGTGTTTTTATTCCTTCAGAACTCCTCAGGTGTTCTACTGATAGCACATGCAGATCATGAGCAATTAAACACCCACCACAGAAATCCAACATCTGCAGACAGTACAAAATGCCCTAGACGCCCCTCACCCAGTAGTGCATACAACAATTACTTTATATAACTAGAAATAATCTTCTGCAACAGTATCTTGTCTATCTGTTTGTACAATTATTTATCGCCTGGTTTTGCCAACTGGTATTTAAGCTCCAGGAAGAGTCCGTTACAGGTATCTTTCTCATACAAGAGACACTAAGGGACTAGCCTGTCCAGCCACAAGGGTCTGTGGCTCCAAGGTGATAAGGTGAACTTTATCCCATGGAGTTCCCATCTGTTAGAAAATTTAAGACAAAGGAGGTCTGTTTGCAGAGCTGGGGAAAGAACAAGGACTTGCAATTCTGCCTGTGTCTGGAGCGGGGTAACAATGTAACAGTGGCCTGGACACCCTCCTACCCCTACCCTGCTTCCATCCGGACCTCACCCACCCTCACCTGTGGATGCAGCGGTCTGGGCAGAGCTCAGCCTCATAGAAGCCATCCCGGCAGTCCTTCCCCACAAGCTCATGCGGATGAGGCCGGTGAGGCGGGTCCTTGGTGACCAGGGAGATGCGAACTGTTCCTGGTCCAGTGTAGCCATTGATCTGTCCAAAGTACAGAGTACTCTAGAGGCCAGCAATCCCAAACCTGGCTCCTAGACACATGGTGGCAAGGAGGCAAGTCTGCTGGGGCTCCACAGTGCCTTCTGCCACATCTGTCCCCCACCCTCACCCCTGGGGGCTGCTGCCTACCTTGATGGTGGGGTGCGTCTTGGTGGTATCTGTGCTTCTCTCGCCTGGAATACTGCCTGCTGAGCGACCCTCACACTTGTAGCGGAAACGCATGCCCCGCTGTTTGGGCTGCTCGATGATCTCCACGTAAGGCCCAGAAGCCTGGGCTGGCTCTGTGAAAGACACCACCAGTCTTCAGGCGCTGCCCCCATAGCTCCTACCCACTGAGGAAGGACAGGCCACTTACCTGAGGGGAAGATGAGGGGAAATAGATCTGAAAAGGAAAGACACATTGTCAGTAAAGTCCATTGCCCATTCTCAGCAGGGCTGGCCTGGTAGAGCCAAGCTCCCTCCCAAGGAAACTGAGTCAAGACCCAGAAATCTGCCCTGAAAGGAAGAGGCAAGGTAAAGAAAGTAGCAGCATCTCTCTACTGGGGAAAGGGAGCATAGAGGCATTCCTCTGCAGGCGGAAACTGTCAGTGCCTTTTTTACTTCACAAGGGACACTGAGGAAGGGCACTTCCCTCCCTCCTCCTCAGGGGAAACTGAGTCAGATATTTTTCTCATACAAGGAAAGAAAGCTAGAACTAATCGCATCGACAGTGGGGTGGGGGTGGGGGAACGGAGTCAAGATTCACCCACACTCCGCACGCCCACTCAGGAAGGATACCAGTCAAGGCGCCCTCCACTGAGAGGGGTAACTGAGTCAGACCCCCCCCCCCCGCAGCCCGCCCCACCCCGTGCCACCATCCGGCCTGCCGCTCCCTGCGCAGCACCCCGCGGCGCAGAAAGGGGCGGAAGCCGGAGGGGGTCCCCGCCGCGGGCCCCGGGGCTCCAGGGCAGCCACCCCGCGGGGCCAGAGCGCCGCCTCACCGTCCATGGCCAGGGTCCCGGGGGCGGGGCCGGGGTCGCAGCTGAGCCCGCGGCGCGCTAAGGCGAAGCCATTCGCCAGAGGCGGAAATGCGCGGCGCGCGCCCGCCGTCGCGTCACTGCCCGGAATCCGGCCGCGCCTGCGCGTTGGGCCGCCACCACCGACGCGCGTGGGGCCCGAGAGCAGGTGCGCGACACACGCAGGGCGCGGAAGGTGTGCGGCGCGCGCGGGGTCCCCGGAGCGGCGGGAGGGCGCCGAGGCTGTGGGCTCCGAAGGCTGCGGCTGCAGGCCGCTCTCGGGCTGCGCAGCGCCGCTCGCTCCGGTCCGGCCCCGCCTGGAGGGCGGGTCCGCGATTACTCACTCTGTTTTTAGGGGATTTCGGGTCCCGTTCCCCGCCCGCTCTGATGGCAGGAGTTTGGTGATGTCACCCTGGCCGGGCCTGGAGCAGAGCCAGGGCTGCTTGGCAGGCCGCGGCCGTTCGCCCCGCGCAGGGAGAGGCCCAGGCCTGCTGCGCCCGCAGAAGCCGGTGACTGAACGCCACACGGCTTCCTAACCGTGCAGGGCCTTCTGGGGACCGCGGCGCCTTACAGGCCATGTGCTCCCACGCCTAGATCCCGCCGCGCGCAGGAGTCGGGGCCGTGCTTCGCGGAGCCTGCTTCCCTGCGTGACCGCGGCCCTGCTGTGCGGGGCAGACCTGGGGCTGGACACCTGTGCCTCTAAGGAGTTGATTCAGGAGTCCCGGAGGGCAAAGCCGACCCGTAGTGATGTATGTCTCATCCTAGCAGTCGGGAGGCTGAGGCCGAGGCAGGTGGATCTCTGAGCTCGAGGCCATCCTGGTCTACAGATTGAGTTCCAGGATAGCCAGGGCTACACAGGGAAACCTTGCCTCAAAGAAAGCCAAAACCAAAAGAAAAAAAAAAAAGTCCCAGAGGGCAGTGAATGCTGGAAGACGCCCAGGGTCAAACCCCAGGGCTTCATCTCTGCAGCTCTGTGCTATCTGCAGAGGTCCAGACCCTTTGGAATCGCTGGAATTAGCCAGAGTCACACCACTTGGGCCCAGGTTCCAGTGATGAAAGCATTTTAGGGTGTGAAAATTCCCACCTAAGCCAAGGGCAGGTGTGCAGGTTGAGTATGGGGACCTGAGCTGGAGGACTCTCAGGATGCTTACCCAGTGCCAGAATGAGCAGGCTTCAGCACATGGAGAAAGACTTATTTTTTCTGAATTCATTCTAAATTAGGAAATCATGTGGGAATTGGAAAAGATTGGAAATTCTGACTTGCTTTCCCAGGCTCTGAAAAAAACAGGAAGACAAAAGTGAAAATAATTACCGCCCCTCCCACTCATTTCAGTTTCTCACTCGGCCAAATTCGAGACGGCAGTTTACTGTTTTGCGGGGGCGGACTTCAAGGCAACAGAATGAATTATGATCTCTGATTAATGGCACAGAGCCATCATGGATTCTCATATAAACCACTGTTTAAAACTGACATATAACTTAATACAAATATCAGGGTACTAACTGGAAAGTAAGGGCTAGAGATGGCAGGTCAGTAGAGTGCTTAGCATTCAGTAAGCCCTGGTTTTGATCCCTAACACCCGTGAGGCATCAGTAATCCTAGCACTCATAGATCAGAAGTTCAAGGTCATCTCCTATATAGTGAGCTTGAGCTATCCTAAGCTACTACATAAGACCCTCCTGGGAAAGGATGGCTACAGGCTGGAGAGATGGTCCTGCAGTTAAATGTCCATACTGCTCTTGCAGAGGACCAGAGTTCAGTGACCAGTACCCACATGAGCAGCTCACAACTGTAACCCCAACCCCAGGAAACCCCACTCCCTGTTCTGGACCCTTGAGAGCAACTGCATTCATGTGTGCACATACCCACATACAGATGCACATATATACATAATTAGAAATAAATGAGCTTGGTGCTTCAGATGGCAGAGGCAGGAGGATCTCTGAGTTTGAGGCCAGTGTGGTCTATTTACAAACCAGAACAGCCAGGACTACATAGATTGTCCAAAAGAAAAGAAAGGAGCTTTGTTTACATAGAGTTCTGGGCCAGTGGGGGCTACACAGTGAAACCTTGTCTCAGAACAGGGAGGAGCAGGAGGAGTCCAGCTCAGTGCCACAGCGCTGCCTTGCATGCTGGAGACCCTGGTTTCCACCCCCACGCAAGAACACGAAGGGATGCATAGGACACTTGACTCCACTCATGTCCACAAATGTGCTCCCCACGTCCATTCCTTTCTTACCCTTGAGTCCAGGGTCCTCCCATCCAGATATCTGCATTTTAAAGCAAAGCCTATTCACACGTACATATCTGTGCATCTGTGGGAGAGGCTACAGTCACGTGGAGGTCAGAGGGTAACTTGCCAATTCAGTTCTTTTCACCGTGTGTGCTGGGGTCAAACTCTTGCCTTTCTAATCCACTGAGCCATCTTGCCCTCCTTCCTGTTTTGTTTTGTGAAATGGGGTCTTGCCATGCGCTGCAGGCTGACCTGAAACTCACTGTGCAGCCCAAGGTGGCCTCAAATACTGATAAGCTTGCCTCGGGCTCCTGCATACTGGCCTTGTAGGTATGCCCGGTACAGCCCGCGATGCTTATGTGGACTTTTTGTTTTGTTCTTATCACATCACTCATTTCCGAAGTCCACCTGCCTTACAGTGCATTCACTCCTTGTTCTCAAGAAAGGGTACTTTATGAGACAGAGTCTCACCTATGTAGCCGTGGCTGGCCTGGAATTTGATGGGTACACAAGACTGGCCTTGAGCTCAAAGAGATCTGCCTGGCTCTAACTGCCCCTGCCTCCTGAGGACGAGGATTAAAGGCACACACTGCCGTACACAGCACAGATTATGTATTTACCTAGTTATCCCTTTGTTTATAGTTTATTATTGCTGTGTGCCTGTGCCACACATGCATTGCAGGTCAGAGGCCAGCTCTGGGGAGGTCTCTTATGTGGATTCAGGTCACCAGGTTTACACCCACTGAGCCATCTCACAAGCCATGAATTCATTTTTCAATGGGACAGATTTAGAGAGGGAGGAGAAAAGAAAACCCACACGGCAGAGAAGTGTGGAATGGAAATAAACGGAAACGGCTGTTTGGGAAGTTTTCTCTTATAAAGGAGTAGAGAAGGTCAGTACCCTGTGCTAAGCACAAAAGTCCAAAGATCATGGTGTCCCCTCTCCAGCTTTGGGACTTGGGATGTAGGGTGCAGGCCTTATTTCGGAGTGCATCCTGCATATAGGTACACTGTACATTCGTCAGATTAAACAAAACGGTGGCCACTACAGCAATGGTAAGCATGAACTTCTGATCCTCCTGCCTCCACCTCTCCAGTGCTGGACGTCCAACCCCAGAAACCCCATGGTGGAAGGAGACTTCCAGCCTCCACATGCCTGGGCATGCGTGTCCCACCACCACTGGGTAAATAAACATTAACGAATGCACGTGTTTAAGCATATTTGATATGCTTCAATTGATTATGAAGTTCAAATTGTTCATTGTTGGCCAGTGGAGTCCTTTTCAGGTTGGTTTCTCAGCCCTGTTGACACTATTCCAGTAGCGTGTGACACCATCCTTGCTGTCTGGTGTGAAATAACTTTTCCTTTTTTCAAGCAAGAGCTTGAAAGATATGGCTAATTTTTGCTACTGGTCAATCATAGAGCCTTGCAATGAACAATCGGAGAATTTTTATTTTATTCTATTTTATTTTCATTAATTTTTCTGAGAGCATCATATGTATGTGTTCATGTAAATCTGCATGTGAGTGCAGTGCCTGTAGTCCAGAAGGGGATGACAGGTCCCTCTGAGCTTCAGTTAAGTCACTTGTGAGATGTCAGATATGGGTACTAGGAGCCAAACTGGGGTCCCCTGCATGAACAGTACTTGTTCTTAACTAATGTGATGGCTCAATATGTTAGAAGTTGCCACCAAGCCTGTCAGTGTGGATGAGTTTGATGTCTGGGACCCAGACGGTGAAAGGAGAAAACCAATTTCCCTAGGTAATCTTTTGATGTCCATACATGTGCCATAGAATGAGCTTGTGTGCGCACACACACACAAATGTAATAAAAATGTAGTGTCGTGTAGCAGGTGTTCATTCAAATTTATGACTGTGAATTTAACTTAACATTTTTCTATGTATTTATTTTTGTAGGACTGTGGCTCAAACCCCGGGCCTTGTATATCCTAGGCAAATGCTCCATAACTGAGCCACATTCATAGCCCCTACAATTATTTTAAATATGTAGTTGTTAACTACAAGCTTTTACCCTCAATTTAGGGAAAGAAAAAGGAAGGATAGAAATTTTCACTGCTTTTGCAGGTGCCTTGATATAGAATGAGAGAAAGGTAGAAATCTTCGCAGCCTTTTTTAGGCTGTCCAAAGCTTGAAGAGGGCTAGCTGACAGTGAGTCAGACTAGTGTCTCAGCTCACTATCTGTAAACTCAATCTCTCCAGCCTTCGTTCTTTTCAGTAAGAATCAACCCACTAACGATGGACAACCCAACCAACGAACCACCAGCCAACATCCATACCAGCTCTCGGGGCTTCAGACCTTTTATACCCTGAGCCAAAAGTTCCCATAAACCCAAGTGCACACAATCCCAAGAACAAGCTACACATGGCAGAACAACTGCACCCAACCAAATTAAAGCCACCAGCATCGAGCATTCCAAATCCACCTCATAAACATCTACCACACCTGGGGTGGGAACATAAACCTAGTCAAAATGCCATTTTGCATTTTTAAAGAAAACAAAATAACAAAAACTTCAAATTTTCTGCTACATAAATATTTCACTTTTGTCAAAAAACAGGCAGACTAGTGCTACAGGTCTGTAATTCCAGCTTCTTAAGGAGGTTGAGGTAGAAAGATAAAAATTTTAAGGCTGCCTGGGCTACATAGTAAGTTCAGAGCCAGCCTGAGTAATACAGTAAGACACTGGAAATATGGTTCACTATCGGGCATTTGCCTATAATGTACCCGATCCTAGGTCTAGACACACACACACACACACACACACACACACACACACACACTGTACAGACACTAAATACATAAGTGTTCAAAATGTTTTAAGTTACTGTGGTGTTTGCTGACAATAGCCTCCATAGGCTCATGTGTTTGACTACTTGGTGATCAGGGAGTCACTACTTGAGAATGATTAGGAGGCATGGCCTTGGTGGAGGAAGTGTATCACTGGGGCACTGGGGGTGGGCTTTGAGATTTTAAAAGCCCCAGTCAGGCCCAGTGTCACTCTCTTCCTGCTGCCTGTGGATGCAGATGTAGCACTCTCAGCTACTTCTCCAGCACTGTCTGCCTGTGTGCCACCATGCTTCCCGCTATGATGACAGTGGTCTAAACTTCTGAACTGTAAGCCAGCCCCAGTTAAATGTTTTCCTTTATAAGAGTTGCCATGGTTATAGTGTCTCTTCACTGCAACAGAACAGTGACCAAGACAGAAGTTGGTCCCAGCTGACAGCACCGACCAAGCTGCCTGTTGGTGGAATGTGGACTTTGGAATTTTGGATTAGGAAAGCAGTTGAATGCATTAAGCAGGGCTTAATAAGCCATACTAGTGGGAGCATGGAAGACAGTGGTGAGGGCAATTTAAAACTATGGGGTCTGGCTCAAGAGGTTTCAGAGGAGAATAATATTAGTAAGTGGTTTAGAGACCATTCTTGTCATATTTTGGCAAAGAATATGGCTGTTTTCTGCCCTTGTCCAAAAGGTCTGCATGAGGCTAAATTGATGTTTTGAATTAATGACATTGGCAGAGATTTCAAGAGAGCCTAGTATTGACTATGTTGTACGTCTTATGCAGATCTATAATGAAAAGGAGCAAGCTGAGCAAAGAAATACAAATGAATAGTGTGAGGAGAAAAGGAGCCCCAGGAAGTGTAATGGAACTAAGTCCAGTGCTCAAGGAGATAAAAAGTTTAAAAAGCCCGATGGTAAATGGAATAAAGAAGTGGTAGCCTCAGGGCAGGGCCCCACCCAGGTAAGCTTCCAACTTGTGAAAAGGAATTAAAGAAAAGCTTAAGCAGTGGAGAAAGCATCAGAAACAGAAAGCTGATGCAGATGTAACTGACCAAGGGCGACATGTTCCAGTCCCAGCGAGCAGAAAAACTCAGCAGCTTAGCCATGTGGTATCCTGGAATAGCTACCGAGGAGAGCTGCTAACTGGGAGTGGAACCAGCTCAAGATAGAGAAGTGTGCTGCGGTCAACAAGGCTGAAAGGAGTTGGAGATCTGAGGAGCACTTGACATCAGACGTGGAGTCTGCCCTGCTGGGTTTTGGTCTTGCTTTGGTCCAGTATTTCCTCACTATGTTCCCTTTCCTCACTTTTGGAACAGTACTGGATATCCTGTGCCATTGTATGTTGGAAGTATGTGATCTATTTTGATTTTGATTTTATGGGGGGTACAGTTAAGAGAGTGCCATTAGTCTCAGAAGAGACTTTGCACTTTGGACTTTTAAACAGTATTGAGACTGTGATAGACTCTGTGGACTTTTGAATGAATGCATTTTTTTTTTTTGCATTATGATATAACTACAAACCTATGGGAGCCAGGGAGTAGGGAGTGGAATGTGGTGGTTTGAATAAGAATAGCCCTCATCGGCTCATATATTTGAGTGATTAAGAAGTGGCACTAGGAGATGTGGCCTTGTTGGAGAAAGTGTGTTACTGGGAGGTAGGCTTTGTGGTTTCAAAAGCCCACGCCAGGCTCAGTGGCCCACTCTCTCTTCCTGCTGCCTGCTGATCCAGATGCAGAATCTCAGTTACCTCTCCAACCCCATGTCTACCTGTGTGCCACCATGCTTTCCACCATAATGATAATGGGTTAAACCTCTGAAACTTTAAGCAAACCAGTAAGCAGCACTCCTCCATGGCCTCTGCATCAGCTCCTGCCTCCCAGTTCCTGCCCTTTTTGAGTTCCTGTTCTGAATTCCCTGAGTGATGGACTGTTACCTGGAAGTGTAAGTGAAATAAGCCCTTTCCTCCCCAAGTTGCTTTGGTCATGGTGTTTCATCACAGCAATAGTAACTCTAACTTAGACAGTTAAATCTGAGGGCTGGGGGAATGGCTCAGAAGTAAAATACCTCCCAGGAAAGTCTGAGGACCAAAGTGTGGATCCCCAGGGTCTGCATATGTGCTGGGCATGGAGGCCCAACTGTAATTCCAGCTCCCAGCACCTAGGAGGCAGGATCAGGTATTTTGAAGCAAGCTGCTTAGGTTGACTACCCGAATTGAGCTCTAGGTTCAGGTGAGATACTGTCTCAATGTATAAGGGGAGCATGGTTGAGGAGAACGTGTCAGTTTCCATATGCTTTCATTTCGAATGCACCTGCACCTGTGCACACAGACACCCCACATACAGGAACCTGAATACCACACATGCACATCATATACACATTCACATGTGCTGGCTAGTTTAATGTCAACTAGACACAAGCTGACACAAGAGACCTATCTGGGAATAGGAAACCTCAATTGGTGTACTCATAAGATTGGCCTGTAGGCCAGTCTGTGGTACATTTTCTTGATTCGTGATTGATGTGGATGGGCCCAGCCCATTGTGGGTGATGCCACCCTGGGCTGGTGATCCTGGGTTCTATAAGAAAGCAGACTGAACAAGCCATGAGAAATAGCACTCCATGGCTTCTTTATCTGCTCCTGTCTCCAGGATCTTGCACTGACTTCTCTGGATGATGAAATAGAACTATAAGATGAAATAAACCCTTACTGCACCAAATTGGTTTTTGTTATGGAACTTCATCATAGCAATAGAAACCTAACTAAGACAATATTCACAATAGATAGATAGATAGATAGATTTGGCAATAATTTCTTGGCTATGGCACAAAAGCACAGTCAACAAAGAAAATATAAATTGTATTTCATAAAAAATAGGTATGGTGGTATAAACCTATAATCTCTGTACATGGGTGGCTGAAGCAGAATTCTCTGCAAGTTCAAGGCCAGTCTCAGCTACATAGCAAATACCAGCTACACAGTAAGACCCTATCTTGTTGTGTAACCCTGTTGGGTCTGGAACTTTCTCTTTAGGTTAGGCAGGCCTCAAACTCACAGAGACCTGCCTATATCTATCTCCCAGGTGCTGGGATTAAAGGCATGTGCCACCATATCCAGTCCTATTTTATTTTATTTATTTTTTAAATGTTGGGCATAGTGGTGCACGCCTTTAACCTAGTACTTGGGAGGCAGAGGCACAAGAGATATGGGTGCCAGGCCAGCCAGGGCTACACAGTGGGGCCATATCTCAAAAGGAAAATAAAGTGTGCGCGTATGTGTGTTATGGTATATTTGAACATATCTCCAGATTATTCACTGAAGATTCATTGCACCGACTGCCTGAAGCCTGGCAGGATGTGATTTCTATGGCTGAACCAGCCTGTTCTCTCATGTAAATAAGAGCTACTCCCTCTTAGCTTAATGTAAATAGAGTTGCTGATAAAGAGGTCATTTGGATGTGCCACCAGACCAGAGGCAACATTAGGTATGGCTGGGCTCTCTCCTGTTGTTCTGCAGTTACCCCACTATAAAATGTGGACATAACTCAGACAGGTGGGACCTAACCCCTTTTGTGTTGGTGGCACCCTACTATAGACATGACATGGGCTTCTAAGAGAGAACTAGGAGGGGCTTTTAAGATAATATAAACTGCCAGGACTAAGAGGGGGTTGGTACTGGAAGGTGGCGGGCTGTGATCTCTCCTCAGGTCTGTCTGGCTTGTACCTTTAAACATACCTCATGTGTCTATTAACACATACATAAACATAAACATGGCACATACATGTTTGTGTGTGCGTGGGATACGCACATGTAAGTGCCCTCATAGGCCAGAAGCAGCACAACTCCTAGCACTGGAGTGACAAGTGGCCGAGAGCCACCCAGTGACTGGAACTGAACTTGGGCCATCTTCCCAGCCCACCACACACATTTCTTTACACCACAGCATGCTCTTGATTATGGTAGCTCTGTAGTAAGTTTTGAAATCAGGAAGTGTTACTTCTCCAAATTTGTTCTCTTTTTCAGATTGTTTTGGCTGTGAGGAGCCCTTTGAGATTCCATCCCACTGTGCAGATTACATATCCAATGAAGATTCATATTCAGCCACTGTGAGCCAAGGTGGGTGCTAGGAACAGAGCCCTGGTTCTCTGTAAGAACAGCATATGCTCTTTCTTAAACTGCCGAGCTGTCTCTCCAGTTCACTACTCAGAATGTAGTGAACTAATATTGACAAGACCAACAACACCTCCAAACAATTTGAAACACACAAATGGCCAACAAGTCATGAGAAGATGGTTAAAAACATTTGCTATCAGGGAAATAAAATCCACTGGAAGCCTGCTAAGATGCCCGTTATCAGGAAAACAGAAGAGGACAGGATAAGGATTTTAAGAGATATGAACTACCAGGGATTGTAGGTGGGAATGTAAAATAGTGTGGCCATGGAGGGAATAAAATAGGCTCTCCTGGGAAGAGCTAAGCAGAGTTACCATGCAGTACAGCAGTTCTACTTCTGGATACAGACAAAAACAATGGAAAGCAGGACTCAAAGATGTTTGTGTCTCTATCTTCAAAATAATCCAAATATTCATCAATGAACAAGCAATACTAGACCTTAGTCAGCCCTGAGACCTTAGGACAACTGACTCCATGATGGAAGTGCCATTTAGGCTGCAAGACTCAATACACAGTACCACCTGCCAAAGGCAAAACAAAGGCCTAATCCGTCAAGTCTACATAGTTCTGGAAAGTCTCAAAATGTACTAACCTTGCTTTTTAGCTTCTGTAGTTACACTTCTGGCTAACTGTTCTTGTTAAGTATGTCAACCCAGAATATGGTTTTTGTGCTTAAAGCTTATCTTGAGAAAGGCCCGGGACTACCTTGGGATCCAGTGTAGACACCAGCCAGCTGATAAAGACTTTCTATTGGCTTAAACCCATGTCAGAGCAGGTGAATACCCTATAACATTTCCACATGTCAATATGATGGCCCAAGAGATGTGCTGATAGTAATAAGTCATTTTTAAGTATCTGTTTGAAGGTGTTTTTGGAAGAAATCAGCACAGAATCAGTAGACTGAATGAAAACCATTAGCCAGGTGTGCTGGCCCATGCCTGTAATCCCAGCACCCAGAAGGCTGAGGTACAAGGATATCGAGTTTCAGACCAGCATGTGCTACACAGTCAGACTCTGTCTCATAAAAGCAAAAGATACAAGACTAAGGAGATGACTCACGGTAAAGAGCTCACCACATAAGTGTAAAGACCTGAGTTCAAATCCTCAGAACCCATGTAGTAGCTGTAGCACCTGTAATCCCAGCACTTAGATGAGAGACAAAGACAAGGGAATTTCTAGAAGCTCAAGGGTCAGCTATAAACAGTAACATCTTCAAACAACAAAGAAACTTGTCTTCAATCAAGCCAATTCCTAAAATGAACTTCTTATATGGTCTACACACAGATGTTCCTCTGTTTATAATTGGCCATGTCCTGATAAACACAATTTAAGCTAAAACATAAAAATGTATTTAATGCTGCTGCTGGAGAGATGGCTCAGCAGTCAAGAGCTCTTGCTGCTCTTACAGAAGACTTGGGTTGGGTTCCCAGCACCCATACCAGATGGCTCCTAACTGATTATAAATTCCAGCTTTAGGTGATTTGACATTCTCTTCTGGCCTCCTTGGACTCCTGCATGCATAGACTGCACATACATATAGTCAGAACCACATATAAAATAATTTTTAAAAATGCACTTGACACACCCAACCCACCCAACATCACAGCCTAAGCAGTGCAGTCTGCTAGAGAATCTGATGTTATCCTTGTGGCTCACTTCTGCTGCCCAGCAATCACAAGGATGTCATCTGCATAGACAGCACAGTAAAATATCAAAGTTCAAAGGATAAGCTAGAACTGAAACAAAAGAGGGGGACTAAGGGATGTCTCTATGGTTTACAGCACTTGCTGCTCTTGTAGAGGGCCTGGGTTTGACTCCCAATACCCACATGGAGTCTCACAATTGTTTGTACCTCCAGTTCCAGGGGATCCAATGCCCACCTCTCTATTCCAAGGGCACACGTGTGGTGCACATACACATAGATAGGCATGTAGGCAAACACTCATACACATAAGCTTTGTTTTAAACTTTTTTACTTATATATTTGCCTGCATGTATGAATGTGTACTGTTTGCATGTCTGGTAAATAAGGAGACCAGAAGACAGCACTAGATGTGGAGCTACAGACAGTTGTGAGCCGTTTCGAGGGTGCATTAGTTTTCAACTTAGCATCAGGCAAATTCTCAAGCAAAAAGCAGCTATAATGTGCCAAAATATCACAAGAATGGTATCTAGCCCAGTTGCTAACATTGTTCCTCTCTCAAACCTCTTGAGCTGGGCCTCCACAGTCTGAGTAACTCTCAGTACTACTATCTTTCAAGCTCCTATTATGATGGCCAATTAAACTCTATGTACAGCATTCGATCACTTTTCTGGTCCAAAGACCCGAAGTAGTCCATATTCCAAAACAAAACAAAACAAACAAACAAACAAAAAAACACCAGCATGATCAGGTGTGTCATAGTAATACTTGATTCCTGGTACCAACTTCTGTCCCAGTTACTTTCTATTGCTGTCACAAACACGATGACCAAGGCAACTTGTAAAACAAAGTGTGGTAGAGCATGGTGGTGTACAACTTCAATCTCAGCACTCCAGAGTTAGAGAGAGATGAATCTATGAGTTCAAGGCCAGCCTGGTCTACATAGTGAGTTCCAGGACATCCAGGGCTATGTAGAGAAACCCTGTCTCAAAACAAAAGCAAAACCAAACAAACAAAATTCTCTTTCTCCCAGCAACCATTTTCTGCCTTAAATCCTCAGAGAGAGGTGGACCTCCAGTCCCCTTTTCCATCTATATTAACATTGACTGTGTCAGTCTTGTGTCTTGGTCAGGCAGTCACAGCTGTTGAGAGTTCTGGAGTACAGTGGCCCTGTCAGACCAGAAAAACAATGTTCCACACCATTGCCCCCTTCTTCCACCTTTTACTTTCCTTCCACATCCTGAGTCTCTGAGCTTGGAAGGAGTGACATATATGTCACATTTACTGCTGTCCATTAAAGTTACATTTATTCTCTTCAGTGTGCCTCAAGTCTCTGCAGCAACAGCTGCTCGTTACAGAACACACACACACACACACACACACACACACATTAAAAAAAAATCAACATTTCTGATCAAAGCTGAGAGCAGCAGTAATTATGGGCATAAGCACAAAGATTTAGAAGGCATTGTGACAGGCACATCACATCCATTTAAGAAAACAGCATCAGATACCAGGAATGGTTGCACATGCCTTTAATCTCAGAACTTAGGAGACAGAGGCAGACAGGTAGGGTCCTATGAGTTTGAGACCAGCCTGTTCACATGGGAAGTTCCAAGCCAGCCAGCACTGCACAGTAAGACCCTGTGGTGGTCTGAATAAGAATGGCCCCCCTAGGTCCATATATTTGAATATTTGGTTCCCAGTTAGTGGGTTGTTTATGAAGGATTAAGAGGTATGGCCTTGTTAGGGAGGTATGTCACTGGGAGTGAGTGGACTTTGAGATTTCAAAAACCCATGTCAGGCCCAGTTGCACACACATACTCTCTCTCTGCCAACTGCTGCATGCAGATCAGGATGTAGCCCTCAGTTACTGCTCCAGTGCCACGCTTGCTGCCTGCTGCCAGCTGCCAGCTGCTACACTCTCCACCCACAATGGTCATGGACTCTAATCCTCTGAAAACAAGTCCCCACTTAGATGATTTCTGTTGTAACAGTTGTCCTGGTCATGGTGTCTCTTCACAGCAGTAGAACAGTAACTGAGACAAATCCTCATGCAAACAAACCAGCAGCTTCACCACTAGGGCCTAGGACGTTCCAGCACCATGTGTTTGACTAGGTTTACAGGACATTTCTTTACTCATTTATTGAGATGAGTCCTCTTATAGCCAAGGCTGGTCACTAATATGTAGCCAATGATAACCTTGAATTTCTTAACTTACTTAACTCCTAAATACTGAGACTACAGGGATATGACATCATGCTGGGTCTATGTGGTTCTCGGGATTGAACCCAGAGCAGTGTGCAGGCTAGGCAAGCATTCTGCCATTTGAGCTACAGTCCCAGCTTTAATTTACTATCTGTGTGTGTGTGTGTGTGTGTGTGTGTGTTTCCTGGCATTCAACGTCATGAATATGGAGGTCAAAGGACAACTTTTAGGAATTGGTCTCTCCTTTTGTTGTGGTATCCTGGAAGCCATCATGTGTATTTGGCCTTTTAACTGCTGAACCATCTGGCTGGCCCTCATTCTGCTACTTCTTTTTGTAAAATTACATTTTAAATGTGTGTGTTTGTCTGTCTGTGGTCAAACACTTGCCATGGATCGTGTGTAGAGGTCAGAGAAAAACTTCCAGAGCTGGTTCTCCATGTGGGTGGGTCCTGGAGATGGAACTTAGCTAGTCCAGTTTGACATCAGGCACTTTCACCTTTTGAGCCATTTCACTGGCCTGGTTCTACTTCGTGTTGGAGGAAACTATAGTCATGTTGCAAGGACATAACCACAGAGAAGGAAAAGATCAAGGGCCATTGTTGTAACTAATCTACCACAAAGAGTCTGGATCCTGATTTTAAAGATTGTACGTGTTCTTGATTTTTCCAAAGTGTCATTTAAAGGAACTGATGTCCTTTCTTACACAATCACACAAGTTAACAGTTTTCCATGGAGAGTGTTTAAATCTGAAGTTTACGCCCATGATCAAGTCAACTTCATTTCCTGTCCTACCTACTAAGAATGTTTATAATAAAATTAGTATTGATTTTTGTTTGTTTGCTTTTGAAGACAGGGTTTCTCTGTGTACTCCTGGCTGTCCTGGAATTCTATCTGTAGACCAGGCTGGCCTTGAACTCATAGAAATCCACCTACCTCTGCCTCTCAAGTGCTGGGACTAAAGGCATGTGACACCACAGCCTAGAAATGAGTGCTGATTTTATTAACCATTTTCCCTTTATCTACAGAGGATATGTGGTTTTCTTCTTTATCTGCTACTGTAGAGTACAGTAGTAATTGTTACTGAAGCTCAGCAAGGAGACAAAGAAGCATTTTTAAATGTGGAAGCCCTGCCAGATCTCAGTAGAGGGTATCACTGCGGTGGCCAACACTATACTCCCAGTGGGACCCCAAGCATCTGAGCTAAGGTGCTTTTACTGATTCAGAACTCTCCAGGTACAGATCATAAGCAATCAAACATCCCCCATGTAAATCCAACTCCTGCAGACAATACAAAACACCAAGGCCTATGTATGCCTTTTTCCAACAGTGCACAAAAACAATCATTTTAAACACAACTAAAAATAAACTTCCACAACATTTCCCCTTTCTTGTCTAAAAAATTCTGCTTTACCTTTACAACACAATTTAATGCTACACTAGCAAAACTATTTACAAGAGGAACAATCATGAGGGCTGCTAATGGACAGAACCAAATAAAACCAAATATCTATCAAGCCCCCCAACTCCCAGACAGCAGAAAAACTTTATCAATGTCCAATTATCTGGAATTCACTCATGATCTTCTGGGCTCCTCCAAAGGGCTTGGGTCACTTCTCTGGCTCTGCCTCTGCAGTATACACAGCACATCCTCCAGGTTCTGGCTGGCTTCACTCCACTGCTGCTGCTGTTCTTGGTGGTCATCCCACAGTACTGGAATCTTCACAACTGCTGGGGTCCCTTGCTGCAACTGGGCTGCATTTTCACCAATAGTCTCTCCTGGGATCTTTTCATGGTGTCAAGTCTCAACTTCTCTGTATGACCCCATCATATGGGCCTTCAACTACTACCAAGGCTGCACCTTCATCAATGGCCTCTCCTGATCTCTCACAGTGCCAAGCCTCAGCTGCTCTCCAAAGACTCCTTCATGTCTTCAAAACCAGTAACATCTGGGTTACTCTTAATAGTACCAAGTTCATCTGCCAGCATGAGATACAACCTCTGCCCAGTTCTGGAAAACAGTTTCTGTGTGCTGACCCTGAGGAAACACTTTCCAGATTTTAAGATAGAGTCTGGTTTGCTGGAAAAATAACTTGTGACCTTGTCTACAAGGGGTCCCTTGTGGGTGGAATTCTCTTCATCACCAGTGCCTGGATTGCTTGCAGTCAGGTTTGCAGGAAAAAGAAAAAGAAAAAAAACAAAACTGTTCAGTTTAACTAAGCAGCCTTTTGGCTCTAAGCCAAGGCTTCCACAACAGCAGGGGGTCCTGGGCCAGTGGGAAGAATCTCTAGTTGAAACATTCTGGTGGTTTGGCTATTTTTTTCACCACCACTAAGGGGAATTATGTAACCCCTTCCATAGATCTCAAACATAACATCTTGAGCTTCACACACATACAACACAGTTATTAGAAAACACAATTCATGAAACAGTATGCTATCACCAGTGCCAGGAGGAGCATCAGCTCCATGATCAGGAAAAGCAGTAAGAACCTTGTGCCTAGCTGAATTCTCTAAGGGACTCCATTCTGTATCTCTCACCTCAGAGATTCTTTCCTCATTATTTTTTAATTTCACAGCCTTTTCTCTTCATAGAGGCTTATTTTGTTTCTCTCTCTGTTCTTCCTTCAGAAGCCTTCAATTAATACCTTAATCTCTGTCCTCTGGTAGCTTCCCTGGACTCTGTGAGGGAATTTCTTTCTCTTCTTCCTTGTTTTCATGCTGGATTAGCTGGAGTGACGTCCTGCCCCAAACTGACGAGCAGTTTGTAGCTGAACGCTGCTGTGGCAGCTCACCAAGAGGGACAAGGAGGCATTCTCATACATACCAACTCTTCTAGACCTCAGCAGAGGGACCCACCATCCTGGCCAGGGCCTTACTGAACAGTGGAACCCTAAGCATATGAGCTCAGGTGTTTTACTTGATTCAGCACTCGTCAGGTACAGATCATAAGCAATCAAACATCCCCCATATAAATCCAACACCTGCAGACAATACAAAACACCAAGGCCTATGCATCCTTTTTCCAACAGTGCACAAAAACAATTATTTTAAGCACAACTAGAAGTAAACTTCCACAACAGTAGAGAATGACATAAGTTCCCCAATAGTACAAACTGCACCACCTCATAATTAGGGTGGCCCTAACTTGGTTGTGTATTAATCACACTATTGCATTTGATTCACTGATATTTTAGGAGGGGCTTTTAGTTTTGTTGTTGTATTTGTAAATGAAAGGGCTGTAGTTTTAATCTTTTAAAAATATTTGAGGGAAGCTGGAGAGATGGTTCAGCAGTTAAGAGCACTGGCTACTCTCGCAGAGGGCCCAGGTTTGATTCCCAACACCCACACTGTGGCTTATAAACGTCTATAACTCTGGCCCCAGGATCCACCACGTCTTGTGGCCTCCACAGGTACCAGGCACTATTGGTGTTCTGTTACCCATGAGAACATAACACTCATACATATAAAATAAAATTAAAAAAAATCTAAAAGAACAACTTGAGGAATAGAGGCAGGGGAGATGACGCCGTGGGGAAGAAGGACTCGCTGTGCAAGCACAAGAACCTGAGTAGGATCCCAGAGCCCACGTGAAAGCTGGGCACGGCTTGTGCCTATAACCCAAGCACTGAGTGGGGCTGGAGACAGGAAGATCCTGTTTAACAGAATGGTCACTGTTAACCACATCAGTCAGTAGTAGGCTCAATAAGAGACCCCGTCTCAATAAAAAGTAAGGCAGAGGGGCTGGGGAGAAGGCTCCGTTAAAGTGTTTGTGGGGCAAGCAAGACCAGAGTTCTGATTCCCAGAACCCAGTAACTATAAGGTGAGTGTGGCAAGTCACCTGCAATTCCAGCTTGGAGAAGGCTGACTAGTGTTCACAAGTTCTGGGTTTGTTTTAGAACTTCTACCTCAAAGAATAAGGTAGAGAGACTGGAGAGATGGCTCATGGTTAAGAGCATTTTGCTCTTACAGAGGACCAGAGTTCTGTTCCTAGCATTCACATTGGGCAACTCACTGGGAAGTCCATGAAAGACCAGCTCCAGGAAATCTGATGCCCTCTTCTGGCCTTTAAGGGTACCTACATACACAGCATATATTAACAAACACATAAATATATATATTTTAAAAAAAGAGTAACTTGAAAAAGCAATTGAAATTGAAAGAGCCTAAGACATAAGACCTTAACCTAGGACCCTGACAAGCATGTGCCCACACATGTGAACACACACATACATGTAGGCACACCCATCACATATGAAAAGAATAAAAAAGGAAAAGGAATAAATAAGAAAATATAAGGTGGAGATTAACAGGAGACACTCATTGTTGACCTCTGACATACACATACACACACGCCAGTGAACTCTCATACATGTGTGCACACGCATGCGCACACACACACAAAAACATACATACACAGACACTAAAAAACAGAAAAAGAAAAGTATGTTTCAGGAATAAAGGAGCATGGTGGTACACATCTGTATCTCAGCATCAGAAGTTTAAGATCATCTTCAGCTACAAAATGAGTTGGGATCAGTCTGGGCTACACGAGACCTCATTTGGGAGTGTAGCTCAATTGGTTCCATCTCTAGCACCACATAAACAGGGCTTGGTGGTGCAACCTGTACTTCAGAGACGAAATTCAAGAGTTCAAGACCAGCCTAAGACGTAAGACCTTGTCTCAAGAAGCTTTTTTGATGACTCTGAGCTACAACCACTGACACATTGTTTCCTAATATATTACCCATCTTTTGTGCTTTTCCCCAGCCCACCGCAGTGGACAGAACCCAGGTCCTTGCTAATCAAGCAATGTACCCCTGGCTGGCCTGGAACCCGCTATGTAGATCAAAATTATCATCATCATTTCAAAGGCAGCTGGACAGAGATAGAGCACACCTTTGATCCCAGCACTCAGGAGGCAGAAACAGGTAGATCTCTGAGTTCAAGGCCAGCCTGATCTACTGAATGATTTCCAGCCAGGCTTACACAGAGAAATCCTGTCTTTGAAAAACCAAGAGAAAGAAAGAAAAGAAAAAAAGGTACAACAAACAAACCCATGTTTATTAAGTACCAACAACCCAGCCTATCAAGCCCCGTTTACCTGATGCTTCCCCTTGCTTCCCAGGGACTCTGTATAAAGTCATAAAGTGGGGGTCCAAGTGAGGTGCTCCAGTGCTTCTCAGAACGGTCCTTTTTTTTTTTTTTTTCCAGCCACGGGTGCTGAAGATTTGTGACAATAAACTTGAATCTCTTTTGCCTGAGGACTTGCCTATTGGTGGCTACTGGCTTGAGTTTGTTCCCAACTTGAGTTTGCTCAGCCCTGTGCCAGCCAGGACTACTTAGTACAAGCATGGCCCTCCGGGCCACATTCCCCCCTTCTCCCATGCTGGGGTTAATGGCATGCAATACCATATCCTCAGTTTTTGTTGATTTATTGTATTGACAACAATAAGCCACACTTTGGAATTCTACTCTGATCCATTTCCTGGAAAGTGGCCATGTATGAGTAGGCCCAGAGAAAAGAAGGCTCTACTCAGGGTTAGAAGAAGGCACTTGGGCCCCTGACCATCACAAACTATGAAGTATTGGCCTCACCAGGTTTAAAATGATGTATCAGGATTGGGAAAATCATAACCACAGGGCCTGAAGTCCACCTGTCTTTATTGTCTCAGTACCTCTTCCTTAACTCTTAGGGAAACTCTTGGCGTTCCTATGACTAACTAATAGGGAAGAAAAACTCAGGATGGACCAGTAGAAAGCAGAAGGAACCAAAAATGGTCTGCTTGGGTCTGTCAGTCTCACTAGGGTAAAAAACAGCAGCAAGGGAAAAAAATATTTCAGTGGGTAAACTTCAACAGACTTTGGCCCTCTGCTTTGTAGAAGGAGAACTATGAGACCTGGAAAAGGGTATGTGTGAACTCTCCTGAGCAGGGGTGAATGCTGTAGATGGTTAGTCAGGGGCCTGGAAGTGCAAGATCGAGTGGTCAGAGACAACTGGACATGTGAAAGAGCTACTCAAGTGGACATGGGTGTGCATGTCTGAGTCTCTTAATATTGTGGACAGCTTTTCTATGGGTCCACTCTGATGTTGCACAATCAGTCCACAAGTGTAGTACCAGAATGACAAGAGATGCAGGGTGTGTGGCACCCAGATGGTGGCAAGTTACTCACACTGGAGGTCCTATCTGCTCTATGGTTGCTGTGATTGGTTCCTTTGGAATCAATGGGCTCTGGGTATTGTGGGAAGTAGAAGAAGCCCTGAGTGAATGTGTGCTGCTGACATGGGCATGGCTACGTCAAGGACCATTGCCTCAGACCCATGGGGAAACGGCAAAGCCTTCCCCAAGGAGAGAAGCTATGAGAGAAGGCAAGTCTTCCCCTGGTCCATGTGCAGATGTTAATAGTGTGTGCAGATAATGTCCACCATAGCTTTTTCCCATTTTAGCCTAATATGGCACCCCTACAGAGATTAGCTAAACCTACTCTTTGATTAAGCTGTATACCATAAGCCCAACCTCCTTGATTCAACTGTAGGCAAAATCCTATTTCTCTGTTCAATTATATGAAATAAACACTCTGAGCTTCCAGAGTGCTAAGCCTTCTCCATCAGAAAGCCCAGGCCAGGTGATCCCAGATTTTCTGTGTATTTGTCTTTTCTTCATTCTCTTGCTACTCCAGTCAAGTCAACCCCCAGAGCCACACAAGGACTCAGCAGGGTATGGATTTGCCTTCCCTGCTTGTATGCTTTCGTAAAGGCTTACCTGTTCTACCAAACTGGCACTGTGCTTTACAAAAGTACAAGGTACTAACGGCCCCAGCACCACAGGCACCACCATTGCAGACACAATGCTGCCCAACGTTGATGCCACTGTCTTGACAAGATGCTGGAGTGCAGTGACCTAGGCTGGAGAACTGAGGGGTATAGATAGAAGTGGTGGCTGTCACCCTTCCCAATATGTATCTTGGACAGACAGTTTGTGCTCCCTGTCCTTGTAGCTCTCAATTCTGCTGGATGAGTGCTTCTGGTTTCAGATGGTGATGAGGGATGTTTCTACCAAGGACAAAAAACTTCTGCTAAGGAGCCCATGGCTGCCACTTAGTCATGCTGAGATCATCATGCCTGGTAGCCTGGCAACCAGCAGCTAAAGAAAAGGTATTCTGGATTTGGAGGGATGGTGCAGTAGTTACCAGCACATGTTTCTGTAGAGAAAATGAACTCAGTTCCAGCACCCACAACCACCTGCAGCTCCAGTTCCAGGGAACCTAAGGCCCTCTTCCAGCCTCCTCAGGCACTGCAGTCATGCACACCTACACAGACACACATAATCAAATATAATTAAAATGGATCTTCAAAAGCCAATTAATAATAAATAATTTCAATTCAGATAAAAGATAAAAAGAGAGAGACTAGCCTGAAAGCCTCCCTCTTAGGTACAAGACTTCAGAGTCAAATGACCTGTCTGTTTCTCTGAGAAACATCTGCACTGTTAGGATTTAACTTCTATCTGTGGCACTCTCCTAAAACTAGTACCTTCCTGGATCTTGGGATATTCCCCAATATTGATAGGAAAATGTCTAATTCTAAACTACATCACACTAGAAGAATTTACTTTGGCTATTTAAAGACAGCACAACCAAACACCTTTGTGCCTGCTAACTGGTTGGTTTACTTTGCATGTGATCCGCCTGAGTTTTTTGGCCCTGAGAACCAGCCCCTGGGCCCATCTCCAGCACCATAACAATAGCCAATGTTTATTGGGATGGGCTGTGTGCGAAATGTTGAGCTAAATATTCCTGAAATGTTATCATTGCACCTAATGATTACAGCCAGCCTTTATAGTACCACCAATATCACACCATTATAGGTCAGTTAACATGTGGATGTGACGTGCCATGCCAGACACACAGCTTAATTAGGGACAATAGGGATGACTTGGTGATGTCTGTCTGACTAGTTTTATGTTAAGTTGACACAAGCTAGTCATTTGCAAAGAGGGACTCGAATTGAGAAAATGCCTTCATAAGATTTGTCTGTAGGGAAGTATGGAGTGCATTTTCTTAATTAGTGATTGATGCAGAAGGTCCCAGGCCATTGTGAAGAGTGCGGTCCCTGGGCAAATGATCCTGGGGTATGTAAGAAATCAGGCTGAACAAGCTATGGGGTGTAACAGTTAGCTACTAGGTGGCTCATCAATAAGATAAGGAGCTATTTTCATAGGTGCAAACTACCAGACCTCAGCAGAGGGACCCACCTATCATGGCAAACGCCATACTGGACAGTGGAACCCTGAGCCTCTCATCTCACAGTCTTTTATTAACACTAAAGCTCCTCAGGTGTTCTATTGATACCACGTGCAGATCATGAGGAATCAAACATCTTTTTACATCAAGCCAACACCTGCAGACAATACAAATGCCAAGGCCTAGGCAGCCCTTTTCCCAACAGTGCACAAAATATTTTAAACATAACTAAAAATAAACTTCTGCATCAATGAGGAGCAAGCCAGTGAGCAGCATTCCCCCATGGCTTCTGCATCATTCCTGCCCTGACTTCCCTGGATGATGGACAAGCTGTAAGTGAAATGCACCCTTTCCTCCCCAGGTGCTTTTGGTCATGGTGTTCATCACAGCATAGAAACTCTAGGTAACAAAGTCTAGTTCCAGATACATCAGATATGCTCCTGTAATTTACAGCTTTAGGGAGTTTAGGCAGTAAGATCACGTGTTGGAGGCCAGCCTGGGACTCAAGAACAAAGGAATAAAAAAGAGAGGGTGGCTCACAACCATCCCTAACTTCAGGGCCAGGGGATCTGACTTGTGAGAGCACCAGACATGAACATAATGCACACACATACATGCAAGCAAAATATTCGTGCACATAAAAGAAATTGAAAAAATTGAAAAATTACAAATACAATTAAAAATTTTTGTCTGAGCTGGTGGCTCATGTCTGTAATTCCACTTGGAGGACAGAAGCAGAAGGATCTGGAATGGAAATACGTCTTCAGCTTAAAAACAACTTCAAGGCCAACCAGGGCTGCATGAGACTTTGTGTCAAAAAATTAAAATGGGCCAGGTGTGGTGGCACATTCCTTTAATCCTAGCACCCAGGAGGCAGAAACAGGCAGATCTCTGGGGTTGAGGCCATGCTAGACTACACTGAGTTCCAGGGTCTAAATAGTGTGTTCCAGAGCAGCTAGGACTACATAGAGAGACTCTGTCTTAAAAAACCAAACACAAAACAACAAAAATGTTTTCAGATCTAAAATGGGTAAAATGCAAAATAAATTAAAGTTATTGTAATATTGGGGGAAAAAACCAAAAACAAAACTAAAATGGAGCTGAGCTATAGCTCAGTGTCAGAGCACGTCCCCCAAATTCCTCAGGCCCTAGGTTCAATCCCTAGTACTGCTAAACAGAAAACTCTAAAATACACAAGTAGAATTTTACATCAATGTTAATGTAATATATTGGTCTGTGTATTTCGTTTTCTTTCTTTTCTTTTGAAACTGAGTCTCTGTGTAGCTCTGGCTGTCCTGGAACTCATTACACAGAGTAGGCTGGTTAAGAACTCAGAGACCCAACAGGTTTTGCCTCCCCAGTGCTGGTTTTAAAGGCATGTGCCACTCTGCCTCATTTGTGTATTATTTTTTAGAATAACTTTGGTTTTGGAACCAGAAAAAAAAAACTACAACAAGGACACTATAACTGAATATGTACTGAACATATACTGGAATATATGTAATATGGCAAAGGAAGATAGACTATAGATTCATGAAACCAAGCATGGAGGTGCACGCCTTTAATCCCACCACCCTGGGGGAAGGAAGATCCCTGAGTTCAACCCCAGCCTGGTTTATATAGTGGGTTCCAAGCCAGAGCTATAAAGTGAGATTCTAGTAGGTAAATTATAAATAAATAAATGAATGAATGAATAAATAAATAAATAAATAAGGGCTGGAGAGATGGCTGAGTGGTAAAGAGCATGTGCGGCTCTTCCACAGGATGTGGGTTAAATTCACAGCACCCATATGGCAATTCCATATCTGGGTGGTCCAACGCCCTTTTCTGGGCTTCACAGGCAGTGCATGCACATGATGCAGAAATATATGCAGGTAAAACACCTATATATATTAAAAACAACAACAACAAAACCCTCATGGAGCCAAAGCAGAAACACAAAATTAAGTTCCATCTATGTGAGGAGGGAATGAGTGGATGCTCTCAAAGATGGACAGCTCAGTATTCATCAGAGGAAACCAAAAACAAAAACAAGCAGAGTGTGGTTGCACATGCCTGTTGTCCACAGAGCAAGTTCCAGGCCAACCAGGGATACAGAGTGAGACCCTATCTCAAAACAAAACAACAAAAGACCTGTTGATTTTTCAGTCCTCCTTATGCTGAACACATCTGCACACACATCATATCCAAGAGTTATCATTAATGCTCCTGTGACAACAACCAGAACCTTCCTTTACTTCTGCATATAAACTCTTCCAAAAGTGACAAAATGGAGCTGGAACAACTTACAATGGCAACACTTAGAACAAAGTTCAAAAGAGTTCTTTTGACAGAGATCATCAATTAGGGTTCTGTTTCCTTGGGCACTTTGTTAGTATCTGTGATGGCTATTCTTGTCAACTTGACTACATCTGGAATTAAGTAAAACCCAAAAATGAAGAAGCATACATGTGAGGGATTTTTGCTTAATTCGAAGTGGGAAAATCTACTTCTAATGCGGATCTTTGTGGGAAAACACACCTTTAATTTGGATCTTTAAAGTGGGAAGACCCACTTCTAATCTGGCCCACGACTTCTGCTGTGTGTGTGTGTGTGTATATATATACACACACACATACATATACACACACATATATATGCATGTATGTATACACACATATATGATATATATGCCTTCCGAGGGAAGAAGCCTCTATGAGGACATTGTTAACTCCTCACCTGCTTGCTTTCTCTTCCTAGGAAGTCCTTCACTGTCATTAGACTGTAATGATTAGAGCCTACTTCTTTGGGATTCCGGAGTACACTGACGAACAGCTAAGACATCCATCTTCATGAACTGAATAACTGGACTACTGAATAATAACTGAATAACCTTCCGTCCATAGGACCACATATACTATTTTAAAAAGAGAAACCCAATATACAAAACTAAAAAATCTTCCTAAATCCCCATGCCTGTGCAACCACATACAAACACTGACTAGGTCCTCAAATCCCTTCAGTTCCACTGACTCCTCCAAGGTCCAAAACCTCACTTCCCAGCCGCCTACTCAGGGCGACGCCTCCGGCCGCCACTAGAGGCGCCCGAACACGGCCGTAGGTCGGAGCCCAAACACTTGAACTGTGTGATCGGCGTCGCACCCGGTGGGCGTCACGTGACAGACTCGGTTTTCCTCCAATCGCTGTGCGAGTTGTGGGGATTCCATCTAGTACCTGGCCTCAGATTTACAACACCCATCCTTCCATTCCCCAAACGGGTCTGTTCCTTCCTGCCAGCCAGCTAGCAGTAACTCTCAAGTGCTTTCCTCTCAAGTAGCTTCCAGGAGCTCCGGCCTGTAGCTCACTCAGTTCCGGAAGTGACGTCCCACAGAGGGGCCGGAAGTGGCAGTGGAGGGAGGGAAGATGGCGGAGGTGGTGAGTCCGGTGCCCGGGGCGGGGCGGAGGGAGCCAGGGGAGGTGGGTAGAGCCCGAGGCCCCACAGTAGCCGACCCTGGCGCCGCGCTGTCTCCCCAGGGAGAGATAATCGAGGGCTGCCGCCTGCCCGTGCTGCGGCGCAACCAGGACAACGAAGATGAGTGGCGTGAGTGACGTCGGGGGGCGGGTCCAAGGAACCAGAGGGCGAGGGGAGGGCGGGAGTCAACGAGCACACGGGAGGGGGAGGGGCTTCTGCAATCATGGGGCGTCTCTTACACTAGGAAGGAGGGGCGTGACTTTTAGACGGAGATGAGCCAGGCGGGGCTTGAAGAGGTGTCACTTGGTGACTAAAGGGGTCTTGAGCCAGCCCTTCTACGTGTTGGGGCAAGGGATCCAGCCTGGAGGTGCAAATCAGGTCAAAGGGTGGAGTCTCATGACCTGGCTTGACTAAGACCCCCTGTCTGTGTTGTTCCCACAGCCCTGGCTGAGATCCTGAGCGTGAAGGACATCAGTGGCCGGAAGCTTTTCTATGTCCATTACATTGATTGTGAGTCCTGGGCCCGGGTGAGGTGGGGTTGCTGGGTAGGGTTGAGGGCAGCCTCTGGCATTCCCTCCTGAGCCATTTCCACTGCTGCAGTCAACAAACGTCTGGATGAATGGGTGACTCACGAGCGGCTGGACTTAAAGAAGATCCAATTCCCCAAGAAAGAGGCCAAGACCCCTACCAAGAACGGACTTCCTGGGTCCCGCCCTGGCTCTCCTGAAAGAGAGGTGGTGAGTAGGTCCCCCATTTCACCTTTTCTTTCCTGCCTCTTCCTTCTTACATCTCTTGACCTCAGGGGTTCCTGAATGGGCAGGAGGCAGCATTCCCCTGACATGACTTCAGCTTTCAAAGGATGGGGGCCAAATTGCAGGTGTAGCTAACAGAGTCCAGTGACTATTGCCTTGCTTTAGAGAAGGCAGGGTGGGATTTGATCACTCAATGCTGAAGGGCCCATCCTCCCCTTCGCTATCCCGCCACCATCCCCACCCCAGAGGAAGACTCTGGACCTATCTCTACAGCCGGCCTCCGCTCAGGCCAGCGGGAAGACCTTGCCAATCCCGGTCCAGATCACACTCCGCTTCAACCTGCCCAAGGAGCGGGAGGCCATACCCGGTGGCGAGCCCGACCAGCCGCTCTCCTCCAGCTCCTGCCTGCAACCCAACCACCGCTCAACGGTACCCTCAGCAATTCCAGGGACCTTGCTTTCTTCTCAGGTCCCACCTTCTCTACCTTCTGACCCACCTTTCTTGGTTTCTCTCTGCAGAAACGGAAGGTGGAGGTGGTTTCACCAGCAACTCCAGTGCCCAGTGAGACAGCCCCAGCCTCAGTTTTCCCCCAGGTGAGTCTTCAGTCTTTTTTTTTTTTAAAGATTTATTTTTATGTGTATGGATGTTTTGTCTGCATGTATGTGCACCACTTGCATGCCTGGTGCCCATGGCCAGAAGAGGGCATTGGATCTGCTGAAACTTGAGTTAGAGATGGTTGTGAGCCATCATATAGGTTCTGGGAAAGAACCCGTGTCCTCTGGAAGAGCAGTCAGGTTCTTAACTGCTGAGCCACCTTGACAGCCCCTCCAGTCTTTTCTCCTCTTCTTTCTGGCTGTCTAGCAATCTCCTTCAGGCTCACCTCAGAGTCATCCTTTCTCTTCTGACTCTTCCACAGAATGGGTCAGCCCGTAGGGCAGTGGCAGCACAGCCAGGACGGAAGCGGAAATCTAACTGCTTGGGCACTGATGAGGTGGGTATCAAGAAGAGGAAGAAGGAAGCTGGGAAAAGGGGGCTGGACTTAGGCAAGGAGAGTTCATTCAGTGACTAATTAAAAGCAAGCAAGAGGTGGTAGGCAGTAAGGGTGTTGATGGGATTAAGAGCCAGGCAGATTAACCACTGGTGATTTTATTGTATTACCAGTTTCTCAATTTGGGTTCATTTTGGAAAGTGGAGATTGTGATCCTTTCCTCTTATTTGATGTTACACTTGAAGAAACCTGTGGCAGGGTTGTGAGCCATGTTCTGCTCAACTGTCTGCTGTAATCTAGTATTTTCCACTTGCCTTGGGCAGGACTCTCAGGACAGCTCAGATGGAATACCATCAGCGCCACGCATGACTGGCAGTTTGGTGTCCGACCGTAGTCACGACGACATTGTCACCCGAATGAAGAACATTGAGTGCATTGAGCTTGGCCGGCACCGCCTCAAGCCGTGGTACTTCTCCCCGTACCCACAGGAGCTCACTGCGCTACCTGTCCTCTACCTGTGTGAATTCTGCCTCAAATATGGCCGTAGCCTCAAGTGTCTGCAGCGCCACTTGGTATGAGGGTTCTTGGGGAGGCTGCCTTCCCAGTATATCCACACCAGTCCCCATCTGATCCTCCTTTTGTCCTTAGACCAAATGTGACCTTCGGCACCCTCCTGGCAATGAAATCTACCGCAAGGGCACCATCTCCTTTTTTGAGATTGATGGACGGAAAAACAAGGTCAGTCAGTGGCTGGGGCAGTAGAGGCCCGAGATGACTCACATGAACAACTTTTTCCTACTCAGAGTAGTTGACCACTTTGGCTATAGATCAGTTTAGCCTGTTTTAATTGAATTCCTGATGTAGAGGAAGGGCTGGGGGAATATGTGATTCTCGGATTTAGACAAGCTGTTCTATGAGGTCCCTGTCCATGGCAGCAGCAGACATACCACAGCTATTCAGATCCCGGTATGAGAAGTGTGGTGGAACAAAGGGTGGGTTAGCAGAGTTCAAAGGAAGCTGTCATCAGAGCTTCAAGGCTGTGTGTACCTATAATTCCAGCACTCAGCTTCTGAATTCAAGGTTACCCTGGGCTGTAGTGAGCTCCAAGCCAACCTGAGCTATAAAGTGAGAGAAAAACCTTGTCTCAAGGAGAGACAAAAACAAAACAACAACAAAGCAACCACAAACCCACTTAAGGTGGGAAAGGTTAAATATAAAATTAGAGGCAGTTTAAAGAGCAGCTTAGCCCAGGACAGTGGTACATCTGTAATCACAACACCCAGGAGGTCAAGGCCAGAGGGTTTGACGTTTAAGGATAGTCTGGCTTTTCTCAAAAACAAAAGAGAGTCCTTAGCTGGGGATGATGGCATGTGTTTTAATACCAGCACATAGGAAGCAGAGGCAGATGGAGCTCTACTGGTCTATAGGGAGTTCCAGGCCAGCCGGGGCTATACAGTCAGATCCTACTTTGAAAAAGTTTCTAGGTTGACCTGTTTGCCTGGACATGAAGAACACATTTAAGACAATTTTAAGCAGTTGGGTTTAGAGATGCAGACACTGAGGTACCAAGACGGAGTATGCGAAGAGTAAAGGGAGGCATGATGCAGCAACACTTCTGAAGGTGACAGGAACAAGATCAGTGGGCAGGAGGTTTAGGTCTCTGCGGGTGAGCTGTGTGGAGTTCCTTGAGGTATACCTCTGTTGGTTCTTAGGGCATGGAGGGAGAGAGGCAGGTGCCTAGATTGGTGGGGGAGCTCATTACATAACTGCTGTGTTAAATGTGGTGTTTGAGTAAATGACTAGCAGGTGGTTACAAAGCTCTGGAATTCCTCTAGAGATTGTGTGCAGTCAAGCAGCTAGTCCAGAGTTTTGCAGGGAGAACCCCTAAGGCTGGCAGTTTCCTAAACCTCCACTGAAGAAGAGCAGACCAGTTCCTAGGAGGCATCATTGTGGCTAGAACATTAGGCAGATCAAGGACAGACACATGGACAGAACTTCTCTCCTGAGACCGAGTTTGAGGCTGATTCAACTGGGAAACTTAA
Organism: Cricetomys ansorgei; assembly: GCA_026225945.1. Taxonomy (NCBI): domain Eukaryota; kingdom Metazoa; phylum Chordata; class Mammalia; order Rodentia; family Nesomyidae; genus Cricetomys; species Cricetomys ansorgei. The sequence goes on along the minus strand of JAMJFZ010000597.1, from coordinate 39,062,184 downwards.
ATAAATAAATAAATAATAATAACGGTATTACTTTGTAGCCCCAACTGACTGACCTCAAAACTTGTAGCCTGCTCCTGCCTCTTAATTGCTGAGATTTAGGTATACACTACCATGCCTGGCTTGGAAATGTTCTTGATAATTGTTAAGCGGAACAGAGGGCAATGCAGGTCCAGGGCAGGCTTTGCTGGGTATATGGGAAGCTATACAGCTCACTAGGGGGCTGGCAGTTGGACACTTACGTGGCCCTTACCTAAGCAGTTGTGATGGCCTGACTGGTGGGGAGGGTCCTGACAAGGGCATCACCTGTCAACTGGAATAGCACAAACAAGCACTCCTCAAAGCCCTTGAGATGGTTCAGTGGGCAGAAGTACTTGTCACACAAGCTTGGCCACCTGACTTCACTCTGTAGAACGCACAGGGGAAGGAGAGAATGGACTCCCAAAAGGTTTGTGACGTCCACATACATGCTGTGGTGCATGCACACCTGGAGTCATAGATGCCACAATAAAATGTAACTCTTTAAAGTGGTACCCCAGAGTACTGACAGGCCTTTTCCTTTACAGAGTTACTCACAAAACCTGTGTCTTCTGGCCAAGTGTTTCCTCGACCACAAGACGCTGTACTATGACACAGACCCCTTCCTCTTCTATGTGATGACAGAGTATGACTGCAAGGGCTTCCACATTGTGGGCTACTTCTCTAAGGTCAGCACTCGCCCAGGCTGTCCCTCAGTCCCGCCCCCGCCCTGAGCCAGGCCCTTTAAAACCCACCTACTGCTCTTCCAGGAAAAGGAATCCACAGAAGATTACAACGTGGCCTGCATCCTGACTCTGCCTCCCTATCAGCGCCGGGGCTATGGCAAGCTGCTTATTGAGTTCAGTGAGTATGCACTGCCTCACATCAGTCACCAGGAGAGCTGCCAGAAATAAAGAGGGTACTCTACCAAGGTCCTTTCCTCAAGCAACTGCCCTATTTCCTGGAGTGCAGTCCCAGCACCCACTTCTCTTTGGCTGAGTATTTAAGTGCCACCTAACTTTTCCCAAACGGGAATCATTTGTTCCTATCTGGATTTCTGGGCAGCTCAGTGTTCATCTCTAGTTGTGTACCATAAGTTCTTGGTCAAGGACTAGTGGTTATGGCACCAGGTATTCCCTGAGCATAGTAGGCAATAGGTGTTCAAAAGGCTAAGGCTATTAACCCAGTAAAAGATAGATTTGTACCCTGCTCCTTTGTTAGGCTAGTCTTTAAAGCTCAGGAGGGCTTTGGCCCCTTGTTATAAGGGCTGTTAACTCTGAAGTCACGTTCTATTTCCTTGTGTTAGCCCACCCATCCCTATTCTGTGAGTCAGAGAAGAAGCTTTAACTTTTGTTTTCTGGTGAAAACAGACACTTGACTTGTTCAAAGTCACAATCTGTTGGGAACATTTTATTAGTTGAATGGTTCCAAGTTTGGAATCACATTCTTTGGAAACTCAGCCTGATAGAGCAGGTGAAAGGAACTCAAAAGGACAGACCACTAAGATGTGCTTACTTCTGCCTAGCAGGGCACAGAAGTTACATTAGACACATGAAAGGGTACGGAGGCTGGATGGCAGTGGCACATGCCTTTAATCCCAGCACTTGGGAGGCGGAGGCAGAGACAGAGACAGGCAGGCAGGCAGATCTCTGTGAGTTTGAGGCCAGGCCAGTCTGGTCTACAGAGTAAGTTCCACAACAGCCAGAATTACAACAGAGAAACCCTATCTCGAAAAAAACAAAAGTGGGGAGGCTGATAGGGAGACAGTCATTGAACAGGGTCAAGAACCTCTAACTGTAGAGGCAAGGGTTCATCCAGAGGGCTCATGGGGCTATATACAGTGTGGATCCAGCAGAACTGAGTAGGAACTCTGTTCTCTTCCCCTTTTGGCTTGCTCTCTCCAGAGACACCAGCCTTCCTGGCCCTTCTTGTCCAGGGGTACTTGAGCAAAGAGGATGAAACTAACTAATAGATGTAGCCAGGAGCAGAAAGTACCAGGATCATGGTGAGGCCAGTATAGCTGAGGGTAAGGATGGGTTTCTCTAAACTAATAATAAACATCCCCAGGGCCCTGACAAGAGAATAAAGAGTTGTCATCTCTGCAGGGCCTAAAGATCTCATTATGAACTATCTCGCAGTGCCTACTGGGCAACACAAGAGGGAAAAGGCCACTACAGACTTAGTTACCTGGCTCTGGAGAAGCACCTCTGTACTTTCCTGTTACAGCCTCAACCATCTAGCCCATCCTGGTGTCAAGAACAGCTGACACTCCCAGAACACAGCTAGGGAAAATGAAGATATTGAAAAGACTCCAGCATCCTCAGATCACAAAGGGGTTCCTCCCTACAGCCCCAGACAGGATGGGATGGCAAAGGAAAATTTAGCACTCCTATCCCATCAGCGTTCACTGGCTGGCAAGTATCCAGTCATACCTGCTCTTCTAGGGGTCTTTGGCTCCCTTACCCACTCAGCAGGCAAGGAAGCTACTCATCCATTGCCAAGGGTGAGTGAGGGATAGAAAACCAGGCAGCCTTGTTCTGCAGTCCCTATTCTTGCATATTAATGTGTATACCTGTGATGCTTACTTAGCCTCTTGTGCTCCATTGCTTTAGGCTATGAACTCTCTAAAGTAGAAGGGAAGACAGGGACTCCTGAGAAGCCCCTGTCAGATCTTGGCCTCCTATCCTATCGAAGTTACTGGTCCCAAACCATCTTGGAGATCCTGATGGGGCTGAAGTCGGAGAGTGGGGAGAGGCCACAGATCACCATCAAGTGAGCCAGAATGCCGACCTGGGGGTGCATGGTATGGCCTGTCTGTTCCTGGGGCTCCTAGGGACAGATGAATGCCCTCAAGGGACCTTACTATTGCCCTTCCACAGTGAGATCAGTGAAATTACCAGTATCAAGAAAGAAGATGTCATCTCCACACTGCAGTATCTCAATCTCATCAATTACTACAAGGTTAGGAGGCATGCTGAGGGATAGGGATGGGGCACAGGCTGCAGGCCCTGTGAGCTGACCACATGTTGGGTCTATCTCTTGCTCAGGGTCAGTATATCCTCACTCTGTCAGAGGACATCGTGGACGGGCATGAGCGGGCAATGCTCAAGAGGCTCCTTCGAATTGACTCCAAGTGTCTGCACTTCACTCCCAAAGATTGGAGCAAGAGAGGAAAGTGGTGACCAGGCACTACCCATTGCAACACCAAGAGAGCTGGCAGAACTGGGGCTGACAGGCTGCCCTATCCCCATTTGGGCTCCCAAGAGGCACGCCAAGGGAGACAGGGCTGAGTTCAGCTCCAAGAGGAAAGGCCTAGGAGAGGCCAACTAGTGGCCAACACCAAGGCAAGCTCAGGGCTAGGCCAACTCTAAACACCTGGCTTATCCACCCAGGTCTGCTCTGAACACAGGAACCAGAGGGATCCAGGCAGCTGTGTACATTAAGATGGGAAGGGAGCATTGTGTACAGAGAACTGGTGATTGTAAAAATTTCTTTTGTAAAGGAGGAGCTGGAGGGTGGGGTGGGTGCTGGTTGCCAATCTCTGGCCCCTCTTGCCCCCAGCAATAAATTGTTTATATAGGCAGAGCTATCAAAAGTTCTTGCCGGACTGGGTGCCATGCCATGCCATGCTTCCTGGGCACTAACGTGCCCTCAAACTCACAGGTGTTGTGACAAACTCATTTATTGGGAGAGAAACAGTGGCTCCAAAGTGAACATGATGCTGGCTTACTGGTGTGAAGGATCTGTGACTTTCATGTTCATTCTCTGGCTCTCAGTCCTCAGGCACCTGTGCGTGAATCTGCAACAGGAGTCACTTCTACTATGTGACTTTTGATACACAAGAGTTGGGTGGGGACCCAGCTGCTCATGGTGATAACCCCTTCTAAGGCCAATGGGGGGGTGCCTCCCACCACTCCTTAGGTCCTCCAGAGCCATTGGCCCCATGGTGCTCACTGCCCTAAAACTTCCAAATCACTAGGGACGATTCAGTGGGGGTAGGAGGACGGACCGAGCCTGAGGAGAAAGGGGCCCATGTATGTACTCACCGCTGCAGCGAGGTTGGGCCAACCTAGGGCCCTGTGCACTTTGGCATCCGGGCCAGGGACCGTTTCCAGACCCCACAGGGTGAAGTGGCTGAAGCTGCCGGTGACTCCGATAAATCGGTCCTGGGAAAGGCCAGGTTCAGAATCGGGACGGCAGCTACTGCCCTCACCCGGTGCTACCCTCTCCCTCTGCTCACGAAATCACGCTCCAGCGGCTCCTGTGCTTCGTCGGCTTTGTGGTGCGCGTCCCCCGAGAAGTTCAGATTCCCTCTCAGCCCCTCTCCCATCTCCTCCGTCACCATCACGAATCCCGCGAAACCCGGCGGCACAGCCACCTCCTCGCCCCGCAGGCCGCGGCCGCGAAATGACACCTGCAGTCCTGCGGGGGTACACGCAATGCACATCAGGCCGGCACGGACACCGGGGAATGTGCTGGTGGCTTTTGCCGCGGATCACCAAGCTCGAGAACCCCGGGGCCTGCGTGGGGCCTGCCGGGACTTACCGTCTGCACCGCGGCGCACGGCGGGCGTGAAGAAGCGTTCCACCGGGGCGGGCCGGCTCGCCAGAACCTCGCAGGGTAAGAGGTGCAGCGCAGCAGGCGCCGCGTCGCTCAGCGAACCAGGGCGCAAGTGGACGCGTTGTTTCCCGCCCGGCGCTTCCACAGGGTTCTCCATCCCTGATGCTCGCGGGCTCAGGCAAATGCTGGCGGGTGAGCGTCGCGGGGCCTGTCGGGAGACCGAGACGCTCGGCGCAAAGCTTTATGGGAATAGTAGTTCATATCCGGCCGCCCTCTGTGAGGACATGCCTTCCTGTGATCACATCTTACTAGTTTTTCGTTGTTGTGGAGTGGTGGCGATTGCCTTTAATCCCAGCACTTGGGAGGCAGAGGCAAGAGGATCTTTGTGAGTTCAAGGCCAGCCTGGTCTACAGAGTGAGTTCAGGACAGCAAGCACTACATAGAGAAATCCTGTCTCAAAAAATAAAACAATAAGCACATAACAAACGAAAGGGAGATGTAGCAGATAACTATTGTATCGGTCTGCAGAGAAGACAAGGAGACACTTTAATAGACACAAACTTCCAGGCTCAGCAGAGAGAACCATCTGTCACAGCAAGGGCCATATTGGACAGTGGAACCCCACTTATCTGATTGCAGGTGTTTTTATTGATACAGAAGCTCCTCAGGTATTACAAAAACACCCTCTCATCCAAAGGCCTATTTGCATAATGAAGGAAACCTGTAGCTTTTTTTCATCTCACAATCCTTTAGCAGTGGAGCTATGTCAACTTTATGGTGAGGGAACTCAGGCCTAAGGGGAGTGTTCTCTCCTTGTTGCCTGAGACTGTGGGAGAGGGACTACAAGAATATCCCAGTGAACCACAATGGCTCTTCCAGAGAACAGTGAGGAAGCAAGCATCTTTTTTTTTTTTTTTTAAATAAAAAATTTAATTTTATTTTACCTGCATTGGTGTGAGAGTGTCAGAACCCCCCTGGAACTGGAGTTACAGACATTTGTGAGCTGCCATGTGGGTGCTGAGAATTGTACCAGGGTCTTCTGGAAGAGCAACTAGTGCTCTTAACCACTGAGCCATCTCTCCAGCCCTGGAAGCAAACATCTTAGTCACAGATTTACATAATGCCAACACTTGCAGATAATACCAACTGCTAAGGCTAGGCAGCCCTTCATGTAACAACGCAAAAAACAATTATTTTAAAGTTATATAAACTAGAAATAAACTTCCCCAACAGAGAAGGGTTGGGGCAGTTCAGATAGCTCATCTGGCAAAAGTGCCTAACAAGCTGACTTAAATTCCCAGTACCTGTTAGTAGAAAGAATCAACTCCCAAAGGTTGTCCTATGACCTGACACACACATGCCTCTATACACATACACACAAAGACAAGAGTTGAAAGTCATCGTCAGCTCTGTAGTGAGCTCAAGAACATAATTGTAGCCTGGGCTATGATGAATCCCTGTGTTAAAATAATAAAAGAATAAGTAATTCCATTTATTTACATGTCCATTTATGTCTATTTATATAGTGGTGAGGTTTTCCTCATAAGTTCTATAATACATATAATGATATAGATTTATTTCTAGATAGTTTATATTTGTTTTTATTATAATTGGTTTTTCTATTGTATTTTCTAATTTGCCCTTAGCTGTACCAAGGATGGGTATACTTTTTCTGTGTGAGAGTAAATCTTTTAGTTTTAATGAACTATAGTTTCCATCACAACTACCCAGGTTTGCGGTTCCAGTATAAAAACAGCCACAGGTAGGGCTGGATGGCCCAGTGGTTAAGAATGATTTCAGAGCCAGTTGGTAGTGGCATGTGCCTTTAATCCCAGCGCTCAGGAGGCAGAGGCACAAGGATCTCTGTGAGTTCAAGGCCAGCCTGGTCTAAGAAGGAGTTCCAGGACAGCCAGAGTTACAACAGTCTCGAAAAACAAAAGGATTTTAGTTCTTCCAGAGGACCTGAATTGGGTTCTTAGCACCCACATTGGGCCTTTTACAACTGCCAATAACTCCAGGGCATCTGAAGCCTCGTCTGGACTCTGAGAGTACTACACTCATGTACACATCCCCATATATAGATACACAAATGTACACATAATTTAAAGTAAAAATAAAGGCCTGTTTAGTGGGCACATGCCTTTAATCCCAGCACTCAGGAGACCACAGAATACATAAATGAGTGAGCATAGCTATGTTCTAGTAAAACAGTATTTGCAGAGGCATCAATGGGCTATCGGCTCTATCGGCCATGATTCTCAGATCCTTCCTCTAGAGTAAAGCTGTTGATTGTTAAAATAGTAACTTTCCCCTGGGTACCTACTGTATTCTTTTGTTGTTTATGGTTATCATTTTGTGTTCTGGAGTTCCCCAGAATTAGTCTTCTCACTTCCAAATGATAATTTTGCCTCTTTGTCACATCTTCAAATTTGTTTCTAATTGTTTTGAATTAGACAGAAAAATCTCAGCCATTACTAGTATTATGAATAGCTTTCCTATTTTTGAGGCTTTGAAGGGAATTCTTTTGCAAGCTCAATAATCATGAAGCTACCATTTGAAATGTTTGTCTTGTGAAAAGGTATGCTACACACACACAAAAGAGCTATGGTATCAAGTTACGGGTTTTGGTTTGTTGATTTTTCTCCTGTTTGTTTAAATCAGGGGATTATGTTTGATTTTGTGTGGGTGTGTGAGTGTGTGGATGTGGGTGTTCCAGATGTCAACCTCAGGTATCGTTCCTCTGGAACCATCCATCTGGTTTTTCGAGACAGGATCTCTTGGGTTAGAGAAATGGTTCAGTAGCTAAGAGAGTATACTGCTCTTCTAGAGGACATGAGTTCAGTTCCCAAAACCTGCATCTCACAGCTGCCTATAACTCCAGCTCCAGTGAATCCAATGCTTCTGGCATCCTTAGGTATTTGCATGCGAGCACGCGCACACACATAAAAACAAAATAAAATCTGTTTTTTTCTTGGTTTTTCAAGACAGGTTTCTCTGTTGTAATTCTGGCTGTCCTGGAACTCACTCTGTAGACCAGGCTGGCCTCGAACTCACAGAGGTCCACCTGCCTCTGCCTCCCAAGTGCTGGGATTAAAGGCATATACCACCACCATCAGGTGACAAGATAAAAACTTAATGGGGGTGGGGGGAGTTGTCTCTCATTGGCCCAGAACTGCACTGACTTGACAATCCAGGTAATCCAATACTAGCTTCCTGCTTGCTGAGGATGCAGAATACCTGGCCATTCCATAAAGCTGGGTATCTCCTTCTGCAACAGCAATCTGGCACTGATGGACTACAGTTTCCTGGAGACTTGTCAGTATTGAGTCCTATTTGGAAGGCCTAAGAGGCTGGAGTCTGACTGGCTGCAGCAGAATAGATGCTTAGGGAAAAGTGAAGACAGTCAGGTGGACCAAAGTGGAAGGTGCTTCCCCCACATGCTGAGTATTCCCCTCTCAGTTAACCCTCTCTGGAGCCACCCTCACAGACACATCCAGAGATATGTCAACTAGGTGATTCTAAAGCCTGTGGCAAGGACAGTTTTCAGGAGTCAGTTCTCTCCTCCCATCCAGCGGATTCTGAGAATTGAACTCAGGTCATGGGTTTAATGGCAAGCACCCTTATTCACTGAGCCATCTCACTGGCCCAGGAGTCTGCTGTCTAACTTACTATATTGTATAAACTTTAGAATCAGTTTGTTGATTTAAAAATAGTAACTTTTTCTGGGCCGTGGTGGCACATGCCTTTATTCCCAGCACTTCGGAGGCTATGGTGTCATAAAGGAGTTCAAGGCCAGCCTTGTCTATAAAGCAAGTTCCAGAACAGCCAGGGCTACACAGAGACACCTTGTCTCAAAAGACAAAACAAAAAACAATAACAACAAAAACAAAACAAAACAAACAAACAAACCTGGGGTGGGGTAGGGAGATGGCTCAGTGGTTAAGAGCGCTGGTTGATCTTCCAGAGAACGTAGGTTCAATTCCCAGCACCAGCGTAGCAGCTGACAGCTGTCTGTAACTTCAGTTTCAGGGGATCTGACACTCTCACAGAGACATATAGGCAGACAAAATAACAATGCACAGAAAAAATATTTTTAATTCATTAAAAAAAATTCTGGGATTTTGATTGACATTTCATTTAATCTATAAATCAAATTGGGAAGAATTGATATCTTGACAATTTGAATTTTCCTAATCATGAACATGAACTAGATAACCAACTATTTAGTTCTTGTTTTCTTCAATCCCTTTTGGAGGTATCTTCATATATATCTTGTATATATTTTGTTAGATTTATAGTCAAATGTTTTATTCGGGAACAGATGATGTAAATAATATTGTGTTGTTATAGATACTTTTTGTTTATTGTTCATTGATTACATATAAGAAAGCAAATTTCTTTTCTTTTTCTTTTCTTGTTTCTCTCTGTTTGTTTTGTTTTGTTTTTTGTTTTTTGAGACAGAGTTTCTCTGTGTAGCCCTGGATGTCCTGAAACTAACTCTGTAGACCAGGTTGGCCTGGGACTCACAGTAATCCACCTACTTCTTCCTCCTGAGTGCTGGGGTTAAAGGTGTGTGCCACAACTGCCCAGCCAAAAGCAAATTTCTTTTTTGAGACAAGGTCTCACTATATAGCTCTGGCTGGTCTTAGACTCAGAGATGCCTGCCACTGCCTTCCAAGTGCTTGGATTAAAGGCCTGCACTTCGAGGCCTAGCAGAAAAGCAATTTGACCATTTATTTATTTGACCATTAACTAGCCTGGTGTTGTAGTAGTACACCTACTGTGGCAGCTCACCAAGGAAGACACGGAGACATTCTCACAGGTGCAAAGCCTGCCAGACCTCAGCAGAGGGAGCCACTATCATGGCCAGCACCATCCTGGACAGTGGAACCCTGAGCATCCTATTTCAGGGGTTTTTCTTAAGACCTAAATTCCTCAGGTGTTCCATTGGTAGCACGTGCAGAGCATGAGCAATCAAACATCTTTTACATAAAGCCAACACCTGCAGACCATACAAATGCCAAGGCCTAGGCAGCCCTTTTTCCAACAGTGCACAAAACCACCATTTTAAATACAAGTAAAAATAAACTTCTAGAACATTGTGTCTTTATAAACGTGCTATAACTGCTCATTGGTTACAGGAGTTTTTGTTGCTAATTCTTCTAGATTTTTATACAGTCATGCCATCTGTAAACAGTTTTCTTTTTCCTTGAATCCCTATTGTTCTTTTTTTTTTTCCTTGTCTTATTGTATAAGAGAGGACTTCCAGTATGGTTTCTGAAAGGGTGTGTGGAGAAAGGACATCTTCTGTCAAATTGATCCTTAGGGCATCTATCTTCACACCACTAGATAGAATGTTAGCTGTAAATGTCCTTTTCTTCTTTTCCTTTTGTGCTGACAAACCCAGGGTCTCACACACAGTATGTCAGCACTGCTACACTGACCCATATCTCAAGATCTTTTGAGTTTTGTTTGCTTGGTTGGTTGGTTGAGACAGTGACTCAGTCTGGCCTTTGATTCATTGTTAAACTACTACTTCAGCCGAGGCATATTATTTATTTTTACAAAAAGTTTATTATAATACACAACAGGCTTCAAGATAAGGTTTCATTCTGACCTCAGGTGGCAAAAGGTGTGAGTTAGAGAATCCAGATGTTTCAATATATGTGGAGGTGGGGCACCGGCCATCTCAGGTACCAGGAACACCTTCCTTAGAACCAGATTTCTCCATTCCTCCCCTGTCCAGAGACCCTTTACCACAGCTTGGTTTTTGGTTCCTCAATCTTCAGATCCTCTCTTTGTTCCTGCTTCAATCTTTTGATCCATATCCACGCCCTGCTTCTTGGGCTGTCTTAGGAGCTTTTTCTTGTGACCTTCACCAGATCCTGGTCTACTTTGTGTCCCCGTGTCCCCAACACCCCAGGGTCTCACTAAGTTGGCCTTGAATTTATGATCCTCCTGCCTCAGCTTCCTAATTAGTTGGGAATATAGGCCTATCCCAGAGCTTGTTTTGGTATACTTCTTAGTAATTTACCATTACCTCCTCATTCTGCTCCACTCATAGAAATAAGTTATTTAAAAACCAAAAAATGTATTTATTTATGTGTATATATGTGCACCACAGGAATGCAGGAGTTCAAGGAGGTCAAAAAGGTATTCAGTCCTCTGGAACTGGAGTTATGAATGTTTGAGAGCTGCCATGTGTGTGCTGAGATTTGAACCTAGGTCCTCTGCAAGAGCAGCCGTTGCTTTCCTTTCTATTATTATTATTGTTGTTGTTGTTGTTACTTTGGCTTTTTAAGACACTGTGTCTCTATTGTAACCCTGCTGGCCTCAGACTCATAGAGATCCGCCTGCCTCTGCGCCCAAGTGCTAGGACTAAAGGCGTGCGCCACTCCGCCCAGCTGCAGCACTGCACTTAACTGCTGAGCCATCTCTGTAGCCCCATGGAGTAAACCCTTTATTAAAATGAGGCATTGAAGAAGTTCTTGTCCAAGTTTGCTGAAGCTGTTTTTGTTTCTGAACCATGGATAAGTGCAGGGTTTTGTCACGTTTTTTCCATGTATTGGTATTATCCTGTAGTATTTCTCTTGTAAGCTATTCTTTAATATATCACATTAACCTTTTTTTCTGTTTTTGAGACAGTATTTCACTAAATAGTCCTAACTTGCCTCAAACTCACTAGGTAGAACAGGCTGACCTCTAACTCACAAAGTTCTGCTTGCCTCTACCTCCTAAATGCTGGGATTAAAGGCATTTGCTATTGGGAGTTCAGAAGAAGATGTCATAGTGCAGTCTTTCTGGTGACCATCTCCTGTTCTGGTGCCCATCAAGAGCCATAGCACTGGAACAAACGACTCCTATACCCACAGCAATATGACCATTGAGGAGAAAATACTTAGTTATTTACCATTGTACTCCTCCAGAGATGTCCAGGAAACATGAAAGTATGGAGATGTTTAAATTTTACATTACATTATGGTAATATAGTCAAATTTCCACCTCAAAGTAGGATGCAGAGAGAATGAACTTTTTACACTCACACACACACACATATTGATTTATTTGATGTAAGAGTGTTTTGTCTGCATGCATGTCTGTCCATTACTTTGCCCTATTTTGAGAGAACTAAGCGAAGAATAGAACATTGCCTTTAATGTGGATGTGGTGTTTGAATGAAAATGCCCCCTATAGGCCTATAGGGAGAGGCACTATTAGGAGGTGTGGCCTGTTGGAGGAAGCGTGTCAGTGGGGGTGGGCTTTGAGGTTTCAAATGCTCAAGCCAGGCCCAGTGTCATTCTCTCCTCCTGCTGCCTGTCAATCCAGATGTAGAACTTTCAGCTACCTCTCCAGAACATTTCTGCCTGTGTGCCGCCATGCTTCCCATCTTGATGATAATGGACTACACCTCTGATATGTAAGGCAATTAAATGTTTTCCTTTATAAGAGTTGCCATGCTCATGGTGTCTTTTCACAGCAATAGAAAGTCTAAGAAGTGGATTATATGTATTATATTATATTATGCAATCATATATATATATATATGATATATATATATATATGTATATATATATATATATATATATAGTATACGTTATATATAATATATACAAAGTAGATATAGCCTCTATATAACTATGTAAAATTTTCAGATTAGTTTTCCCCATTAAAGATAATTTTCTGTCAGGAAAACAAAAAAGTTCAAAAAATAAATCATGTACTAGGGTCTAAAAGGCATCAATGAAGATTTTATTTGTTTATTATTTATTTATTTATTTATAGACAGGGAGTCTCCACAGCCTTGGCTGTCCTAGAACTCACTATATAGATCAGGCTGGCCTTGAAGAACTCAGAGATCCACCTGGTTCTGACTCTGCCTTCCCAGTGCACACCACCATGTCTAGCTAAAGATTATTTTTTGTTTGTTTGGAGTTTTTTTTTTTTAAGATAGGGTCCTCTGTTGTAACTCTAGCTGTCCTAGAACTCACTCTGTACACCAGGCTAGCCTTGAACTCAGAGCCTGCCTCTGCCTCCTGAGTGCTGGGATTAAAGGCGTGTGCCACCACCACCCAGCTCTAAAGATTATTTTTTAATTAATTGTAGATTTGTAATTCAGCTTATTAAGTATTAAGGTTCAGGACCTTATTAAGGTTCAGGAGCTACACTGAAGCTGTGAATATTCTGACACTTCTGCAGTATAATTTGCTACATTAAAAATTAATTCTTCAGAATAAGAAATTTTCAAGGAAAAAGAGGAGGCATTTCAATGTATGAATTAGGGTGGGAGATATCAGCACACAGACAATGTCAATCAGTAATCTTCCATTCCATAAAGTACCTGGCCTGGCAAGTTTACTCGTGAGGTTATTATAACACTTACGGTACAAAGTATACCGATACTCTGAAGTCTCTTCCAGAAGTTTGATCAAGGGAACCACTTTGCACTACTCATTCTGTTACACCAGCAAGACCCTTATCCAAAAATCAAATAAGGACACTATTTCAGAAACCCCATAGAACAGTATCTGTCATGAACATAGGTGTAGAAATCCATGACAAAATTTGGCAAAATAAGTGATAGGGCCATAAAGCATTGGCTGAGCATTTGCAAGTTTGAGCCGTGTTCCTTGCTCATGCCTGTTGGTAACCACAGAACTTGAGAGGATGAGGTAAAAGAATCATGGATTCAAGGACAGACCTTATCTCATAAAAACCAAGCAAATTCCCAGCACCACGTTCACACACAGTTAGTAAATAGAGTCTAACAGTATACAAGCAGGAAAAGAATTACGTGACATGGTGAAGTGGGATTTATTCCAGGTGTGACAAACTGGTTTAAAATTAAAAAAATAATAACATAGGTGTTGGAGAGATGGCTTGCTGGTTAACAGCACTTGCTGCTGCAATATGAGAACTGGAGCTCATTCCAGCACCAGTGTGCCATGTGGGCCACAACTGCAGTAACTCTAGCTCCACTTCCCATCCTTAGGGAAGAGAAGTGCCAATGATTTGAATTAATTGATCATGACTGCATGAGGAGGCTTCCTTAAAAATCCTTGTTCAGATAGCTGGAGGTGCCTGGAGGGTTGCACATCCCGGAGAGGACGTGGAAACTCTGCATTGCCCACCATGCACTTTGTCTTATGTGTCCCTTCCATTTGGTTATATGTGTCTTTTGTAATATATTTAAAGTTTTAAAAATTATGTGCATGAGTCTCTATATTGGAATGTGTGCATGAGTGCAGGTACCTGCAGAGGCCAGACAAGGATGTCAGATCCCCAGGAGATGGGAGTTACAGGAGGTCGTGAACTCCTGGACATGGGTGCTGGGACCTGAAATCTAGTTCTCTGTAGTATATACTTTTGCTTGTTAAGACGTCTCACTGTGAAACCACTAGCTGGCTTTGAACTTGAAGCCTCAGGCTCTGGACTGTTAGGATTACAGTCATGCACCACCAGACCTGGCAGTGTAATATCTTTTATAATAAGCAGGTGAAGGTAAGTAGAATGTCTCTTACAAGTTACCAAACCTAGAGAAATGGTTGTGGACACCCTGATTTACATCCTGTTGGTCAGAATCGCAGACCACAGCCTGGGACTTGTCATTGGTACCTAAACTGTGACACAGAACACATAACTTGCTTTGGTGGGTGAAGCTGTTCATCTGGTGGTCAGCACTGAAGGAGTGGGTGGCTAAAACAGAGGTCCATGGATGGGTAGGAAGATGGGCATGAGACAGAAGGTTCATCATTGCATGGGCTAATTATCCCTTTGTGTGTGTGCATGTGTCTGTGGGCCTGTGTAATGGGGGTGTGTACACATGTATGTAGTAGGCCAGAGGTGGACAACAGGTGCCTGATTGATCTTCACCCTACTGAAGCAGGGTCTCTCACTAAACTTGGGGTTTGCTGACTCAGCAAAGCAGCTACACTGCTTGCTAACAAGCTCCAGCTGCACACACCTTTAATTTCAGCACCTGGGAGGCAGAGACAGGAGGATCTCTGAGTTTGGGGCCAGAATGGTCTACAGAGTGAGTTCTAGGACAGGGACAGCCAGGGCTACACAGAGAAATCTTATCTTTAAAAAAAAAAACAAGCTCCAGCGACCTCCTGGTCTCAGCCTCCATAGCTGGCTCCAACCGGCACTACAAGGAAGATGCCATCTAGTCAGCAAGCCCTCCTTCTCTCCCGACTTCATGTCCACTGAGGCAGTCAGGAGCCCCTTCAAGTGCCAGCTTTAGTATGAAGTCGCAGAGTGATCTTGGGTCAGGCCAGACCTCGTGGGAAACATATTTTTAAGACTATCTGAGCAGGTACTATGGAGGTCTGCAGTACTGGGATTATTCTGGGTGGGGGTGGGTGGCTTATGACCCAACCTCAGTAAGTCTGCTCCTAACACAGATCCAAGAGAAAACAAGCCAGTGAGAATTGTCAGTGAATGTGACTTTATGGGACAGGAGCTATAAGACATTCCTTTGGCAATCCCTTGGACCAGTCCCCAGAGACACAAGTCCTGCCCTCCCTGGTGGGACTCAGCAGGCTGCAAGCCCACGGAGGTAGTCCCCTACCAGGGGCAGCATGGTCCAATCATTAGTCCTTAGGGCCACAGACACTCCATCTGCCTGAGGTGTCTCCAGCCGCAGCAGCAGAACTGAGTCAGGGGGCAGGCGGATAGCTATGAGGTAGGTGGTAGGGGGCTGAGCCACCACAACAAAGGGCTCTAAGTGTTGGGACACCAAGGCTTCTAGGCCCTGTGGCCCAAGTGGGCACCATACACGACTTTCTACACCCTTTGGCAGGCAGGAGTTCCAGAGCTCATCAAAGAAACACAATTCAGAGCCCTTTGGGAGCTGGGGTAAAGGCAGAAAGAGGTCAGCAAAGTTTACAGGCAGGGGTGGCAGGTGGGCATGGCACGTGAGGCCAGCAGGTGTGGTATAAAGGGCCTGGACATGTAGGCGGGCAGGAGCTGGGCGTCGGGGCTGCAAGGGCAGGTACAGAGAATGGGCAGGCCATCCTGGACACAAGCAGGGTATGTGGACAGCCTCCAAAGGCTCATAGAGCTGCCCTTCCACATGGAAGCGCAGCTCCAGAGAGTAGACAGGAAGTTCCAGTGCTTCTACCTGCAGATGTAGGACCAAGAGTGGGCCTCTGGCCTTCTGAGGCCCCACACTCAACTGAATTGGAGCTGGGGTCTCCTGCACCATCAGTGTTGATGCAAAACCCTGGTTCTCAGCCACCAGTGATGAGGCCAGTGCAGGTGCAGCAAGTGAGGGGCCCAGGGCCATCCCCAACTTGGGACTTGACAGATGGGACAAGAGGATATAGTACAGGCGGGCATGGTCCCGCCCATCAGCATCCTCTAGCTGCCTGGCCAGTACCTGCAGCAAGTCTGCCAAGCCCTCTCCCCGACCCGTCCGCAGCAGAGCACGGCACACCCGGAGTAAGGCCTGCTGCAGGCCCCAGTCAGTGCAGCGTGTGGCTGCAGCCTGCAGGAAGCTGAGGGTGGCACTCTGAGCATCTCCTTCTGCCACCTTTGCCAGCATTTGCAGGTGCCAGCACAGTGCTCCGTTCTTGCCTGGCCCGGCTACCACCTCCTGCTGCAACGCCTTCCTGAGAGGCTCTCTCAGCTCATGGCTTACTTGATCTAAGAGGTCCACAAAGTGGGGAGCCAGGGAAGGCCGAGCTCGGTACAACTGGGCAAGACCATGGATCAAAGATGTCAGCACTCTAGGTTGCCCAGCCAGGCAGCTGGCAACGAGGTATGAGGCCTGGAAACAGAGAGTGGCCAAGGCCCGAGGACCACCATCCAGGGCTGCCCTCTGCTGCAGGCCAGCCAGCAGCTCCTGTAGGTACAGCTGTGGGCTCAGAACCTGGCCTTTCTCCTCTTCTTCATTTTCAGCACAGAACAGGCACAGCAAATGCAGGCGGGACAGGAGGACCATTGGGTCATGCAGGAGACTGGGCATGAGGCCCCGGCACAGCCTGGGCCCCAGCAGCAGGGGAGCAGCCTCTTCCCCTTCTGGTCCTAGTGGACAATTCTCAGGGAAGCTCAGGATACAGTGCAGGTAAAAGAGATGTATGGGTGAAGGCAAGGCTGGGTGCTGGGCCCCCAAGGTGAGCCTGCGGAGCAGCAGAGCTTCATCTTGAGCAGTGAACAGGGCCTCACCAAAAGCTGCCTTGAGTGCTAGGACTGAGTGCAACAGTGTCAGCTGTGCTGTGCCCAGCAGCCGAACTAGCTGTGGCTTGAAAAGCACTGATGGCTGTCCCCGAAGACCCCGAAGGGCCCAGCCCAACATCCACAGAAGCTGAGCCTGAGCCACAGGAGTGAGCAGGTAGGAGGTGTCCAGAAGCTGAGCCACTGAAGCCTTCAGCTCTCGGGCCTCCTCCGGGCTGGGCTCTAGCATTGGAAAGCCATGCTCCTCCTCCTCCTCAGCTGTGGGCCAGCTGGGCGCCTGAGGTTGAAGATGGGTATCCCACTCTTCAGCTTGTGTCCAGTCCCAGGAACAATTCGCAGTGGAGGAGACCCCAGGCACAAGCAGGCCTTGTAGGCCAGCACCAGACCTGGACTGTGCCGCCAAGGTGTTGTTCAGAACAAGAGCTAGCAGCAGGCTGACAGGCTGGATGGGACCCATTTGTCCTAAGAGTCTACGCAGCAGCCCTAGGGAGCCAGCCAGCAGACCCGGCTTACAGCTCTCAAGTTCTCGAAGGCATTCACACGCTGTAGCCTGTAGGTGGCGCTGTTCCGAGGCGGTTCCAAAGCTTCGTCCCGTGTCCTGGCCTGAAGCTAAGCTAAGCAGAAGGGGCAGGAGCCGGCAGGAAGCTCCCGAAGTGGGTCCCAGAGCACCTCCTGACACCAGGGCTGTGGTGGCTGCTAACAGCAGCAGCCTCCGGAGAGCCGAAGGTCTTGAGGGCAGGAGGACAAGCGTGTCCAAAAAAGAGGTGGCAGCAGCCTCCGCGGCAGGTGCATCAGACCACAGTTTGTCAGAGTACTCCAAGCTCAGTGTCAGCAAGGAAACCTGAGATGGGGGATTTAAGAGGGATTCGTGGAGATAAAGTTCAGCACGAAGTTGTATGGCGCAACCTCGCTGACCACGGCAGGGCACACAGGCAGGACCTACCTTGGTCTGCTCGCTTAGCTTTTCACTTCTTAGGTCACTCAGCAGGTCGCGACCCAAATCCTCACCTTCGGCACCTGCCAGGAAGACGGATGGGCTGGCTCGGAAAGCCCCCAGGCGCTGGGCCCAGGCTTCACGACTCAGGGGTCCCATGGTCAGTCTTAATTCTTAATTCTCTGCAGAGAGAAGCATCAAGCCCTAGGACGCGGGCTCGGGGGCGAGGACCCCCCCTTCGCGGCCGCCAGAGGGCGCCCGAGTCCCCCGCTGTCCCTGAGGGGCCGCTGTCACCCTAGAGCCCTTTTGCAGACCCCAGCAGAGACACCCCGCCCCGATGCCAAGCCGAAATCTGGAGGCTTCGGGGATGAGGCCGGAAGCAGCAGCCCAGGCCTCTGCGGGATAGAACCCGCAGCGATAAGGGTGGGGGCGGCCGGAAGGTGCGTGCCGAGAGCTCATTAGGCTGCCCGCCTACGAAGGGCACCGAAACCACAGCGTCGCCCGGGCACCTGGCGCCCGTGGTAACGGGCCGGCCTCTCTCACCGCTTGAGTCAGCTGCCGCGGGCGCTCGGTCGGCTCCTTCCGGGCTGGCAGGCTGGCGGCGCGGGGCGGGGCGGGGCGCGCGGCGCGTGGGCGGCCGGGACCGGGCGAGCCCAGGGGCGGGGCGTAACGGAGCCTCCGCCTGACACGCCCGCCCGGCCGGCAGGTGCCGACTCGCCGGTTTCGCCAGGTCTGAGTAACTGTCTCGCCGTGCAGGCCCCCTGCCCCGAAACCGCCGCGGGCGCGGGCAGGGCCGGGGTTTGGTGGGTCCCGGCCCGCTCCTCAGTGAGGCTGCACCCCAAGCCCCGGAGCAGGACAGCGGCCCGGGCAGATCGGGAAGGCCGCGGCGCGCCGCACCCGGGAGTGCGCGCTGCGGCCGGGCGGGCGGGGTGTGGGTCTCCGGGCGGCCGCTGGGGGGCGCGAGGCGCGGTCCCAGGGCAGAGCAGGAAGAGCGAGCGCGGGTCACTGCCGGACCAGTCGGACGGGCGCCGCAGGGCTCGGCTCGGCTTGGCGTCCCCAACGCTGACCCCGCGGCCCTCCCTCCCGACACCCCACTCTGCTTGGGTGCGAGGAGCCGGCGCCAGGGTCGCTGCCGGACGGTAGCTGCTGACCTTTGCCCGAGCCGCACCGATGGCGGGCAGGAGTCGGGCCGGCTGGAGTACGGCGGGTGGGGCGGGGCCTTAAGCCGCAGCGCGGCCGAAAAGCAACGGGATCCTGACTCTGGAGGTGCGGGTTGGTGGGGCCTGGAAGCCCATCTCGTAGCACGCCCACCACGAGCGAGAAACCAAGGCTTGATTAGACAGAGGCCGGGCTGCCAGAGACCCGAAGTCAAGAGGTGCACTCCTTACAGGAGTCCAGCGGGCTGCGCCTCCGCCTCCGCCTCCGGAACTGGGCCTGTGGCTGAGGAGGCTCACGCTCTGGGTGCCCATTGGCCGCTAGTTTCCAGGGCACAGAACTTAATGAGTCCGAATCCCGCCGCCCACCGTTCTAAAGCCTCCTGGTATAAAGAGCCACTTTGAAGATGAAACACCTGAGCCCCCATTGCTAGACTCTGGCGACTTGTCTTGCTCTCCCATTTGGCTGCCAAAGCCCCTCCCTACACCGTCCTGACCGTCCTGCAGATGAGAACAGTGAGGTAGAATCCTAAAATGAACGGAGCCTGGGCCCCCAGAACAGGGACAGAAGGAAAAAGGAGGGTGGAGACGGGGGGGGGGGGGACGGGGAGGGCAGGTCCAGCTAGATCTGGCCCCACCTTCTCTGGGCTCTGGCTCCACAGCTGACTCACAGGCGACGGCTCTAAACCACTTCCCTCTAGGTGCCTCAGTTTCCCTATCTATAAAATAGGAGTGATGACTCCTGTCCAAGGAGCTTTGGGTGGGGCTCCTGGCTAATTAGGCCTAAGATGAAAGAGGCCAGGATGAGAGCAGCCATGGGCTGGGAAGGCAGATTGGAGTAGGAGCCTGTCTGGTTTCCCTGTCTGAGGCCCAGAGGGCGCTGATAACTGCAGGTCCTGTCTCCCAACTCTCAGAAGCCAGAAAGGATCATTAAACCCTGTTACATTTGAGAAAAGAGGCTTCCAGGGGTCAGGGAGTCCAACTCTGGCTGTGTCCCAAGCTTCTGATGCTATAGCCTCTGCCAACCTCAGCCTCCCTGGGGTTTGGTTCTTTGAGGTGGCATGTGTGGTTTCCAGCACTGTGATGGATGCATCTTCCTGAACTCACCAGGGCTCATGGCAACCCTGGGTACTGAGGGTGGGTACCTGTCACACATTGACTTCCAGAAGCCCAGAGAAGGTGGAGTCACTTGCACAAAGCCCCCAGAGCCTCTTGTAAGTGGAATTGGACTTCTGCTACATGCCCCATCTGCTGTCCTCAGTTCTCTTGAAGTCCAAGTTTCTGAATGGGCCCTGTTCTCATCTGCCTGCCCATGTGTCCTCTATGAGAGGTGATATTTGCTTTGTCCTGGCAGCAAACTGGACACAAGAGAGGTGTCTTGAGAGAGTGACCATCTGGTGTAAGAAGACAGTTCTCATTTGTTGCCCTCACCTCTTCTCTCCTATGCATTCCTACCCTTCCCCGTTCATCAGGGAGGGAAACCTTAGACATTAGGCAGGAAAAGGAAAAATTAATCCTTGGGTGGTCCTGGGCCTTGATTTTCTTATCTTTATTTTTCAAGACAGGGTTTCTCTGTTGTAACTCTGGCTGTCCTCACTCTGTTGACCAGGCTGGCCTCGAACTCACAGAGATTCACCTGCCTCTGTTTCCTGAGTACTGGGATTAATAGTGTGTACCACCACTGGGCCTTGTTTTCTTTTGCAGTGATGAAAACTGCTGGCTAGTTTAATGTCAGTTTGACACAAGGTATCTGAAAGGAGGGAACCTCAATTGAGAAAATGCCTCCATAAGATCCAGCTGTAAGACATTTTCTTAGTGCTTCATTGTGGGTGGTGCCATCCCTGGGCTGGTGGTCCTGGGTTCTATAAGAAAACAGACTGAGCAAGCCATGAGGAGTAAACTGGTAAGCAGCACCCCTCCATGGCCTCTGCATCAGTTTCTGCTTCCAGATTCCTGCCCTGACTTCAGTGATGAACTACAATGTGGAAGTGTGAGCCAAATAAACCTTTTCTCCTCAATGAGCTTTTGGTCGTGGTATTTTCATCATAGCAAGAGTAACCCAAACTAAGACAAAAAGAAGTCATTCTGGACTTAGGGGTGGTGGTTGTCTAACTCCCTGGAGACTAAAACCCCTGAACCGTATATTTCATGAGGATGCATGTTGTGGTATGTGGGCGATAATAAAGTATTAGAAATGTTATTTGGGTTAGCCATGGTAGTACACCCCTTTAATCCCAGTACTCAGAATGAAGAGGTGGATCTCTGTGAGTTTCAGGCCAGCCTGGTCTATGTAATGAGTTCTGGGCAGATCAGGACTACATAGTACAGACCAGGACCACATGGTGAGAGGCTGTCTCCAGAAAACAAGACAAAAGAAACACAAACCGGTGTTGCTGCAAGCCTATAATCCAGCTACTCAAGAAACTGAAGCAAAAAGATCAAGACTTCAAGGTTTGTCTACAGAGAGAGATCAAGGTCAACTTGGTTAACTTAGCAAGACCCTGTCTCAGAAAACAAAAAGAGAAATGGGGTACATATTAGTAGTATAGAACTTGCTTAGCAAATACAAGGTTTAGGACCCCAGTATGGTAAAATAATTTTAAAATGTTGTAAATAGGGTCCTTGGGAGTGGGGAGACAACAGCTGTCAGTAGTGATTGCTGCACAAACATGAGGACCTGAGTTTGAATCTCCCAGCACCCACACAGAAGCTGAGTGTGGTAGTGAGCACCAATGGTCCTAGTGCTGGGGAGGCAGAAACGAGGATCCTGGGAGCTCAGCAGGCCTAGCCAAATCTGAGCTCCAGGTTCAGTGAGAGGGTCTGTCTAAAAAGAAAGAAACGAAGGTAGGAGAGCAATTAAAGAAGACACCTGACTTCAATTTCTGGCCTCCACATTCTTGTAAGCACACATGCACACTTGATGTTTGCACGCACATACAATAACGTAAAAGATACAAATAGTTTCCTAGAAAACCTAGTACTGTTGGAAGGCAACGACAGATAAAATGTCACAGTAAAAGATAATACAAAGAAAACAGAATCCAATGGTAGAGGTGACTTGGGGGACAAGAATTTAGCTTGGGCATCAGCTCTAGAAGAGGGGACATTTGTCAGAAACCTGAATGAGAAGGAGTAGCCAGTTCCCTGATGGGGAAAAGCATATTTGCAGAAGAGGCTGAGGTGATGGAGAGCTTGGGGTGAGGGGAGCAGTGTATTGGGCACTCAGGGAAGCCACTGGGAGGCAGAGGTCCAGGGTGCCCTGCGCCTGCCGATGCTCTCTTAAGAAGGAAGACATGGTGGAGAGACATGTGTTTTCACAACATCTGTGGCAGGTCATGGAGCTGGTAGAGAGCCAGGACCAGGTGAACTATGGCAGGGGCGTGGCCTAGGTGGCAACTAGGGGAAGAGGGGGTTGGGAAGAGAGAGGCAGTGACTTGGGGCTGTGGCACTTGAAGGCTGATGCCTCCCACATCTGACAAAGAAAGAATGTGGAGCCTGAGCTGGGCATAAAGCCTGGCCGTGGGACCTGTGGCTACTGTGGTAGAGTTTCACTCCACTCTTTGGTACTTCCCAAGAGCAATCAGCTCCATTCCACTGACCATGGCTGAAACCATCTCCTCTGCCTGTGGTCTCCAGCCTTTTGTTGTATGGCAGGGGTGGCCCCTTGGCAGTGAGCTGGGAAGCCCCAGGCAGGAACTCACCAAGATGGAAGAGTTAGTGTCAGCTATATAGCACTTCACATGTCATCAGGGACTTCACAGCTTCCATGGGCCTCTTACCAAACCCAGCTGGAAAAGCTGCTGCTTGGTAGGGCGTGGCGGGTGGCACAGGCAGTAATTCCAGCACTGGAGATGAAAGCGGGAGGAGCAGGAGTTCCACATCACTCTCGGCCACTTGGAGGCCTACCTAGACTGTATGACACCCATCTCAGCTGCAGGAGTGCAGGGGGAAGCTGCTCAAGGGGATGGCAAAGGACCCCTTTAGCCTGCTTTGAAGATAGTATCTACTGTAGGGCTGCAGTGCTCCCAGGAAAAAGTCAGTCTGCACACTCTCTTGACTACCAAAGGTCAGAGCTAGAACTAGGAGCCTGATGTTACAACTGGGGAAACTGAGGCCCTGAGAAGTTAGGTGACTTGGCCCAGATCCACAGGCACTAACTGTCTGCAGCTGGGTTCTTCTCTGTGTCTTTTTAGCATGTATCTCCCATGATCCTTTGTGCTTTAGGCCTCCAGGTTCACAACTCCTTCCCCATCTCCATCCCATCCTGGCTCCTCCTAAGGACTTCTGTGAGAACAGGAAGGAGTAGTTCTAAACACTCTCCCAGGAGATAATGCCCTTCCTAACTCCCCAGGCTCCTTGGGATAGGAGTTGCACACCATATTCAAAAAGCATGCATTGGGCATCATGGTTCTTGCCAGCTGTGGCTCCTCTTCCCCTCCATCCCCTTGTCCTCTCAACCAACAGGTGATGTCATTCAAGACACATGACTCATGGCTTGGTTTTCACTGTGACTCAACCCCCCCCCCCATCTCTTACTGAACCATTACAGTAGCTCCAACACAACCCTGGTCTTAGTGCTCCTACTTCTCTCAGTGCAGCACACAGGCATGCCTGGCTTCCATAGAATTTCCGGATCTCTTTTGTAGTGCCATCCCCTGACAGACTGGTCCCAGTGAGTGCCCAGGAGAGTCTGTGGTAAAGTCTTCACAGGTGACCCTATACACAAAGCCAGGCTTTCTCATCAGAGAGCCGTTTGAATGTCTAGAAAGCCAGGTGGAGAGCTAAAATGGGCGAAGCCAGACAGTCCAGTATCTCTCCTGGTACAGAGAATCATAGTGAACAGAGGGAGGTCCAGGAGAGTGGCCCACCCTTCGGCTTCCTTCCCTCTCAGCATGCAGCCACCATAACTGTTGGGAGTTTCGTGCACAAATGATTAGTTCTCTCTAATGGGCTTTGGTCCCAGTTTTCCTTCTGCTTATGCTCTTTGCCACTTGGTCCAGCTGGCTCCCACCTCTCACTCACATGCTGCCACCACACCACCCTAGTTAGTACAGCCATATTGCACTTTTCGATTGCTTTGATGGCATGGTAAAATCCCCAGAGCTAGTACATGGTAGGCACTGAATGAAACAGAGATGAATGGCATTTAGCAAATGGTGACAGAGCACAAGTGTCCCCTCACAGTGCTTATAACTTAGCTCAGACCCAAGTTCACATACCCTGTCGAGCTCTAAGGTGCCTATGACCCAAAGCTCGCACACACAGGCAACCTGTGAGTCAAATCTAACCCACAAAAGTGTTTTGTTTGACCTATCCTATGGGCTAGCATACGGCTCAATGGGAAAATTCTTGCTGAACAAGCTTGAGGATCTGAGTTCAGATCCCCAGCCCAAGTGCACCTGTAACTTTGTGCTGGGGCAATGAAGACAAGGATTTTATTTTTATTTTTTTTTTTTGAGACAGGATCTCTCTCCATAATCTGGCTGTCCTGGAACTCACTATACAGACCAGACTGGCCTCAAACTCAGAGACGCAGCTGCCTGTCTCCCGAGCACTGTGATAAAAGGTGCGTGCCATCACATCTGATGGAGAACATTGTTTTAAAAAGTAAAGTGGAGTAGCTGTAGAGATGGCTCACCAATTAAGAGCATTTGTTGCTATTCCTGAGAACCCGAGACCAATTCCCAGCACCCACGTGGCCACTTACCACAGTCTGCAACTCCAGTCCCAGTGCATCTGACACCCACTTCTGGCCTCTCAAGCACCCGGAATGCATCCGATACACAGATACATATGAAGGCAAAACACCCATATGTATTAAATAAACAAATACATAAAACTTAAAGGTTTCTTTTCATCCATTCCATAAATATATCCCACTGGAACTGCAGCAGCAGAGGGACTGCACAAAGTGCCTCTCTCCTGGACCTCTCTCTGTTCACTATGATTCTCTGTACCAGGAGAGACACTGGACTGTCTGGCTTCGCCCATTTTAGCTCTCCACCTGGCTTTCTAGACATTCAAACGGCTCTCTGATGAGAAAGCCTGACTTTGTGTACGGGGTCACCTGTGAAGACTTTACCACAGACTCTCCTGGGCACTCACTGGGACCAGTCTGTCAGGGGATAGCACTACAAAAGAGATCCGGAAATTCTATGGAATCCAGGCATGCCTTTAATCCCAGCACATGGGAGGCACAGGCAGGCAGATCTCTGAATTCGAGGCCACCCTGGTCTACAAAGCAAGTTCCAGGACAGCCAGGGCTACACAGAGAAACCCTGTCTCAAAGAAAAGAAAAGAAAAGAAAAGAAAAGGAAAGAAAGAGAAAAAAGGAGGAAGGAAGAGAAAAAAGGAGGAAGGAAGGGAGAGAGAGGAAGAAAGAGAAAAAGGGAAGAAGGAAGGGCGAGAGAGAGGAAGAAAGAAAGAGAAAAAGGGAGTAAGGAAGGGAGGGAGAGAGAGAGAGAGAGGAAGAAAGAAAGAACTAAGCCAAGTTCAGCTGCCTCCTAGACAATCCATGTTGCCCAGGATTTATTGCTATAGATAAGCATACAGTAGGTGTTCATTTAATGTTAGTTGAAGGGCAAGGTCCAAGTTCAGAATGACAGGTGGATAAGGGTGATTGGACTATGACAGACAGCTCTCCGGGACACAAGGGAAGTGGCAAACCTTAATGGCGCCTAACAAGGGACACATCACCTTCCCAGTAACCCCGTGAGGTGAGGGATAGGATTCTCCAAGAAAAGAGAATCGGGCTCTTGGTCAGATTTGGGCTAAGTGCTCAGTGAGGAGAAGGCTCGTGTATCTGCAGGGTTGCCCCAAATTGTTCTTGCCCCTCATCCCCCTGTGGGGGTTCACAGAAATCCTGGGGCATGTATGGGATCTCTACAAGCTTCTCCACTTTTGAAATGTTCTCTGCAACTGAATGCCTGAGAGTCCTAACCACTCTCCTCTGCTTTTTACTGATGTGTGTGTGTGTGTGTGTGTGTGTGTGTGAGAGAGAGAGAGAGAGAGAGAGAGAGAGAGAGAGAGAGAGATCTCGCGAGCGAGCGTTTTCTCCTGTCACCATATGGGTCCTGGGAGTTGAACTCAGCTCTTCTTAGTGACCAGTACCTTCAGAGCCATCTTGACAGTTTCTTGTCTCTTTTGTTGTTTTGCTTTTGAGACAAGATTTCACACTAGCCGGTTTTCCTGCCTCAGCTTCCCACGTGCTGGGATTACAAGCATAAACCTTCTCGACCTATGACTCCTGACTTTTGAACTGTGTGAATTCATTTATCAGATTAATTTCCTCACAATCCGTTCCAGCAAACACTTAACACTATCTATGTAAGAAAGGCGGACTGAGGTCTGGAGTCTAAAATGTTAGCAGCCTTTAACTACAGGTCCCATCCCTGCCTTTAATAGGTCAGCCAGTAAAAGAAACCCAGCCACGGCCAAGTGTCACAGTGGAAGGGTTCACGATGGCATGAACACTCCTGGGCAGTTCGATGGGGGTGGGGCACCCCTCCAACTACACCTGCTGAAGAACAGAGCAGGGTGGTCGGGGAGTCGGTTCTTGCTGAACTCCCCGCCAGGAGGATACTGGCTGCAACAGGCAAGAGGACCGGGCCAGATCTCAGCTGGGATCCCCATCCTCTGGTTTCTTCCAGGTTTTCGGAATCCGAAATCCGGCTGTTTGTGACCAGGAGAGTTTGGGCGAATGTGTCTGCCCATATGCCAGGGCGCTGGCCTCGATCAGGTCGGACTGGGGGCAGTTTAAACGCCCGCGCGACCGGAAGGCAGGCTCGAGCTTTGGATTCGCGGGGCGTCCACGGTCCACGCGCTCCGCCGCCTCGCGTACCTGAGCGCAGGAAGCCGGTGCCCAGCAAATACCTCTGTGCTGAAACAAGAATCGCTCGGCCTGGCCTTGGGGAGCCGGGGCCGCTGGGCGCGGGCCCGGGACGCCTGTTCCAGCCCGGCGGCTTTGTGCTTCTCAGGGTGCCCCGGGCGTGCCAGGCTGGGCCCGGGCCTGTTGGGCGAGTTTTCTGTCATCGCCCACGGAGCGCGCGAGTGCCGGTGCAAATAACGTTGCCCTCCCCTCCTTTCCCGTGCCAGCTCCCTGCGAAACTCTAGTTTGCAAACGTGAGCACGCCGGGCAGGGGCGGCCCGGGGCGGGCTGGGTGTGGGGACCGGAGCCGGCTCCCCCGCCCCCGTCGGGCCGCCCCGCCCGGGCCGCGAGGCCACCTCACCCGCAGCGGAATGGAAACCGGTTCGACAGGTAACAAATAGGTGGGTTGTCACCGTTATTTCCCAACGCATGCGCCATCGCTCTCCCGGCCACTCCAAGCTAATTAGATCAGATCAACACCCCCGCCCCCCCGCCCGAGCCACCAACACACAGCGCCGCGAGCCAATAAAGCGTGAACCCGTCCGTCCAGCTCGCACTTGAAGACTTCGCGAGCGGCCGCGGGGACGCCAGTCGAGCTGAGGGACGCTCGGTCGGCGCTCCTCCATCCGAGTGCACCTGGCTGCACCGGCTCCGCGGGCGCCGGCGACCTCGGCGGAGTTGGGGGCGCCACGCGCGGCCCCCGGCACGCTCTCTCCTCAGAACGCGGGCACGCCTCGGCGACTCCTTCCTTGAACTGTCCCCACTCCCGCGCCTCGGCCCCGATCCGGTGCGGGGAAAGGCGGGACGGCCGCCGGGACACGACTTACGGGAGCGAACCGCGCCCGGCCGGGAGGGTTCGAAGATGCCCCGCGCGTTCCTGGTGAAGAAGCCATGCGTCTCCACGTGCAAGAGGAACTGGAGCGAGCTCCCGGACGAGGAGCGCGGCGAGATCTACGTGCCAGGTGAGGCGCCACGGGCTCCGGGCGCCGGGAGGGCGGGGCGCGCGGACGAGCGGTCGGCGCCGGTCAGTGCGCGTGGGGACGCGGATTCCCGCCGCACGCTGACCCCGGCGCGCGAGGAGCGGGTGGGGGAAGGGGAGTCCAGGCCGAGGCCCCCGTCTTCAGGCCCGGGATCGCAGGCCCGCGCCGCATCGCGGGGAACGCGGCGGGGTGTGTCACCGCTCGGGCGACCCGGCTCTCGCGTCGTAAATCCAGAAAACCCGGACTTTCAGGAGGCAGGAGAGGAGCACTGGAGCGATGCCACTTTGGAGGGGAGGGCGGGGCACTGGAAGGAGCCGGAGTTTCCGCTGAGACTGAGGCTACATTGTAAAGGAAAACTGGGTTTTAGTCGCCCCCGCAACACTGGTCTGGCTGAGACAAGAAAGTCGAGGTTCAGGGCCACCGAGTTTCCCTGGCCTCCAGCCCGACATGCCAGGCGCTGGTGGGAAATACACCCGATGCACCTTGCTTGCCCTTGAGACAAGGTGGTGTTGGGTCCCACCTCTGTTCAGCCTTTCGGAGGACAGGAAGCAAAAGGTGGTTCTGGAGCCCACCCCACACCTAAGGTGCATACTCCAGGAAGCTGGTGTAGCACCTACTTTATTTAGGGAAGACGCCTTGACAGCCAGCCTGCGCGTCCACTTAGAACGAGTAACCGGAGTTGTCTCTTCCGCCAGCGGCATCTTCCTCCGGAGCCCTCGGACACTTGAGCTGTCCTCCAGAACCCTATACAAAACCATAGGTCAGGAGCCAAGAGCCTTCTCAGCACCCCCTCCCCGGCCTTGGGGTTGGGGCAGGGACGTTTTGCCCTGCGCCTCCAAGGGGGGAGAGGTAGTAATTAACCAACCGACTTTGACCCTTGATCTGCAGGCTCTCTGGCACCACCCAGGCTTTTAAGAAAGTAGGGAAATGAATGTGGTGAGTGAGGGGCCCTGTGTGGGTTTTGCCTCAGTTTCCCTCTTGAATAAGCTGTTGTTTATAAGTGAGTTTTTTGTGCCAGACCTACCAGGATCCAGAGGCTGGTAGGATATTTTATAGCTTAACCTTATCTCAAGGGGGTGTGCGGCTGTTCTGACGGCTTAAACAAGGGAATGGGCCAGAAAGACAGAGTCTCCTGGGGGACAGGAGGCACAAAGGGAAAGGTGTATCCTCTCCTGAGGTGTGGGCTTGGGATTTGTGATTTCTGCCTGGCCAGCTGTCCAGTGCTCCACCTCCGGAAGGACTGGTGAGCACAGCCCCTTCCTCACTCCAGCCTCCTCCCCAACCTGTGTTTGACTTGCTGCTTAGCTGCTCCTTGGGATCTGATAAACTGAACTTGGACTGTGTTAAAGGTGAGCTGTGCCTTGAGCCAGGCTGTTATTTTCAGTTTTATTTCACATCCCAATCAGCAACAGATCATATGTTGACTTTTACAAAGGACAAAGATATTCTGCTTGTTCAAATCATTAAGACTTCCTTGGGTTCTAGAGATTTTTCCCCAGCACACATCTGAGGGACGCAAAGACCAGAGATCTGGCCCACGGCCTGTCCCATCAGGTAGGTAGGAGACCTGTGTGGTTGCTGCCACGCTACTGCCATCCGTCCTAAGAGGAGACATGCAGGCAGGTGCTCCCTCTCAGGACTGTTCAGGTTGGGAAGTAAGTCCTTGTAAGAATTTCCCTTCATGAGCTGAGTGAAGAGAAGTCCTGCGGGCACAAGTTACAGGACTTAATTTCCCTTCTGTAAATTAGGTAGCCCACTGGAGCCGCAGTTTTTCCCACAGTTTTGGAAATAAAGAAGGGAATGGCCTCAGTGTATGCTTGGATGCCTCAGATGGCTGGAGTGCAGGGGGTGTGTTTTGTCTCCTGCCTGAGCCATTCCATCACCAGCCAACCATGACCCCAGGAGCCGGCTGGGCACGTTTCTGTCGCCCTTCCTCACAGACTCTTGGGGCACATGGTGACCAGCTAAGCAGCGACCCCATTCCCAGTGGGAGGGCTGGGGAACGTAGAAGCGTGTGAGTTCTGACCTTCCCACCAGGGCTCTCTGAGACCCTCAGAGCATCATGGAGACCATCTGGAGGGGAAGGTTTACCATGCACCGAAGACACTGGGCTGCTGAGCCTGACCTGGGAGTTGTACTTCATAGTCACTTCAGCCTTCCTTGATGCACAAGCTTCTAGAGAGTCTTCTCCTAGGGCAGAGTCACTTCTTCAGCTTTGCTGAGGAGACAGCTGCTAGCTGCTAGCCTGGAATGGAGGACAGGCAAGGGAAGAAATGACCCCATTCTCCATGGGAGATAGCAAAGTTAGGGGTTCAGTAGGCTCCTCTCCACCCCCTAACTCTCCTGGTACAGGAGTCTCTGGTTGTGAGTTTACTCTGTGGTGACAGGGAAGGGTGATGGTTTCTTTAGGATGGAGCAGACACCTGTGGCTGGGGGTAAATTCCGCTCCTGCACTATGGAAGGGATCAAGGAATTTCAGTAAGGCAGTTCCTCTGAGGGCTGGTCCTGGCTGAGTGAAGTCATAGTCAGGAAGGGACCTGGAGAAAGACTGATCCTGAAACCTGGAACTCCTGGAGAATTCCAGGAGCCCAGGCTCTGAGGCCCGCCACTTCCAAGCCTCCCCTCTGGCTAATAATCTGGCTTGTTCTGTTCTGGCTGCACACGTCCAAAGCTCATAGTTGGGTGTGGTACACACACCTGTAATCTCAGCACTTGGAAGGAAGCAAAAGGATCCAGAATTCAAAGACAGCCTCAGATACATAAATAGTTTGAGGCCAACCTTGGCTATTTGAGACTGTGTCTCAAAAAAAAATAATAATAATAATAAAAAAAGAAGAAGAAAGAAAAAAAAAAGAAAAATTCTGAAGCCCAGGTCAGCCTGAAATGCAGTAGCCCTGGTTCCCTCCAGATAACATGACCCACCCTACTGCTGCTGCTAGATAGTGTGGGAACTTGACTACTTGTTGTTGTTTGAGACAGGATCTCACTGGGTAGCCCTGGCTGTCCTAGAACTTACTATATAGACCAGGCTGGTCTCAAACTCACAGAGCCACCTACCTCTACCTCCCAAGTGCTAGCCTTAAAGGCATTTGCCACTTGCCACCGTGTCTGGCATTTTTTGTTGTTTTTCAAAACCAGGCTGGCCTCAAACTCAGAAATCTGCCTGCCTCTGACAGCTCCGACAGGCCGAGAAGGACTGGTGAGAGTCAGCTGTGGGCCAGTTCATGTAGCCTGTGTGGGAGGCCTGAGCTTCTTTCACAAGCGCTCCAGCAACTGCTGCGGGTACTGGGCAGCGAAGGGGTCAGCCAGTCATGACACGTGGATAGAAGGGCAGCTGGGACCCCAGTAATGAGCTAAACGGAACTCACCTCTTTTCTGAGACATTGTCACTCAAGCTGCTGAGATATTTGCCCAAACTTGGATGTCCTAAGGCCGAAGTTGCCAAACTGTCCTGGAAAAGATGATGAGGGCGCACTGCAGGAGGAGAGGGAGCACAGCTGGCTATTGTCGGTGTCTGTGTCATTGTTCATCTAAAGCACGCAATGTAAGACAGGCAGTGGCCCATAGCCGTGCTGGGTGAGACAGGGAAGGATGCCACGGGAAGCACAGTTTGCATCTGTTCAGGGCCAGGCTCCTTGGCATGACGGCCAGGCGGTCAGCCTAACTTCAGCACAGACACTGAATGAGAAGCAGTGGGGAGAGGGGACAGATCCTGCCTTGAGAATGCTGACACTGGAGGGAGGACACAAGAGGCTAAGAGACGAGCCTGCTGCGCTCTGTCCCTCTCAGGTGATTGCTAGTTGACTTGCAGGACGAAGGGGGCTGAACACAGGGACCCAGCCCTTCCAGATCAGTGCGCTAGGTAGCCTAAAGCCGGCCTGGATGCGCACGCGCACATTCAGAACAGAGTTGGTCCACACCAGCACAGCAAGCAGCACGTGCATGGTCAGCTGGGGACCCAAGAGCTCAGGCTTCACACATCAACTTAACTTGCTCTTCCCAGGCAGCTGGGGACCAGATGCCATGGCAGCCCTGCTGGAGGCCAGCCCTGATGGGCTAAGACCTGGCAATCTGCCTGGCATTTTGGCCAGTGGCTGAAAGAAGGCAGGCCTGTGGAGAGTAAGGTAGGAGATGGTCTCCTCTGCTGCTCCAGGCCAGGTCTGTGGCATCAGCCAGGTAAAGGCAAACAGGAGAGAACTTACCTCCCCTGAGGGAGAAGGGAGAAGGCTGGCTGGGTTGGCCTTGCCACACTCAGTGGCCGTGGGCGGGGGTGATGAGTAGTAGCCACAGTGGCCACTGCCTTGCCGGAAACATCTAATTAGGGAACAGAGAGGAACACCGGCAAGGCCCAACCAGTTTTACCTCCTGCCATTCAGTGCCACTCAGGATAGGCGGGTAGCACACCAGTGAATACTCCCTGTGCGTGCAGCCCTGGTAAAGACACACTTGTGGGGGTGGCAGGGAGATGGGTTCGGTGGGGTGGGTAAGTTGAGGCAAACATCCCCACCCTGGCAGCCTTACTGGAATGCCCACCCAGCCGTCTCCGTCCCGCCTGCTGGCCTGCTGTCCTCAGCAGCAGGTTTGTGTGGAAGGACAGACACAGGCAAGGGTCTTCCTCTACAATGGACTTCTGTCCTCAGACTCCTCGCTCAACCAAGGAGCCAAGTGTGACAGCTCCCCTCACAAGCTGTCACTCTCCCCTCTGCTGATCCTGCAGTCAGGCCATGTGGCCCAGCTGGCTTTCAGAAGCCTCACTCACACCAACCCAGAGAGGCATACTAAGTATGTCTATGAGGTGTCCACTTTTCTCTGTTTGGGTTGAGAAATGAAAAGCCCCATCTAGTTTTGGACTTGCAGCCAGGGTCTGTCTGGTGAGTGGGCAGCAGAGCCACCACTTCTCTGCCCCCACTCTCCTGGTCCCAGTCCTGGGTGTCACCCAGGGCCCACTTACAGTGTGATCTCTGAAAGCTGGACTCAAAGCTTGAGCCTGATACCTGTCAGCATGGCTCAGAGAGAGGTGAGGGGCCAGCTCAGGGGCCAGGCCGGGCCAGGCGCTAGTGAATCAAGCCCTGGAAGGAGGTGGCTCATTAAGGCCCCCTGGACAGACAGACGCCAGCTCTAGAAGAACGGGTTCTGGGTGGCAGGCACGTTCTTCCTCTGTCAGGCCTTTGTTGTGTTTTGAGGGGGTGAGAACTGGGCCTTTCCCGGGACTCAAGTACTTTTACCTTCCCTCAGAACCCTGGCGGTCCTCCAGAAGAGGTGAGGGCAATAGCCCAGGCCTGGGTCCTTGCCTTCCTTGGAATAGAGTATTCAGAGGGCCCAGTTAAGTCCCTGAAACCCCAGCTGTCTCCGAGTCATTTGGACTCATTCATCCTCTCTGTTTAGGGCACTTCTTGGTTTTTCCTTCTAAAACTAGGAAACTTGATAATTTATAGGTTTTTAAGTACAGAGCTTAGGTTGTTATGACTAATTGGAAAAGTATACTTACTGTACCAGCTCTGTTTGCCTTGAGACTTACTGCCTGTGTTTCTTTGTCTGTCCTAGAAGGACTAGGAGGCTCAGGGTCCCAGCCAAGCCTTGCAGGTCCGGCCCCGTTTAGTTCAAGGTGTTTGTTGAGGGGAGCGGCCTTGTCAAAGGGCTGCCAGGTATCGGTGATGCCACTGCACTGCCGGAGGGTGCCCAGCCTGACTGCCACAGTGAGCGGTCCCACTGTGGGGGAGGGTTGTGTAAGCTCTGGGCAGGGCGCCCAGAGACTGTTACGAGCATCCACCTGCTGCTCCCTGACCTCCTCCCTCTCCACCCACCTGGCCTGTTTGCCGACAGAGCTGTGCTCAGCCTGAGCCCAGGAGTCTTGATGGGCTACAGTAACAGGGATTGGCCAGGTCAGGGGAGGAAAGGCTAGGACTACCCAAACCCCAAAGGTCTAACTATATGAGAGGCCCAGAAGGGTTCAGACTATCAAGGACCCTTCAAGGGCTAGAACGAGTCTGAAGGAGCTCTCCCCGGCCAGGTCCTCCAGTGGTGCCCTTTGTCCCTAGAGTAGTAAGGACATGCTGGAATCCAGAGTGACTGGCCCAGGTGGGGCAGGCAGACACTTTGCAGCATAATTGGCAGGGCAACGAAATCCTCCTAGTTCCGCTAAGACAAGTTACTCAGGGGCAGTGGCTCTTGGCTGGCGTCACCTGTAATTACCTTAATGGGGCAGGAGGGAGGCGTAGCATCTGATGGGCAAGAGCCCCGCCCTGCTCTCCACATGCCAGCAACGGGAGGAAGGGAGGCTTTGGGACTCCGGCCTTCTCCTTGCTGGGGAGTCTTCCTGGAACCTGATAGGTCTATTTTCTGCCCCATCCTCATCTGGCTGTTCTTCTCTCTCCAGTCAGCCTGGGATTCTGCCCACCACAGCCCTACCGGGAACCAGAGCCATCAGTGGCTGAACCTCCTTCTTGCCCCCTGGCTTTGGATATGAGCCTTCGGGACTCCAGCTGTAGTGTGGCCCCAGGGCCCTGTGTGGTAGCCCAGCTGCCCTCTGAAGATGTGAGCCATCTGACAGATCCCCAGAGCAGAGACCAGGGCTTCCTACGAACCAAGATGAAGGTAATAACTTTCATTCCATCTTGAGGTCCAGGGGCATGTGCAGAGACTCATGTTTATCCCACAGGTTAGGGGCACAAATGTGACACAGAGAGACCAATCTGAGTCCTGGACTGCAACTTTTGCAGAGACTCACTTAGCTGGAGCACATGGAGATGTGAAATAAGACCATCTAATTCTTTAGAATCTACATCAGCGAGTGATCTGGTCTCATTTCTGGCCACAAAAGACAGGAGAGATAAAGAACAGCCACCTTTTTACCGGAAGTCCAAGGAGAAGAAGCTAGAGCCAGGCCCAGCTGCATCATGCAGAGTCCTCTATGGGCTACATCCAGCAAGAGTCTGGATCAGGGGATAGTTAGCTGTTCCTTAAAGCATATGGCAGTGACTAGGCTTCCCCTTCCCCACCTTCACTCGTGCTCAGTAGCACCGAATGAGACATACAGATGCCCTGTTATGGAGGAGAAGCATCCAGCTGCCCTGGCTAGATTGGCATTCTGGACAGCCCCAGGGCGCGGGAGCACCTGCCAGAAGAGATCTAGCGGAAGGGTGTTCCTCTTGGGCCATCCCTCAGGCCAAAAGACTAGATACAGCTGGAAGGAGAGTGCTGCCCCTTCCCTTTCTACCTGCAGAGGCCAAGGTGAATAACTAAGTGGGGAACAACCCAGAGAGGCTATGATTGGTCACAACCAATAGAGCTCTCCTGACTTTTAAAGCACCCTTCATGCTCCCTGCCAGCCCTCCCTCTGCCTCTCAGACCCCTACAGGTAGGGAGAATAAAACACAGGACTGGCAACAGAGGATCTCAGGAGGAATGGCTATGGCAGCCCCCAACAGCACCCAGGCAGTCACTGGGTGTGAACAGAGTTGAGGAAGAGACCTGGGGCTGGGTCATAGCTTTGTGTGGCACCTAGAACGCTGCTGCCGACTCTAAACAGTGTCTGCTGGTGGCACCAGGGATCGCTCATGACCCAGGCAAGGACAGGAGGGTGGTAGAGATGGAGTAAGACCTGCACTGAGCAAGAGATCATGATGTTAGTCTTACCGCCATTGCATAAATTTGAGATTTTCCATAATTAAAAAAAGAAAGTGTTGGGGCTGGAGAGATGGCTTATAAGTCTTCCAGTCCTCTTTCAGAGGACTCAGGTTCAATTCCCAGTCTCCACATGGCTCCTCACAACTGTCTGTAACTTTAGTTCTAGTGAATAAGATACTTCTGACCTCTATGGGCATTGGGCAAGCTTGTGGTACACAGATATGACACATACATGTAGGCAAAACACCCATAAGCATAAAATATTTTTTCATAAAAAGAAATGAAAATATTTCTAAGGCTGGAGAGCTAATTCAGTGGGTAGAGTGCTTGCCTTGCACACAAAGCCTGGCGTTCAACCCTTAGCCCCACACAGACCAGGCAGGCAGCACACACCTGGAACCCCAGACTTGGGAGGTAAAAGCAGGGGGATCAAAAGTTCAAAATGTCAGCCTCAAAAGGGGCTTTGGGAGCCCAACAGAAAATTGAGCCAATACCCAGAGGCCTTTGCAGTCCCTCTTAGCAGATGTCATAGGCTATGACCTCTGGAGGGTAGGCCTGCTTTTCTTGAGAGTGTTGGGTGATGGAAAGGGGCTGGCATATCTGCCAGCCTGTAGTTCTGCTGTCTGGATATCTGCCACAAATACTGTCCTCACCCACAGGTGACCTTGGGGGACAGTCCAAATGGAGACCTTTTTACCTGTCACATCTGCCAGAAGGCCTTCACCTACCAGCGCATGCTGAATCGACACATGAAGTGTCACAATGATGTTAAGAGGCACCTCTGCACATACTGTGGGAAGGGTTTCAATGATACCTTTGACCTCAAGAGACACGTCCGAACCCATACTGGTAAGTAAAGTCTGTGGCCAGAAGTAATGCCTCAAGCCTGCTTGGGACCTAGGAGACGCACCCTGAGCCTAGGGCAGAGTTCTGAATTCATAGACAAGGTCTCTTGAGTTCAGAGTCACTCGGGATATTGACATTAGCCAATCCAGCCTTGTTAGCCACCCTGCCATTCAGGTGTCCTGACTTTTCCGTCTGTGAAGGCTTCAGACAGGCTCCATAGTCTCCATCAGGTCCTGATGCTGACCCCTGTTGTCTGCAGGTGTGCGGCCCTACAAGTGCAGCCTGTGTGACAAGGCCTTCACCCAGCGCTGTTCTCTGGAGTCTCACCTCAAGAAGATCCACGGAGTGCAGCAGAAGTATGCGTACAAGGAGCGCCGCGCCAAGCTATACGTGTGTGAGGAGTGTGGCTGCACATCTGAGAGTCAAGAGGGTCATGTTCTGCACCTCAAGGAGCACCACCCGGATAGCCCACTGCTGCGCAAGACCTCCAAGAAAGTGGCTGTGGCCCTGCAGAACACTGTCACTTCCCTGCTGCAGGGCAGTCCCCACCTCTGAGCAGCACAGGCCCCAGGAAGGACCAGGTTCACCTTCCTGCAGCCTCTTGCCAGAACACCAGCGATCAGGACCAGAGCCTTAGTGCCCTCTGCCGAGCACAGCTGCACACTCAGGCACTGGCTTCTGCTCCCTGTTGGAAGTCTGTCTTATAGGCAGAGTCCACCCTGAGCTCGGGATGACGTGTGCCTGTGTCTGGGCAGGGGTGAGGCCAAGAGATTAAAATCAGCTGCTTATGGAGACAGGCCCTGTTTCCTTGCAGCAGAACGTCGGAGATGCATCCAGAGGGGCTACTGAGTACGAGACGGGCCACGGGTCCCCTCGGACAGCACAGTTGAGACACCAGCAAAGAGCATCCCTGCAAACAACTGTGGCTGCGGGGCTGGCTGCAGCCCACATGCCTGCAGGGCTAATTCTCAGGGTTCCAGGGGCTCTGCCCTTTCATCAGAGCCATGTGTATGCGCGTGCAGCATCACACTTCATGTGTGACTTTCACATGTGCGTGTGCACTCATGGCCTTTCCACATATCACCTCATTCTTAAAAAACCAACCACAAGGTGCCAAGGAGGTTTAATTTCCTTTTTTTTTAAAGATGACAAATGTACAGATATTAATATATTTTTGGTGCCCACATTAAGACTGTTTTTAAAAGGGATGGAGCTGGCTTTTTCTCCACCCCCATTGGTTCTATTTATCCTGGACATTTCAAACCTCCTCTGTGTCTTGGTTCTAGGGGTGGCTATGCAGACCCACCCTGTTTCCTGAGATGTTCCATGAAAGACCTTCCTCCTGCCCTGACCAGAAGATGGACTGCCCCTCCTGCCCATCCCCTGGACAGTGCCTCGCCTCTCTCTCTCCCCTCCCTGGCTTTACCTCCTTCCACACTCTTCTCTGGGCCCCAGTTTTCCTGGTAAGCCTGATGACAGCTGACTGTTTGGATGAGGCCCAAGGCTGAGGGCAGGTCCTACTGATGCTCTTCTGCCAGATGGGATGGCGATTCTTTGACACCGAGGCCAGGCTCACCGCCTTGAGTACTAAGACAAGGGCAGGAACAGATGGGAATCTGTTTACTTGGTCGTCTCCCCCTCCCCCGGTATGTCAAAAATTCTTGAGCAGCAAATTTAAGACAGAATAATAATCCACATACTAGAAACTTAGAGAGGGAGCATGTTCGATGGTTATGAACTTCTCTGCCATCTTTCTTTGATTTTCCAAATGCCTTGGACTGAGTGGCTCCTCAGAGGGAATGGGTCTTTGTCCACTGGTGTGTCTGGGTACCCTGCTGAGACCGGAAAAGGGTTGTAGGTCAAAAGGGTGTGTGTCTCCTGGGTCCAAGGAGACATAAGGGTTACAACCAAATTGCAGAGAGTGAGACAGACCCCAAGACAGGCCCAGAGCACAGCAGGCTGGGCCTTAATGCCAACACAGTACAGCCTCCCCTGCCTTTTCGGTGCAGTATATACCAACCCAGGATCTGGCCCAGCCTTGGGCTTATGCTAGAGGAAGGAATCTTCTTAGACCATCTCTGAACTGTGTATAGACTGACTCTGGAGGCTTGCCTCACTTTACCTTGGCGTGTTTGGGACTGCTGTATTCTCTTAAGTTATAGAATGTAAAAATCACCGTGTCAGGAAGCACTGTGTTCACATTTCCTTCAGCTCACTGGCAATCCGAGGCCATCGTAAGCTTGTGTTGTTTGTCTTGTTTTATAACTGTCCATTCAACTAGTAAAGTCAGAGAAGCGATATTTTCTGTATTTCTGGGGTTTTTGTTGTGTTTTCCTTTTGGACCTCTTTTTCCTTCGTGCAGAAAAAATTCATTAAAACAATTGCTGCTTCTTGCCAAACCTTTTCTTTCTCAGTTGCCTGGGTTTACGTAAAGTTAAGACCCTGATCTAAGCTTAGAATGGTGACAAGCACCTTTCATCCCAGCACTCAGGAGACAGAGGCAGGTAGATCTCTGAGTTTGAGGATAGTCTGGTCTACAAAGTGAGTTCTAGGCCAGCCAGGGGAACATAGTGAGTCCCTGCCCTGACCTAAGCTAGGAATTGTAACACATACCTGTAATCTCTTGGAATTTCAGACAAGCAAACAACAACAACAACAGGTGGGTCAGAAGAAGAGGTCAGTCAACACTACTCAACAAGTTGGATGGTGATTGAGGCCCAGTCTCAAAATAACAACGAAAAAGAACTTGCCCCAACTAATGACAGGAGCATCTAGGTCTCAGGTGGTCAGTATCTGCTCAAGGGGGTGGCAGCAGGGGTCTTTCTTGGGATTTGTTCATCTGCCCAGTGTTCGGGTGTCCCTGTGAGGGTCTCAGTGGGCTCAGGGCTTCCAGCCCTTGAAAAACACTTGAGGCACTTGTCCTAACTTTCCCAGAACCTTGTCAGGGTTGGAACAAAGGGAAAAGACCCACATCCCCAGAGATGGAACACAAAGTATCATTTCCAGGCAGATCCTAGGGATGACCGCACACACAGAGCTTGTTGGTCCCTGGCACACTGGAAGTACTTTCCACAGATGACCTCACCTGGTTCTCCAGCCAACCTCAGGCAGATTCTGTCCCCAAGCCCAGAAAAAGGGGAGCCTCACAACTAGGAGTATGATCAGATTAGCATCATCCAGCCTGACTCAGTCAGTGCTAAGCAGTCCCTGCACACTGTTGCAGAGAACTACACAATAGCGGACTCTAGGCAAAGTTCAATAAAAGTTCCATAAAAAAGAATGCAATCTGAGAAGTGGATCTAGGCTGGACATAGTGGCACACACCCATAATCCCAACACGTGGAGGCTGAGGCAGGAAGATTCAGAATCAGAGGCCAGTCTGGGTAGCAGGGTTAATGGGAGCGAGCAGGGCTCAAAATTTCATCCTTTGATATGAAAGGCAGCCATGACTTCCAGGTCTAATGGCCATTCCTAAGTTAGCAGAGCTGGATGGAAATGCTGTGAACAGACAAAGTGGAAAGAAAAGATTGAAAAGTGTGGATCAGTTAGGCTGGGCCGGACCCTCAGAAAACAAACAAGATGGAGAAACACAGCTGCCACACTATGCAGGCGCCTCGCTTCAGGCTGGTCCCAAGGTCACGGGACCAGGGAAAGAGCTGGGCACAGTCCAGAAGCTCCGGCCTAGCCCCTCCCACTTCTGTGAGACCATTCCTCATCCGCAACACGTGGTGGATCCTAAGTTTGAAAGTCCCTTTCTGCTCTTAAGAGTCTGAGGTCTCCCTTCAAGAACCCTCTGGGAGAAGAGTCCAGACAAATTACAATGAAGATGAGGGTGCCCACGGCTGGTGAAAAGCCCCTTGAGGAGAGAGGAGAGGAAAGCCAGGTAAGTCTGGTCACTAAGAGGAAAGAGTTTCTTTAAAAATCATCATCATCATCATCAGTTTCGAGACAGAGTCTATGTATCTGTGGCTGGCCTGGACCTCTGTAGATCAGGCTGTATCTGTGGCTGGCCTGGAACTCTCTGTAGACCAGGCTGTATCTGTGGCTAGCCTGGAACTCTCTGTAGACCAGGCTGTATCTGTGGCTGGCCTGGAACTCTCTATAGACCAGGCTGTATCTGTGGCTGGCCTGGAACTCTCTGTAGACCAGGCTGTATCTGTGGCTAGCCTGGAACTCTCTGTAGACCAGGCTGTATCTGTGGCTAGCCTGGAACTCTCTGTAGACCAGGCTGTATCTGTGGCTAGCCTGGAACTCTCTGTAGACCAGGCTGTATCTGTGGCTGGCCTGGAACTCTCTGTAGACCAGGCTGTATCTGTGGCTAGCCTGGAACTCTCTGTAGACCAGGCTGTATCTGTGGCTAGCCTGGAACTCTCTGTAGACCAGGCTGTATCTGTGGCTGGCCTGGAACTCTCTATAGACCAGGCTGGCCTCAGACTCAAAGATCTGCCTGCCTCTGCCTTCCAAGTGCTGGGGCTAAAGTCATGTGCCACTGCTCCTGGCTTTTCATTGCACTTTCTATTTATTTTGTGTACATGTTGTATGCATGTGCAAATAGAACGACAGAGGTCCCAAGGACCAAACTTAGGTATTTGGACTTAGAGACAAAAACTCTTATCTACTGAGCCATCTTTCCAGACCAAGGAAGAAAAGTTTCTTCAGCTGGTTCCTACCACAGTAGAGATACCAAGCCAGTGAGATACCAAGGTTAGATGGGTGCTGGCACTGATAAAGAACATAAGAGCCTTCCCATCCTTGGCATGGCCTGACCGTGAGAGGGAAGATAGTATCCTTACAGGCTGCCGGCTGGGAAAGCCTAGGGAGCCACTGTCGGACTCACTCCAAGGCTCACTTCTGGGATCACAGCAAGGCAAAAACAGTCCCCAAGGCTCCTTCACCCACAGTTCTGTTCTGTGAGACTAGGTAAAAGTACTGTGGCCATGACTTCCAGATGTAATGGCCATTCCCAACCGCTCCACACTCCTGTCTGCTCACCAGCATTTCCTACCAGCTCTGCCTTTCAGGATTCCATGACTGCCCGAGGTGATGGCAGTCATCTGACCTCAGCTGTCCCATTCTCATGTCCAAAACCAACAGGCTTCCTTCCCACCCCTGCCAGCTCCTCCCTAAGTCACTGGTCTCTGTTTGGACACCTGGTCCCCTGCCCAGACTGAGAGGCAGGAAGGGCCGTGTTGGCTCTTCCGACCCATCAATGTGTCCCACGCTACCTTGTGTACCCTGCCCCTGACCAGCTGCTCCCCCAGGGGACAGCAGACTGGAGGCAGAAGGGTGCTATAGCAGAACCAGTACCAGATGATTAATTGAGTCAAGAATGGAGATCCAGACTGAGGAAGCCAGGTATGCTACAAACTGGATCTTCCCTGAGTCAGTGAGATGGTTTACTATATAGAGGTACTTGCCACCAAACCTGACCATCTGAGTTCAATCCCCACAACAAATACACTAGAAGGAGAGAATTGGATCTTGTAAGGTGTCCTCTGACCTCAGGTGTACACTGTGATACATGCATGTGTTCATGAGTGTGTGCGTGTGCACACACACACACACACACAAGAAATGTAATTTAAAAACACAAAAAGGGGGGCTGGAGAGATGGCTCAGTGGTTACAAGCACTGGCTGCTCTTCCAGAGGACCCCAGTTCAATTCCTAGCACTCACATGGCAGCTCACAACTGTCTGTAACTCCTGTTCTGGGGGATCTGACACCTTCATACAGACATACATGAAGGCAAAACACCTGCTTCTTTATCTCAAGATACATGATTTTCCATGTAATGTTTTTTGACTGTAGTGCCTGGGTACCTGAAACCATGCAAAGTGGATATACTGCATACATTCCTACCCACACCAAACTTTAAAACACAATGAGAACCTGTCTCAAAACATCAACAGGAATCTTAAAAAATGATCAGAGTTGCGAGGGGCAGCAGCCAGGTCACTGTGTCACCTGCTCCAAACCAAACAGCGTTCTCACTGCAGACTTGAGGGAGAGCTCACAGTGGACAGGAGCCTTCCCATCTCTACCCAAGCCCTACTGTCAACGGGAAAGAAGTTCAGGCAGTAACTGCCCACAACAGACTGCAGGAGAGTGCCACTGAGTATCCAGGCTACTAAGCCAAGATGCTGGTTGTTGTCACAACAGTATATAGCATGTGAGACCCCCAACACTCATGTGAAAACACGAGACAGAAAACAAGAGAACCTCCGTGACACTTGTGTGTCACTTGCTATGAATGCAAGACTGCCTCGGGCACACACACAAACAGTCCTGTGACACAGGTAATCACCACTTCCATTTATTGAGCTCCTACTATGTGCTGGGCCGCGGCGTGCTATCGTTTGTCTCTGACATCATCTCTAATCCCTACAACAACCTTCAGAGGTAGCTATTATTGTAGCTATTTTTAGACAAAGAACTGAGGCTCAGGGAGATGAACCATCTTGCTCTAGGTCACACTCGTTGAGTGACGAGCCACAGTCTGAGCGGGGTCTGCCACACTCCGAAGTTGGCTATTGTCGCTGGAACCTTCGCTGTTCCTAAATAAGCAGTCCTTTCTGTTTCCTTCTGATGGCTCTGGCCAC
Organism: Cricetomys ansorgei; assembly: GCA_026225945.1. NCBI lineage: Eukaryota > Metazoa > Chordata > Mammalia > Rodentia > Nesomyidae > Cricetomys > Cricetomys ansorgei. The sequence goes on along the minus strand of JAMJFZ010000597.1, from coordinate 39,019,428 downwards.
CAAGCACTATGCCAGGTGTAGTGCGGAAGCCTTGGGGTCTGAGGATGACTAAGATCACCCTTCCTGAAGTTCACATCTCTTGGGAGAAACAAATCTCACAGGCCACGCACCACAGAAGGGATGGGCTCACCTGTGGTGAGCCAGCAGGTGTCCCACAGGCCCAGGGCATGGCAGCCAGTCCTCCATGGACACTGGCCTCTAGCAGACATCTCTCAAGCTCCCTGATGCCACTCTAATGTGGACACTGAAGAGAAGAAGGAAGGGAAAGGAAGTTCCAGTGTCCTTGCTGACCACACCTGCCAGCGGTTGCCTATTCACACCTGGCCTCTCACCGAGCCCTCCTACCCTGAGGAGTTGCTACTGTTACTTTACAAGCACGGAGAGATGGGCCTACCAAGATTAAGGAAACAGCCCAGGCCACTGAGCAGAATGTGTGTGCTCCTCTCTAGAGCACTGGCTTTTCTTGGAGGTGTGGGGATGTGATGAAGGACAGTGTGGACACGCAAGCTGCTTCAGGGAAAAGCCAAAGACCTGGAAGGGAGACCGAGGGTGCCAGGTGCAACTATTCTGCTAAGGTAGCAGCTGAGCTACTTGGTCTACACCTCTAGACAGGACGGCAGAAGACAGCAGAGGGAAGCTGCTCGGGGGATCCCTAGTAGGTCAGAATGTTCCAAAGCCGTATCAGAGCCCGGGGGAACTCCCAGCATCCGCCCCCGCACACCCTGGCCTCCTCCCTGCAGTCCCACTTTTCCACAGTCCTGTCCTCACTTCCTCAGCTCAGCCAGTCCAGCCGGCTCTGGCCCAGCCCTCTCCCTGCCTCCTCCAGCCGTGGGGGGACTCTAGGTAACAGGCCCAGGCGCCTCCCCCTCCCCACGCACAGCAGCGGATGAGTGGATGGGTCGCTGGAAGAGACCAGGAGAACTGGAAAGACTTGAGTCCCTTCTGCCAGCAGCACAAACAATCTGCCAGCAGTAATAACACAGCAAAGGACTGGGCCCACCTGGGACCCAGGGAGGAAGAAGGCAGGCTGGCCACCCCCAGCCTGGGCCAGCACAACCCTGCCACGTAGGGCCTTACCCAGAAGGTGAGAGATCTGCAGACATGGGGTCTCATTTCCCTAAAAATAAAATACTCCTCCACTCCCCCTCCACTCGGGCATTCTAAGAGGCTCTTGTTAGATCAGCATGCAATTACTGACGACGGGTCTAGGGTATGATGTCATGCCTCCTAACACACACTCTTTTTAGTTTTTTTGGGGGGGCTTGTTTGTTTGTTTTTGAGACAGGATCTCACTATGTAGTCCTGGCTGGCCTGGAATTTGATTATACAGAATATGATGGCCTTGAACTCACAGAAATCTGTCTGCCCCTGCCCTCCAACTGCTGGGACACCAGGCATGTTTGTTGTTGTTGTTTGTTTGTTTGTTTTTCCTGGAGACCAGGATTAAATCAGGTATGAGCCATCCCATCCATCGCATCTGGTTAGTAGGTAACTTTTGCAGTCTTACTATGACAGGTTTTTGAACAGAACAAGATAGCAGTTGAATAAAACCCTCTAGCAAGGGAGGAGGGGATACGTAGCCATAAGAAAAATAAAATACACAACACAGGAAAACTATCAAATACAGTACACACAGTAGCTCACCATTGTAATCCCAGCCTTGGGTGTGGAGGCAGGAGGATCAGAAATTCAACACCATCTTCCACTACACAATGGCTTAAGGCCAGTCAGAGCTACACAATGCCCAATCTCAAAAAAATCAATAATAAAAATAAGAAAACCAAATCTAAGTGTGGCGGGACAGGCCTTGAATCCCAGAACTCAGGAAGCAGAGGGAGATCAATCTGCTGAGTCTGAGGCTACCCTGGTCTACACAGAAAGTTCCAAGCAAGCCAGGGCTACATAGTGAGGCCCTATTTTAAAAGAGAAAGAAACCCAGCAAATTAGTATGGGTAAGCTATTCATAAGATAGCTTCAAACAATAAAAGTCATATTTTAAAAAATCACCTCCCTTCATAATCAAAGAAATAAAAGTAGTTGTTTTTTTTTGTTGTTGTTGTTGTTTTGAGACAGTTTTTCATACTCTGTGGTCCTGGCTGGCCTGGAACTTACTGTGTGGACCAGGATAGCCCTGAACTCACAGAGCTATTATACCTGCCTCTGCCTCCCCAGTGCTGGGGAAAGGTATGTGCCACATGCCTGGCTTATACACTTTCTTATAACAAAAGTACATCATATAACCGTTAATAAGATGAACATGATTGTGCGTGCTTTAATCCCAGGAGGAGGGAGGGAGAACTAGTTGCCACAAGTTTGAGGCCAGCTTGAGCTACATAGTAATTTCCAGGATAACCTGAGCTACCTAGTTAGACACTAACTCAAGAAAAACAAAAAGGAGAACTAAAAAAAACACAAAAAAACAAAACACAAAAAACCTGTTTATATACCAGCACTTGAGAGGCGGAGGTGAGAGGGTCAGGAGGTCCTCGGCTGAGGGGCTTACGATCTGCCTGGCTGAAACACAGCTGTGGCAACAGCAGAGTAATGGTGGGATTGTTTTTGGTTCATGCATGTAATCCCAGGCTGAGGCATGAAGAAAGAGGAGTTGGACTACATTATGAGTTCTAGGCTAGCCTGGGATACCTTGAGACCACAGAGTCTCAAACAAATAAACAAATACTAGGCCGCACTGAGCTACGGCCACTCCATCAGGGTCTGAGGAAGATGCTTTGCCTCCCTGAGACGCAGTGTGTGTTAACTGCAGTGACAGAGCACGGACTCGGGAGGAGTAACTAAATGTCACTGCTTTGGCGATATGAACTCCCGGACGTGTGCTGGCTGTTATAACCAACGACATTCCCTTTTATTTAAGTCTGGAGAGGACGGCAAGCAAGCTGCTGAGTCAAGCTTATGGGCTCTGCTGGAAGTGCTGGGAATGTGGTAGTGAGGAGCAATTTCTCACATACAGTGCGGCCAATTCCTGGGTCTCCAGGCCCATAGTAATATAAATAAAGAGCTTACCCCAAGCTCAAAAGCAGCGTTTGACAACCTTTGAGGAAAGAATGTTAAAGCCCCTGATGAGACATCCTGGCTAGTCGTGTGCTGGCACAGAAGAAGAAGAAGAAACAACACAAAATTCAGAGCCCTGTGGCCTCCCTCACCTGTGCTTGTTTACTGATGCTTTGGCAAAATGCTTGGGGGCTGAGTTGGGTGGACCGAGGATGCCAAGGCTTGTCATCTAAGGAGACTGGGAGAGGCTGGTGGTGATTCCGGTTAGATGGGTCCCCACCCTGCACGAGGAGGAAGGCATGCTCATGAATCATAAGCCCCTCTTGTTCAGAGCCGCTCAGCGAGTCCCTACAGCCCCACTCTCAGCGCTCACAGTGCGCGCCCTGAACAGCCTCCTCAGCCCTGCTGTCTCCAGGCTGCCTAACTGACAGGGATTTGCCATGATGAACTCAGCACCGGCCACACTTGGAGACTCTTACCTGTGGCACTCCACATCTTTTAAATGAGAAACATGAGTCTCAGCTCAATCTTCTTTTAACTTGGGTTTATTTATTTATTTTTAGACGATCTCGATGTAGCTCCTCTGACCTTGAATGTTTGGCAATCCTCCCATCCCCGCCTCGGAGTGCTCAGGTTAGAAGCATGCACCGCCACACCTAGCCTCCCTTCCTTTCTGCTCCTTCAGTGATGCTGCATCCACCTTTTCCTGTTTAGAAAATCTTAATCATTCTTCTCCTACGTCCTTAGTTTCTCCCACCTAATAGCCATCTTTCTCTCTTTCTCTCTAAATTCAGCCAATGTCTTCCTCCATGCTCCTCCCGCCACAAGAACCTGCAATCTAGAGCCATGATATTCAGTTCAAGCACAGTGTGACGTAGGGCAGACAGCAGGCCAGCAGCTCGTCAGCAGAGTGGGGAGCTACCTTGTTGTCTGGTGCCAAGGCTGTGAACACCGAGGCTCTTCCTTCCTCCCCTGGTCACCGCATTTCCCAATTCACACAGCAAAGCTCCCCTTTTCTCCCAGTTTGCCTGCCTGCTTCCCGCTGCTCCCCACAGATGCCTCTCCTGTGGGTTTATCTACACCTTGCTGGTGCTGACATGCCCTAGACCGAAAGCTAGCACCGAGGCAGGTGTGTGGAGTGAACTGAGCAGCACAGGGTGCTACCGTCCAGGGTGGGGACAGGCAGTGAGGAACAGCCTTGTGCTTGCTTGGGCTCTTCTGGCTCAGCCGCTGCCTCTGTCCCAGGCTCGCCTACTTATCCCCGCTATCCAGTGGCATGTGAAGACCTGGGCAGGATGGGAGTCTGTCCTGTCTCTTTCATGCCATAGAACTGTAACCACTATGGTTTTTTTTCTAATCCAAATCTCATTTTGAAATCTCCTGCCAAAGGGGTTTCCCAACTCCTCCCAGTTTTGAATCAACCTGCTGATTATAGCACTCCTAAATGAGGAAGAGAGATGCTAGGTGGGATTGGCCTGGCACGGAGCCCTGAGGACACTCCTGTGTGCAACACTCATCCTACTAGTAACCATCTAGACAAACAACCTTATTCCCTACCTGTTCCAAGAAGGAAAACCAGGTAGGTTTGAGCGAAGACTGACTAGTCAGCAGATAGCATCTGGCCATATTCTTCTCCTGGGCTAGCAACTTCAGGTTAGTCTACACCAGGGTATCCTCTCTAGGAAGCCCACCAGATTCTCTTCCCCACAGTGTCTAGTGGAAGCCATTCTGCCTTTTAATTCCCCACCTCCTGCTTAGCAGGTTGGATTAGAGCCATACCCCAGGAGCAGTGTAGTCTGGAGTAAACAGGAGCCTGGGACTGTCCTTCATGGGCTGCACTGTGACTGTGGGCTAGGTTTATTCTCCCCAATACACGACCCTGTGGGCAATGGGGGGGTTAGAATCGCACCTCTGCATCTCCTTCTAGACAACAAAACTTTCAAACTCTACTCGCTATCTTACTTCTTGTTTGTTTAGTTGTTTTGAGACGGAGTCTCATAAAGCCCAGACTGGCCTTGAACTCACTCTATAGCTGAACATAACCTCTACCCTTCTCAAAGCTTTGTTTCTGTATCCAGTTCCCAAAAAGTCAGCCCCTTTATGCAAATGAAAGCACAGTAAACAAATGGACACCTGACTGTCCTGGAGTTCCAGTCTCCTCATCAAGGTGAATGGTACTGACTAGAAATGACGATTTCTTCTCTATTCCCAAAATCAATGGCAGATACTTGATGCCACGGCAAGCTTTTGTCCCAGCAGAGTACAACTCTTGCTTCACTTTGGCTGAGACCAAAGCATTCAACTGTCTGGCAGTAATCACTGCAGGGAAGCAGAATTCTACCCCCCATCTGCATCTACAACTATGCATCCCCCAAAGACAAGTGCCTGGCTTTCCAGGACAGGTAGGTCTCCAAGTGGAAAGATAAGATCCATTCTCAGCCCAAGGTGGAGGGTCTTGGGGTAATTGCAAAGGAAGAAGGGCCACATGGAAAAACAGGGTGACAGTGCTGGTCCTCATCTTCCTGGACTAGGGCCATGGTGGAATTTCTGGCTATTAGCTTTGCCAACATATTCTTAACCATCCACCCCCCCAAAATAGCCTCTAAGTATAGATCTGTAAGTACCAGCACCACAAAAATAAAAAACTGGAGTATGCCTCAGTTACATATTGTCTAGAGAGTGTGAGGCTCTAGTACCCCCACAAAGAGAAAGAAAAAGCCAGGCATAGAGGTGCACACCTTTAATCAATGTAGCGCTTAGAAGAAGAGGCAAGAAGATCTGAAATTCAAAGTCATCCTCATCCAAATAGAGGGTTCTAAACCAGAGTGGGATACATGAGAACTCATTGGAGAGCAATAGAAGACACTCAGTATTAGCCTCTGGCTTCCGCACATACACAAGAAAGACCAGTAACTACCAAGGGTGGTGTTGGTGTCAGAAGCACAGAAATGGTGTGGTTTCCCTGTGATCAAGCATTTGGCTCCCACATCTTTGTCGGTCTCCAGAGTGGCCAACTCACAATTTTTTTGCTTTGACTTTCTGTTTGTTTTTATCTTTTAAAGACAGGATTAGGCCAGCCAGATGACTCAGTATGTAGAGACGCTTGCCACCAAGCCTAATGATCCAAGTTCGATCTCAAGGGTCCACATGTGGTTCTTGCTAGTGATCCCCTGACTTCCACATTCAAGCTGTGGTATTCACGTGCCAGCACATGTACACAAACACACACAAATGAATAAATATAATAGAAAAAAATTTAAAGACAGTGACTTCTGTAGTTCAATCTGTCTTTAAATTCACTATGCAGCTAAGGCTAGCTTTGAACTCCTGATCTTCCTGCCTTCACCTCCTGGGTGCTAGGTTTATAGCACCAGGTCCAGCTCACAGTCCTTTTCCTAAGAACAGTCTCGGCACCTAAATGAATGCTGTACTCCATGCTGTGGGTCTAATGAACTTACACAGTGGAGCTGTCCTCCTCCCAGGCTCCAGAGTTACTGCATCAGGATCCGCCATGCCTAGCTGCTGCCGAGTCCTCACTCATGTCACTGCCAGACTCCCCTTGACAATAGAATGAGCTTTCTCAGAATTCCAGGATTCCCAGAGTCTCCTAAGAGCCTCTGCTCCCCATAACCGTGTCTCTAAACCTCTTTGTCCTCAAGGCTCTGAATGACCCCCATGGTCACAGTGGCTCTTCTACACGTAGCCATAAGATCTGTCTCATACAAAATCCAATCCATGCCAGGTCTGGTGGCTCTAATCTTAGCTCCTTAGGAGGCTGAGGCAGGAGGATCACAAGCTCACGCCTTCCTGGGCTACAGAATGAGTTCAAGGGCACCCACAGTAAATTGCTGAGGTCCTGCAAAAAAAAAAAAAAAAAAAGTGTTGGACATGGTAGTTCTAGTTTACACCTTCAGTCCCACCACTGAAGAGTAGAGGCAGGAGGATCCAGAGTTCAAGCTCCAGGCCAGGGAGATAGTTCAGCAGGTAGAGTGCTTGCCACTAGGCCTGAAGATCTAGGTTAGCTCCCCGCAACACACATGAAAGGAGAGAAACAACTCCCCAGGGTTTTCCCCTCCCTCTCCCCACTCTCTCCTCCACCCCCCCCCACAGTAATAAATAGATGTTTTGTTTAGAGGAAGTGAGTGGGGCACAGAGGCATACCCCTTTAATCCCAGCAGTTGGGAAGCAGAAGATTTGAAGTTCAAGGTATCAGCCTCAAGTTCCAGGACAGCTAAGGCTATACAGAGAGTCCTTCTCCCCCCTTCTCTCTTACACACACACACACACACACACACACACACACACACACACACACACATTCAGTTCAAGGTCATCTTCAACACCATATTGAGTTTGAGGCCAGCTAGAGCTACATGAGAGATCCTGCCTCAAATAACAAGCTAGCAGGCTGGAGACATGGGTCACTGGTTAAGAGCACTGGCTGCTCTTCCAGACCTGGATTCAATTCCCAGCACCCACATAGTGGTTCACAACTGTCTGTAACTCCAGTCTCAGAAGATCTAATACCTTCTGACTTCATCAGGCACCACCAGGCACACACGTGATGCACAGACATACATACAAGCAAAATACCCACAAACATAGAAGAAAGAAATATGTTGCCTTAATTTTTAAGAAAATAACTAAATAAATAAAAGAAGGGAAAGAGGGACCTGTGAGATGGCTCAATGGGTCTTTACCCCTTGGCAGCACTTGTTACCTGACAACCCCAGAATCTACATAATAGAAAAAAAGAACTGACTCCCACAAGCTGTACTCTGCTCACACATGTGATCTTACACAAGCGTGAGCATGCACACACACACACACAACTTTTACAGATTTGTTTTTTATGTGTATGAGTGTCTAGCTTATATGCATGTAAGTGTACCACATGCATGCCTGGTGCCAAGGAAGTCAGAAGTGGGCACTGGATCCTATGGAACTGCAGTTACAGACGATCGTTAGACATTGTGTGGGTGCTGACCTTGGGTTCCCTACAAGAGCAAGTACTCGTAGCCACTGAGCCAACCCTCTAGCCCCACACTCATTTTTTAAAATGTAAGAACAACAACAACAGCAAAAAGAAGCCTGGGACATGGCTCAGTGGTATAATGCTTACATAGCATGTCTCAGGCCCTAGGGTAAATCCAAGTACTGAAAGGAGAGAATGTGGTGGGGGACCGTTCTTCAGTGGTTAGAAGAGTTCACTGCTCTTGCAGGAAACCCAGGTTCAATTCCTAGTACCTACTTTGGGCAGCTCACAACACCCGCAACTCCAGTTGCAAGGGATCCAATGCCTCTAGTCTCTGCAGTACCTGCACTCACATGCACATACCATACATGTAACTAAAACATATTTTTATGTTTTAGTGCAGCTCCTCTACTACCTCTAGGTTCGGGTGAAGGGGCATCTGACAGGCTTTACATGTCTTAGGCTGAGTGGAGGGCTGTTGTCTGAAGAGAGCTAGTATAGAAAAAGATGCCTGTCCGACTGTCAGGGCCCTCCAACCATGTGCCTGTGTGTGCTGTCGGTCAGCCAGCCTACCACAAAGCCCAGTGGCATGGAGGTTACAAGCCTTGTGGCTGCCTTGATGTTCCTGGACTCCTGGCTGTCTTGGAAAGTGAGGCTTCTGTCTCACTAGGGTGCCGGGTAAACAGGTTAGCCATGTCCCTTCTGCCTCCTCTTTGAAAACATCTCATAAAGGTGCATCAGAGGAAACATGCTTTTGATGCCACCTATGATTAGCTCCTGAGACAAGGTGGAAGCACATTCACCTCAGAGATGGTTAGGAGCACAAGTGGCTGAACCAGCACTGAGCCTCTTGTGGAGATAAGGCTGTTGATGTTAAGTCAGGAAAATCCAACTCCAACATAGGGCCATTTGTGACCAACTGCCTTACTTGTCTTGGGCGCCATCCCAGGCCAGGAGATGGAAAATCTTGACAGTGGAGATTGTGAGCGGACTCAGGTATGGTAATGAGCCTGACTACATCCTTCTTGAAGTGGTCCAAAGGACTTTATGACCACTGACTTACATGTAGTCTCACAAACATCCAAGAGAGCGAGGGGAGGAGATAAGAAGGGAGGATAGGAGGGAAGAAGGAAAAAGGCAAAAGTCTTCTCATTTCCCCAAATTATAAGGGAATGGGGCTGGGCATCACAGCTCATGCCTTGCAATCCCAGCATATGGGACACTGAGGCAGAACTGCCTAGAGTCCCAGGCCAGGAGTGATGCAGCTCAGCTGGCAGAGTGAGTCCCTGTGTGCACAAAGCCCTGGATTTTGTGCATAGCCAACAACACATAGATCTGTGCATAATGGCACATGCCCAGTTTCAGTACTTGAGAAGTAAAGTCAAGGGGATCAGAAGATGACGGGCATCCTTTGCTACACAGTGAATTTGATGCCAGTCTGAACTACATAAGACTCCGGAGAAAGGAAAGAAAGGAGAGAGAAAGAGAAGGATGCAGAAGGAAGGGAAGGAAGGAAGGAGAAAGGAAGGGAGGAAGAAGGAGGGAGGGAGGGATGTAGGAATGGCAGCACATGCCCATAATCTCAGCACTTGGGAGGCTGAGCCAGAAGGATCACCAAGCGTTGAAGGTCAGCCTGACTACATAGTGAAGGCCAACCTGAGCTACAGAGTGAGACCCTGTCTAAATGAATAAATAATATTATATAAATATTCTTAGGTATTAGTATACATTATTTTTATTAAATAATATAAATAAATAGAGATATGGTTCCATGTGTAAAGGCACTTGCTGCAGCGTTCCATTCCTGGGACCTACACAGTAGAAAGAAACTCTTTCTTGTATAGCTGAATAGCAACTCTTGCAAGTTGTCCTGTGGCCTTCACATCTGTGCTGCGGGACATGTGACCACACACATCCTCACACACACATTTAATTAGGGTTTTTTTGTTTGTTTGCTTTTTTTTTGTTGTTGTTGTTGTTTGGTTTGTTTTTTGAGACACAGGGTTTCTCTGTTGTAACTCGGCCTGTTCTGGAACTCACTCTGTAGACCAGGCTAGCCTTGAACTCACAGAGATCCGCCTGCCTCTGCCTCCCGAGTGCTGGGATTAAAGGTGTGCTCCACCACAGCCCTGGCCATTTAATTATTTTCAAAAAACAGAAGGAATGGGGAAGAGCAGTCATGTGAACCAGCCACCTGGTCCCATAAAGTTGGGGAAGAAGTACAAATAAAGACCTGTTCTTGGCTCTGTGTGTGTGTGTGTGTGTGTGTCGGAAAGTGGGGTTTGACCCTCAACTCTGGCAGTCTCTGACTGTTCAGACTGATGTAAGGGTTTGGCTGAACTTGAACCGCTCTCACATCCTGTGCTGCAAAAGATACCAAACCAGAAATCACTCCAGCCCTGTCTTCTATGAACTGTAAATAACAGAGACGCTCACTGGAGTAATTAGAAGAAACTGCTGGCCAAGAGCTCTGAGAAGGGTTAGGTGTGGCTTGAAGCACTCTGTATATTTTCTCTAAGCCAAACATGTAGACAGCCAAAAATACAAGTAGTTTAATGAGCTTATAAACTTGGAGTGACTCTTTACATCTTACAGTGAGGTCCAGGGTTCAACCATATCAGCATCAAAGTGCCTACTACACGGTCTTCAGCTCAGCCCTGCAGCCTGCCTGCGGCTTCTCCCTCAGTTTACTCTTCTGCCCAGTTAACTGACTGGCCCAGACAAACCCAATGTTTGTGGAGGAGAAAACAACTCTTGGTACAAGACGTTTGTGGTGCCCTCGCCTTTCCTGTCTTCCCTCCTCCATCTGATCGAGACTCCCACACGGCACTGGTGTCCTCTGCCAACTTGCGGTCTTCTCAGAAGAGTGTGTAGCCAATCCAGGTTAAGCTTACAAGGCTCCCTGACGCTCAGGTTCAGGGCACTCTCATTTCAGAGTCATCACAATCTGTTCTAGTTCTTTCTCCAGCTTTTCCTATCTCCAGTGTTTCTAAGAGATCACTAAACGGAACAGACATGTACAATGTCTTGCTGACAGGGTTAGTCTAGGGCAGGAAACACCCCATAGCAACACCGTCCCTCATGTGACTTGAGTTTGCCTCTGAGGCCCCTCCTGAGGCGACAGTGGGTGAGGCAACTTGTCTGCGGCTTCCTTGGCTACAGGTGGATTTCCTGGTCCTGGGTGGCATTTTCTTCTCCAGAGCTAAAATCTGGGTGCTGCTGCACTGTCACCCCCACTTCTGATCCATGCCAACCTGGAAGCTGAGACAGAATGAGCCTCCAAGCAGAGCGCTTGTCTACTCTTTCCAGAGCCCGGACAGGGTCACTACTATTCAGGACTGTGTGACCTGCTGTCCACGCCGTGTAGCCGTCTACTGATCAAACAGTCAGGCCACCTTGTAAGTAGGTCAGCTACACATACTCTGATTTGAGCCTTTGGTTCCATTCCTTTCTCTCCAGGATTAGAGCACTGAGAGGGAAGTTGTCAGTGGTCAATATAGGAACAGTATCCCCATTTCCTAAGTGGATTCCTTTGTCTACACCAACCCTGGATAGTCCAGGACTCCTGGCACCTACCCCAGTAACACAAGCTTTCCCTGTGAGCTTCTGTTTTTCAGACTCTGTTGCTCACACTGGACTCCCTGGGCCTTCAAGGTAGACCCTAGGGACCAGTAAAGTACCCAGTGGATAAAGGTGCTTGCTGCCAAGACCCATACCAGGCTAAGTTCAATCCCTGGGCCATAGTGAAGGGAAAAAACGGCTCCCACTAGATGCCCTCTGCCTATCTCTCTCTCTGTCTCTCACACACACATACACACACACACTCATACTCACACACATACACTCACACACACTCTCACACATACATAAACTCACACACACTTGCACACACACACAAATATACACTATTAATTGTTTAAAAAGAATAGAACTTTGATTAAAGAGAAATTCTAATCACGAATGTATTAGATTTTGGAAAACCTTCAGGACATGCTAAGAATTCATGACACAAAAGTACTTGACTCCCACCCCTGAACCAGTTGAGACACATTTGTCCCTTCTACAGGGTGCCATGACTCCATGTCAGCATCTGTCTTTCCTCCCTCCCCGCTGGATTAAAGCCCAACAGCCACCTTCAGGGCTCCTCAAGCCATCACTAGGAACAGCCTAGAGGTGACAGCTCCCTCCAGGAGAGAGCGCCACCCCAATCCCTACCTTTGATGCAGAGGAAGGAAAGGGTGTCCTGTGATGTAACAGCTCACGTACAAGTGCAGAAGGGGCATCAGGAGAATGCCTGGAGAGCAATCTGATCTGGAAGTCTTGGGAACTAAAGGACAAAACAAACACAAACTCTCAGATTAGCTTTCCTGCGGCCTTCCTTCCAATTCATCTTGATAGCATATCTTTCTTTGGATGTGTGAAACTTACACATATTCTTCTTCCATCATTTTTTCTTTTTTTTTTTTTTCAGTTAGAGGAGAGCTCTGGGCTCTGGTTTGCTCCAGTTTTGGTCAGGTGAATCAGTGGATGGACCATTCTACTTGTAGGTATCAAATACACCCAAAGACCACTATAAGTACTGTGTCTCCAAGTGTTAGGGGGCTGACCACAACAGGTGCTGTCTCTCCCAGAGTTGGGGGGCCGACAGTCCAGTGTAGATGTACACTGATTTCTTGCATCTGCCCTTATTTTGGGGAGGGACTGTTTAGTATTTTTCAAAGCAGGATCTCATGTAGCCCACCTGACCTCAAACTCCTATGTAGCCAAGGATGGCCTTGAACTCCTAATCTGATTGTCTCCACCTCTCTGGAGCTGAGATCATAGGCATGTGCTTTACCACTAAGCCCCTTGATCCCAAAAGGCTCATCTCCAACTAGATTACCAGACCCTTGATTTCCATTTAAGATTTGCCACTGGTAAGAGCTGTTCAGACTCATTCTTTAGTTTTATCCTCTGCCTGTTACCCAGTGCTCCAGGAGAGACCTGGTCATGGCAAGCCCAACATGAGTCAACAGTAAAGATGATTTCTATAAAATAATGTTCTCCTGAACTTGTATGCCTCAGCAAAAGCCAGCACGAAGCACTTTTTCTAGACTGGTCTCCTTCACACCTCGTTTTCTTCTTATTCCCATCTTTGATTTTTTTATTGGCAAATAAAGTTTGGCACCTCAACAACAAAAAGACAACTGATTTCTACTCTGATACATCAAAAATCCTTTAAGATTTTCCAAACACAAGTAATTATTACAAAGGACTGGGGTCGTAAGGGAAGAAATGGAATCAGATATATTCCAGCTAGCTGTGGGGCACTCTGGGGACCCCCATCTCTGCCAGCCTACCCTTGAAGGCCATTCCTAAGGAGAAAAGGCCTATGGTTGCTAACAGCTTTCTTAGGTGACTACATTTTCAGAAGTGTCCACTCATGGTGATCTGACAAACAGCACTGTATCTTCTTTTTGAGAAACAAGAGACTGTCCCAGAAATCAGAGGGCACCTGGTTATGCACGGACAACTCTGTGAAGGAGCCATTTTTTGCCACCTACAGCTAGCTCAAAGGGGCCAGGCCTGCACACTTCCTCCCTCGTTCTCTCCCAGCCTGTGCTCCTTAGACAAGCTCATCAAGCTGACGGAGCGGATACTGAAACAGTTCAACCCGATCTACAATTTCCATTTTCATCTCCCCATCAGCCTCCTTCCTTTAAGAAACATATTAGCAGCCAAGCAGTGGTTCACGCCTTTAATCTCAGCACTTGAGAGGCAGAGGCAGGCGGATCTTTGAGTTTGAGGCCAGGCTGGTCTATAAGAGCAAGTTTCAGAACAACCAGGGCTATACAGAGAAAAACCCTGTCTCAAAAACACAGGGGGGTGGTGAGAAGGGGGGTGTGTGGGAAAGAGAGAGGGAGGTAAGGGGGGAGGGGGAGATTAGGAGTAAATGAGCATAACAGCATCTACTAACTCTGAGCAGGCAGTTTTTATGGTCTTGTATCAAACTGGCTCTTTCCGGATTAAAAAGTAATTATTCCAAAAGACGGCTTATGGTTAAAATTAAACTAGCTGAAAGCTATTAGAACCTGGACTTTGGCCAAATGCCAAAGAGGGCAGCTCTGGGCATCTTTTGAGAGAAAGGGGAGGAACTCACTAGAAAGAAGAAATCTTAAACAAACGAGTGTACAAAAAATACTAAGGAAAATGCTGGAACCTGTTCTGCCACCCTCCCTCGGTGAGAGGCACTTTTAACGTTGGGAAAGCGAAACCAGCTGTGGGTGGGGTGCAGCTGCTGCCAGGTCATCCTGCCTGAAGAAACCCAAGACTATGCCTACATGAAGGACGTGCAGCCATGGCACAGCGGCAACAACCGGGTGGCAGTTTGTGTGGCTCCTGGTCTGGGGATCAGGTCCATGTGTCTGCGGTCACTGGCTCACTGCTGGAGGTGACTTGAGTGACTTACTCTGGTTTGTTATTCCACAGTTAGATGAAAGAACAAGCAGCTAGGAAAACATAAGAGGGCACTAGTGTGTAAGAAGCCTCGGGGGGCCGAGAGCTTGCTGGGTCATGACTACTGCAGTCCCAGTGTCCCAGTGGGTGCGGTGGGGTAGCGACTGGAGTACCGCCCCCGGCAGAGCCAAGACGGTTCCACAGCGCCCTCTGCTGGAAGTCTGCGACCACACACGCAGCTGGCAAGATGCTGGGCTGACCCTGCTCGCCTGCAGGCTTCCATCTCAGCCTGCCCCCTGTTGGACAAAAACGCTTCCCACCTTCACCAAGCCTTAGAAAATAAACTCCGCTAGGCGGCGTTAGGCAAAAAAAAATCTGATAGGGATGGGGAATCATTTCTACGTCTATAAAATGGTAATGGGTCACGCTACTGACGCAGATGACGTCCCGGGCGGTTCTCCAGTAGCAAATGAAAACGCGGTGTTATCTGTGCTTTCCTACTTCCACCCTCACATGATCCAGCTCTAGGAAAATCCTTCTCCTCAGTCCCTGGAAAAAAGTCGTGCCCTATGAAAATTGCATCAGACTCCTCAGTACCTGGGATTACAGGCACCAGCAGGCCCAGTTCACAAGTACTTTTCTTTAAAAAAAAA
Organism: Cricetomys ansorgei; assembly: GCA_026225945.1. Lineage (NCBI taxonomy): Eukaryota > Metazoa > Chordata > Mammalia > Rodentia > Nesomyidae > Cricetomys > Cricetomys ansorgei. The sequence continues at coordinate 39,004,356 of JAMJFZ010000597.1, read as the reverse complement.
TTTGTTTTTTTTTTTTTTGCAGGAGCTGGAAAGATAGTTGTGTATAAAATAATTGTTTTTTTGCACAGCTTAGGCCTTGGCATTTTGTATTGTCTGCAGGTGTTGGATTTCTGTGGAGGTTGTTTGATTGCTTATGATCTGCACCTGAGGAGTGCTGCATGAATAAAACACCTGAGCTCCGATGCTCAGGGTTCCACTGTGAGTATGTCACTGGCCAAGCCGGTGGTTCCCTCTGGTGGGGTCTGGCAGGGTTTGCACCTATGAATATGCCTCCATCTTTGCTGAGCCACCGCAGTAGCACACTACTACAACAGACCATCAGTTAAGAGCTCTTGTTGCTCTTGCAGAGAACCTGGGTTTGGTTACCAGAACACACAAAGTAGCTCACAACCATCTGTTACTCCAATTCCAGGACATCAGATGTCCTCTTCCAGCCTCCATAGGTACCAGGCATGCACATAGAACACAAACATAAATGCAGGCAAAACATTTGTACATATAACATGAATCAAATTAAATTAATTAATTAAAACTAAAGAATAACATAAATCGCATTACATTATTTATCTGTGTATGGAGGGAATGTATACGGGGCGGTGGGGGGGGGGCTCTTGTGCTGTCTGGAGCTGCGGCCTGTGGGAATCAGTTCTCTCTTTCCGTTCTGTGGCTAATGAAACCTTTTGCCTTCTGAGCCATTTCACAAATATTAACACAGTTTTCTTCTTTGTCTCTCTCCCCTTCCTTCCTTCCTTTTCTTCCTTCCTTCCTTTCTTCCTTTCTTCCTTTCTTCCTTTCTTCCTTTCTTCCTTCCTCATTTTTTGCTTCCTCCTTTCCTAGGGTTTCATATATCCCAGGGTGACTTTGAACTTGCTTTGTGGCCAAATATGACTTAAAGCTCTCATCCTCCTATCCCACTTCCTGAGTGCTGGGATTATAGGCATGCCCCTCCATACCTGGCTTGTGGGGGTGGTGGTGATCGAACCCAGGGCTTTGTGTGTGCTAGGCAAGCACTCTACCAACTGAGCTAGATCCCTGGCCCCACCTAAGCATCTTTTACCTACAAGCATACATCATAGTTTAACTTGCTTCAATTATCTGCTCGGTGTTTAAAACCCCTACTAGCTTCAGCGTTCCCTGGATGCACAGTCCTACCTATTGTTGTGTCCTTAGGACCTACTGTAGTACCCAGGTGTAGCATGTAGGTGCTTGGTAAACATCTGTTGAATCAACATGTGGATGAATCATAGGAACTAGTGCACAACAGCCAGAAATGGAAAGAACAAAGTCAGACAGATTGGGAGGAGGGATGCTGCACACCTTTAACCTGAAGCAGGCTGAAGCAGGTGGATCTCTGTGAATTTGAGGCCAGCATGGTCTCATAGTGAGTTCTAGGCCAGCCAGAGTTACATGGAGAGACTCAAACAAACAAAAATGAGTGGCAGCATAAATATCTACTTAACACAACAAAGGAGCTGAAGAGATGTCTCACCAGTTAAGAGCTCTAGCTGTGCAGGCCTGAGAATCTGAACTCCATCCCTGTCCCCTGGATCCTGCAGCAGAAGGGGAGACTGACTGCTGAGAGTCAGCTGTCGTCTGATTTCCACATGCACACCATGACGCGCATGAGCTGTGGCACACGTATGTCCCCGCTTCCACATGTGTACACGTACACACAATATTTCAAAAGATGTAACTTACAAAAGAAAAGGCTGGGGCTGGGAAGGTATCTCTGCACTTGAGCACCTGCCTAGCATGTGTGATGCCTTGGGTTCAGTCTCTAACAGCGCAAAATAAACAAATAAAAAATAAAACAGAAGGACAGGGCTTTCATTTTGAACTAGAGTTTGAAACACATTTTGAAACCTGAGAGGTGAATGTACTAAATGCCATTGGACTGCAACTTAAATGGCTAATTATATGTTGTGTGAATTCCACCTCAATAATAAAAAATGAAAAGACCCGACTGCAATGTAGTAATTATGATCCTTGATCGTTAAGCATCACAAATCCTTGACGAAGTCAACGCAGAGAGCACAGCTCTCTCACAGCCTCATGGTTTACACAGATGGTTTACTGGAAAGGTTCCCTCCAGCAGGCCACATGTCCGCATAGGGAAAGAGAGCCACAGATAGCACCATGACTTCTCAGTCCTGGTGGGCCTAGGCACACGCCCTATCAAATGCCCTGCCCTTGTCATTCCTCTGCCTGGAAGCAACTGCCCCAAACAGACCCTCAGCTGCCCCTCACTTCTTTCTCATTCTGCTCCATGTCTCATCATCAGAAAGATCTCACTACACAATCTTCCTCTACTCCTTGCTCCCCAGTCACCCATCTTTCGGCTGCTTGGTTTCTTTGTCTGTTTCAAAATTCTTTTTTCCTTTCTCTCTCTTTTTCTTTCTCTCTCTCTCTCTCTTTCTTTCTTTATTGAGGTAATGTCTCTTTATGTAGCTTTGGCTGTCCAAGAGCTGCTTGATTTGTACACCAGACTGGCCTCAAACTTACAAAGATCCACCTGCCTCTGTCTCCCAAATAGTGGGATTGAAGGTGTGTGCCACCATACCCAGCTCAAAATTCTTAGAACAGATCATACATTGGGCATTCTTTGTCATTTTTTTGCTTTTCAGTCAGAGTCTCACTATGTAGCTCTGGCTGTCCTGGAATTCACTATAGACCAGGCTGGTCTCAAACTCACAGAGATCCACTTGCTTCTGCTTCCCAAGTGCTGTAATGAAATGCATTGACATTAAAAAAATGTTTTTTATATTATTTGTGTGGGTGTTTGTCTGCCCATGTCTATGTGTGCCTGGTCTATAAGGAGATTAAAAGAGGGCACTGAATCCACTGAAACTGGAATTATAGACAGTTGTGAGCCACCATGTGAGAACCAAACACTGGTCCTCTGCATAAGCAGCAGTTCTTTGGAGTTTTCAAGACAAGGTTTCTCCTTGTAACCCTGGCTGCCCTGGAACTTGCTCTTATAGACCAGGCTGCCCTAGAACTCAGAGATCCACCTGCCTCTGCCTCCCAAGTGCTGGATTAAAGGCCTGTGCCACCACACCTGGATGAAGGAGTAAACATTCATAATCACTGAGCCAGCTCCCCAACCTGATGTTGACCACAATAATTTAAGCAGAATAGGGCTATTTGTCAGTTTAGTTCTAGGTTTTATGAGCATCCTGATATCTCGAGTGGTTCTTGATGATGCAGGAAGAATTCTTATTAAATTCCTAGTTTAATTGCTATGAACTTAGCCAGATCTTTGGAGGGGAGGGCTAGACTTTTGATGAGACACCCCAAAACGAAACATGACCAAGATAAAAAAACAAAAACCCAGCTGTTAAGAGACTGCAACATGGTACTGCCTAGGTCAGTGCTTGCTTGGCTCCCTTTTGTCCCCAGCTCTCCGCGTGTATTAAACACCTCGTGCTGGGCTCCTATCTGTATCCATGAGAAACCGAGGGGTGAGGACAACACTGGCCCAAGTAAGACCTAGGAACATTTCTTAGGGGTCGAGGCAGCACAGGAGAAGGGAAGGAAGAACATAGACACTGAATAGGTTTCTGAGTCCAGAAAGGAGCAGAGCATGGACTTCCAAAACCCATGTAATCTGGACAGAAACGTTCCTGACACAGTTTGCCACAGAAGGAAGTTTGTAGGGCTGGTCTCTAGGGGTTGGGCAGCGTGTTTCAGCAGGGGAGATAACCATTGTGGGATAAAATAAGCCTCTGAGACACAGGGGCTACCCAGAGTCATGGCCAGTGACCTCCTCTCCAGTCTCCGAGTCAGGAAGCCAGCGAGATGGTCTGACACAACGAACTCTTTGCTCTCCAGTGTCAGCTGAGCCCTCACCTGCTCCAGCCTACCTGCCTAAGGGCACCTTACAGGGAGCAGGCAAATTCGCACAAATGTAAAAATGTGATTGTTTGTCCTACGAGACTGTGGCCCTGAGGTATTGTTCCTACACCTTAAAGTACTTGACAACAAGGAGCTGGAGAAATGGTTAAGAGTACCTGTTACTATTGTAAGGACCCAGATAGGTACCCAGCTCCCACAGTGTGGTTCACAGCCTTCTGTAACTCCAGTTCCAGGGCTCTAATACCCTCCTCTGACTTCTGAGGGCACCAGACATGCTTATGATGTACAAACACACATTCAGAGAAAACATTCATACTCATAAAATAATCTTAAAAATAAATTTTAGAAAACTTGACAATAAAGTATTTAATAAAAAAAGTATCTAATTTGACCAAGTATCTGTTTGCCAACTTGGGTATTGCACTTTTAGTCAATGGCACAGGAACATGTTGCCAATCTTGAGTAAAATATAAAACTTTCTAAAAATGTACTGAAATTTGATCTCTAAAGAAAATTTTCAGCTATCTGAACTGTGAAACACACAATCATATGCATATATGCACGTTTACCCTGAAGACTTCCCTATAAAGTATAAAGCTCAAAATCTAAGAAAATGATTTATCACAAAATAAATTAAAGAAACAAATAGTATCAACAAAAACCCACCAAAATTTGCATACTATGTCCTTACTTTTGGCATTTTTCCACAGTCCTGTCTCTATCACAAGCTTTGTTTGGTATTTGAAGACAGGGTCTCCCTAGATAGACTAGGCTGCTCTTGAACTCAAAGTGACCCTTCTGCCTCAGCCTCCTAAAGTTTGAGGGGTTACAGGCACAAACCGTTATGCCTGTTTCTATATTGCAATTAAAACTTTTTTTTTTTCAGACAGAGTCTCACTGTGTAGCCCTGGCTGGCCTGAAACTAGCTATGTAGGCCAGGCTGATTGCAAACTCATACAGACCCACTTGCCTCTGCCTCCTGAGTGCTGGGACTAAAGATGTGCACCACCATGCTGGCCTCTGTTGATTTGCTTTGTGCTGACCTCAGAACTATGACCATTCACCTTTGTCCTACAGCAACTGTACACAGTCCTCCTCCCTGTGGCTCAAGCTGGGTGAATACTGAGGTGCTCAGGTTTGGGTTTTGGTTTTCTTTCAGTTCTTACAGCATAAAGAAAGAAGTAACAACAACAAACTAAAAAACCAAAAGCCAAACAAGCAAACAAACAAGCAAAAACACCACATATTTTGTCTCACACTCCCTTAAACTGAAAAGGGATATTTAGCCAGCAAGGGAAGCCTGAGCCCAACAGATTAAAGGGCAGACAGGCAACTAGCCCAGATGAACAGTGAGTACCCTCAGCGAGGAACAGCAGGTGTAAACTGGCACCGCAGAGGTGAGCAGGGACCCAGGCAGGCTCGGAGCACTCCAGCTGACACAGGCAGCAGGTGCCAGGTGAAGGAATCAGACAGTGTCTATGTTTGACTGTGTTTGACAGGGGCTTGACTGTGTGCTTTTGGGAGCAGTTAGCAGTTCCAGGCCTAAATCTACATAGCACTAAGAGTTGCAGCTGCTTTCTCTTCCTTTTCCCCTGCCTTTTGTTTAGTTGCTTGTTCTTTGAGACAAGGCTTCATATAGGCTAGGCTGGACTCAAATTCATTACATATCCAAGGATGACTTTAATCTTCTGATCATCTTGCCTCAACTCCTGAGTGCTGGGAGTACAGACATGCTCCACTACACATGGCTTTCATTAACTGGTTCCCAGGGAGGTGATTACTTGATAGTGGTAACCCAGTCAGCTGGTAAAGCTACAGCATAGTGAGAAAGAGTGCAACCCCCTTGGGTTCAAATCCTAGCTCCAACACTTACAATCAGCACAGACTAGCAATGTCACTCAGGTTGGCCACTTTATCTTCAATTTTTATGGCCTATAAAACTCACACAATAAAACAATTTCTGGCAGGTGAGATGGCTCAGCGGATGTACAAGTCTGACAACCTGAGATCAAATCCCAGAACCCATATTAAAAACAACAAAACAGTCAGGCGGTGATGGTTCACACCTTTAATCCCAACTCTCAGGAGGCAGAGGCAGGGGGATCTATGAGTTCAAGGCCAGCCTGGTCTACAGAGTGAGTTCCTGGTCAGTCAGGACTACACAGAGAAACCCTGTCTTGAAAAACAAAGTCAGAAACCACAACAAGGCTTGTCTGTGCTCCCAGCACTCCTGTAGACAGATGAGAAACAGAGGAAAATTTCCCTGAAGGTTGAGGGCCAACTAGCCTGGAGGATGTAGCCCAGCAGAAACAAGAAGAACCCTGCTTCAACAAGGTGTAAAGCAAGAGTCTACTCCCAGGAGCTGTACTCTCACAGCCTTACGTGTTCTACGGCGCGAGAGCACGCGCGCGCACACACACGCACGCGCACACACGCACACATCTCACAATATACTAGTGAGTAAATAAAACAAACAAACCAAAAAACCTCACAATCCCTCTCATAAGGCTGTTTTGGGGTTAAGTAATAAATGCAGAAAACCCATTGCAGAGAAGCCCCTGACGCGAACGTCAGCCAGCATGGTCTGCGAGTTGGGTCCCCCTTCGTCACCACTCATTCGCAATGAACTAGCAAGTCTTGCTTGAATAGAATTTTGTTGTTGTTTTGGTTTGGTTTTCAAGACATGGTTTCTCTGTGTCTGGAACTCGCTCTGTAGCCCAGGCTGGCCTAGAGCCCAGCAATCCGCCCCACCCCACTGCCTGCCTGACTTTGAATAAGATTTCTAAGCCTCTCTTTTTATCCCCACTCTCTGCCTTAGTTCACAGCCTTGCCCTCTCCACCCTGAACTACTACAGTTGTCTGACATCACGCCTCCTGCTGGAGGTGCCCCTCACCTGGGTCCAGGGAACTCCTCTAGGCTCAGGCGTTACATCAGTGAAATACAGATCTGATGGCATCACCCTCCCTATCAACTACAGAACTAAGTCTAAGTTCTTCATCAAGGCTCTTCCTGCGTATTCCTTCTCACTCGTTTCTTTCTTTATTTTCTTTTCTTATTCCTTTCTTTCTTTCCTTCCTTCATTCTTTCTTCCTTTCTTTCTTTTTTCTGTCAGGATCTCACCATATAGTCCTGGCCTAGAAATCTCCATGTAGTCCATGTAGTCCAGGTTTGCCTTGAGCTCCTAGAGATCCACCTGCCTCTGTCTCCCAGGTGCCGGAATTAAAGGTGTGCACCACTGCACCTGGCCCTTCTTATCCTTGTAAGTCCAGCCCCGGATAGTCATCTCTACCACGGAGCACTTTCTGATGTCTTGCTAACTTGTATGTGCAGGTGGGTCCCACCCAGAACTCTTTAAACCCATCTCATCATGCCTTGGAGTGTGCTTGTTGATATAGCTGTCCCAGTGTGAGAAAAGACCTGGTCGCATTTCCCCACACATTTCCAGCCAGCATATAGTAAGTGTTCAGTGCTTTGTAGTGGAATATTTGAATTAGATGTTGTATAGTTATATACTCTGTCTTTATGGAGTGATGCTCCTGTGGATGCTTTCTGTGCTGCATGGGGGAAGGGTGTTCCTAATGCTTTGCATCTTGCCTCACTCTGTAAGTCTAGCTTCCTGCTCCTGTTCACACCTCTGTGCTAAAAACAATGGATGTAGCCCCCTAAAATCTCCACATAAACAGCCCATTTGTTTATCTTAGTGCAAATGAAGGATCCTTATGGCCATTGCAGATTCTGCAGCTGGAAACAGAGAAGACTCTGGTTTCCTCAGCTTGGACAACCGCTGGGATAGATGACAAATTGGCTGGCAGACCCTGCAGGTGTCAGGTTCTATTGTTTGTGTAAATACAGCCTTTGTGGGAGCGGGAGGGAGTTTTGAATGAATAAAGGACCTAGAGGCAGAAGCAGGGAGAAGCCATGTGAGGTGAGGACCTTTGCTTAAGCCATCCAGATATTGCATCTCAGAGAGTTGTCCTTGCTCTTTATTGAAACCATCGTAGATATTAGTATTTCCTTTACAGTTCTTGCTGAATGAATTATGCCACTGAAACAGGTGCCCAAATAATGATGATGATCTTACTTTCAAAATCCTGTTATAAGAAAAACAGATCTAGCTGAGTATAGTGGCGCACGCCTTTAATCCCAGCACTCAGGAGGCAGAGACAGGTGGATCTCTGTGAGTTTGAGGCCAGCCTGGTTTATATAGTGAACTCTAGGACAGGCAGAGTTACAAAGTGAGACTTTGTCTCAATAAACAAACAAATAAACCTTCTAGCTACCTGGGTAAATCAACACATTTGCACTTACGAGGCAGTTGGCATTTGTCACAGTAACGAGATCTTCACTGGCGTCTGTGGTCTTGGTGGAATACATCTGATGTCTCAGGTAAAGGAGTGATCCAGCCAAAGAACTGAAATCTGATGATTCGGTCAGTATCTGTACATCCTGGTGTAGGTCATTTCCCATACAAAGACAAATGCTGAGTCTTGACCTTGGCCCAGGAAGGTGTCTCTTAAAGAGATGACAACCCCTCTGCTCACCAGAGGAATCTTCAAGAGATGGTCTGAGGTAGACATGGGTCTGGGGAAGAAAATAAATATTTTTTTTTCATTTATGTTCCTTTAAAAAAAGTATTAGCTGGGTGGTAGTGGAGGCATACACCTCTAATCTCAGCACCCAGGAGGCAGAGGCAGGTGGATCTTTGTGATTTCAAGGCCAGCCTGGTCTACAGAATGACCAGGACAGCCAGAGTTAACAACAGAGAAACCCTGTGTTGAAAAAAAAATGTTTTATTTATGAGTGTTTTATCAACATGTGTATCTGTATCTGTACACCACTTGTGGGCAGTGCCTGAGGAAGTCAGAAGAGGGCAGCAGAATTGGAATCACAGATGGCTGTGACCGTGTGGGTGCTGAACTTGAACCCCAGTCCCCTGGAAGAACAGCCAGTGCTCTTAACTGTTGAGCTGTTGCTCTAGCCCCTGCATTTATGTTCTGAAAAACTTGCCACTGAAGTGATTTTTCTGCAAGCTTTCACTGAATGAATGGAAGGGTTGTTTATCAGCCTCCCCCCTACCCCAGGCAGAGCTTGCTTTGGCAAGCTAGGAAATTTAAGTCAGCTGGTCCAGAAACAATGGAAGCTAATGTGCAATAGAGTAGGGTGGCTCTGAGGTCAGACTGTCTGAGTTACAGCCTGGCTCTGGCAGTTCTGAGTTGGTATACTTGATAGAGGAATACTTCCCATTGCAAAGAGCCAAATGATAGAGAACATGCATAGTGTTTAGCCTGTATCTATTCAACTTAACTGCCCATAACAAGAAACCAGAAAATGTTATCAGTATCATTCACCATCAACAAGACCTTATGATCAGAGAAAGGCAGGCATGGCAGTGAACATTTGTAATCCCAGCATTTAGGAGACTGAAACAAGATCAAGATATTGAAGTCAGTTGGGACTTCATAGCAAGTTCAAGTCCAGCCTAGGGTACACAGAGAGACTCTGCCTCAAAAAAATAGAGTGTTGGAGAGATGATTCAGTAGTGAAAAGCACTTGCTGATTTTACAGAGAACCTGGCTTACAACCATCTGTAACTCAAATTCCAACGGATCCAACACCCCTTTGGCTCTGGGGGCACTGCGCCCATGTGATGCATAGCAAGCAAAACACTCATGCACACAAAAATAAATCTCTTTAAATTTTTAAAAGATGATTACATAAAGAGATCCTGTTAGTAGGCTTGAGTCATCAGGAGATTATCTTTACAACTGTACCCATTTCTACTATCTCGACTTTATTGTCCAACTGTGGGATCAGAGTTCTCAGAGAATGGAGGAAAGAGCAACCAATCAGCTTCAGACCAAGAAAGAGGCAGAAATATCAGGGATAGAGAGCAGAAAACAGGCCATGGCCACAGAATGTCCTGCTGTGTAACTGGCTCCAGCATAAAAATAGGTCTGGAGTCCCAGTGGCCGTCCTGGAAAAAACAAAGCCCATCTTCAAGCTGCCAAGCACACATCCTGTGCCCAGACAAACCTCAGGTTCAAGTACAGCATAAAGACACCTGCAGACTTCATAGAGTGTGAGAGAGTCTAACAAGCAGCGAAATTACTGCAATGATTTATCCCTTGAAGTTAAATGGTACTGAGGTCGGTAAAGTCAATGGATACAATAGACCAATCCCAGGAATACATGCTTAAAGCTTACTATGTGCTAGGACTAGGGCAGGCTCCCACACAGACACACATTCCTGTTCCCATGCTTACACGACAGAGAGGACAGACAGGTGACCAACAACTACTGAGATTACAGGTGTGTGCCATTATACTCAGATTATGTGGTGCTGAGGATGGACCCTAGGGCATCGTTCATGTTAGGCACGGTGGTTTGTAATTCTAGCACTCAGTAGGCTAAAGACTTAAGATTGAGAGTTTGAGGACAGGTGGAACAACATAGTAAGACTCTGGAGAGAAAGACAGAGACAGAGAGAGACGGGGTGGGGAGGGGAATGTTAACCTCCTATGGTCACTTTCTCTGGAAGCTATCAGATGATGCAACTAGAAAAAGGAGTGTAGGGGAAATTATCTTAGGGCTACCACGTACCTAAAACATAGCAACAAACTTAAAGGTCTTTTGGAGCCTTGTGAGGAAACCTAGGCAAGAATACTCAGGAAACTTAAATGAAAAAGCATGATGCAGCCAAGTGTGTGGCTCTCCTTAGTAATCCCAGCTGAGGCAGGGGCAATGCTGTGCATTTGAGGCCAGCTGGGCTGCACAGTGAGTTGTAAACAAGCTTGGGCTACAGCCTGAGACCTTGTCAAAACATAAATGAAGACTGGAGATGTATCGAAGTTGGCAGAGTGTTTGCCAACATGAATGAGGCCCTGACATCCTTCCTCAGCACCACATGAACTGAATGTGGTGGCACACACCTGTAATCTCAGCACTCTGGAGGTGGACGGAGGAAGAGCATGAGTTCAAGGCAGTTGTTGGCCACATACTGAGTTTGAGAATTTGAAGCCAGTCTGGGCTACATAAGACTCTGTCTGAACGCGCACACACACACACACACACACACACACACACCACCACCACCGATGACAACAAAAGACATGTCATATGCTTATGGCACATGACATTTCTATTCAGAAATTGTTTTACAAAAATTACCAGAGGAGAAACAGGGGTGGAAAATAATTTGAGACAGAGTCTCTCTATTATGTTGCTCTCTGGCTGTCCTGAAACTTGCTCTATAAACCAGGCTGACCTGGAACTAGAGATCCGCCTGTCTCTGCTTCCTGAGTGCTGGTAGTAAAGGTATTTGCCACCACACTAGGCTTGGTGAAATATTCTTTTTATCCTATCCACTGAAGTCTTGACAATAGATTAGAAACCTTTTCTGTTCTTTGGAATGAGGGTAGATTATGGATATAGAAGGCTTAAATCAGTCTGGTGGTGGTGGTGGTGGTGGTGCATACCTTTAATCCCAGCACTCGGGAGGTAGAGGCAGCCACCTGCCTCTCTGTGAGTTCGAGACCAGCCTGGTCTACAGAGTGAGTTCCAGGAAGTTACAACAGAGAAAACCTGTCTTGTAAGCCCCCACCCCTACCAAAAAGCTTAAATTAGGTGGCTACCAGCACTCAGTAGGATTGAGAATTTAATGCCAGCCTGAGCTAAGAGGAAGCATCTAGATCATCACAATCATGTGACTAGATGAATAATTAAAAGTGAAAGATGGAAACAATTCAGGTACAAATAAAATAATTTCACATTAAACATGGGCAGTTCAAATCTGATGGTATGGTGAGGTGAGCCTACGAGAATGAGGATGAGTTTGGTTCAGACACACAGGGCTCTGTAAGAGACCTGCAAACATGGTAAAACTGGTTGCATGGAATGTATAGAAATAGTGAAAAAAATCAATTTAAAAATCAACAAACCTAATCACTGTAGTAGGATATGTCTGCTTATTTCCTTCACCTTTTAATTCGCTCATTCCTCTTCTTTGTTTCACTCATTCTGGAGCCCTTGTTTTTTTGTATCTGCTTCAAAACCTCATTTGTTTGCTGCTTCCCCCACAGCCCTCAATGTCCCTTTTATCCTGCTATAATTTGTTCTTTTTGACATTCTCCTACATCTCATCCCTCTGACCATGTACATGTCTGCCAAAATCCAGCCCGCCCTAAATCATTTCTCAAACAGTTTTTCAAGGACAAAAGCAGTCAGTTTCTTAGCATTCACTCTCAAATCTTTTCTTTCTCCTTAAAATGTTCTCATCTCCCTCTTCCCCACTCTTTGCTTCCATTGATACTGGCTTGACCTCCATGCCCAGTGACTCTGCTGCATTTCCATGCTCCTTTAGGTCCAGACTCCTCACAAATATTTATCTTTTCGGGATCAACAAATTTCTGGCTCTAGCTTCTCTTTGACTTTCAATACTTCTCCACTTTCCTTCTTTACCTTCAATCCTTCATCCACCCGATTCCCCGGCACTGTCCCTGATTGTGTCTTTCTCTTCCATAGGATCAGATTCATCAACAGCATCTTGCATTTCATCTGTGTCAGGCATGTCAGCTTCTGCCTCTTTCTCTGCTCCTTCTTGCTCATCTCTCCCTCCCAGACTTTCAGAAGAAATTTCCACGTTCTGACTCAAATTTTCCATCACACTTTCGTCACCAGTGACATCTATCACTCTTTCAACACTCTCTTCGGTTGCACTCCCAGTTCTTGACGACATCTCATTGGATTCCACTTCAGCATTTGACTCTTGTTTATCTTCAGAGGATCTCGAATGTCTGCCACCAGTTCTCAGCTTCTCTCCACTGGACCTTAATTTCTCTTTACTTGACCTCACCTTTTCATGACTTCGCCTCGCCTTCTCTCTGGACCTCCGCCTCTCTCCACTGTCCGACACCTTCTCTTTGATGGACCCCCGCTTCTCTCTACTGTCTGCTGCCTTCTCTCTGTTGGACCCCCGCCTCTCTCCACTGTCCGACACCTTCTCTTTGATGGACCCCCGCTTCTCTCTACTGTCTGCTGCCTTCTCTCTGTTGGACCCCCGCCTCTCTCCACTGTCCGACACCTTCTCTCTGATGGACCCTCGCTTCTCTCTACTGTCTGCTACCTTCTCTCTGTTGGACGCCCGCCTCTCTTTACTGTTCATTTTCTCTGCAATAGACACCCGCCTCTCTCTACTGTCCAACGCCTTCTCTCTGATGGACGCCCGCCTCTCTCTATTGTCTGCTACCTTCTCTCTGATGGACGCCCGCCTCTCTCTACTGTCCATTTTCTCTACAATAGACCCCCGCCTCTCTCCATTGGACCCCCGCCTCTCTCTACTGTCCATTTTCTCTACATTAGACCTCCGCTTCTCTCCCCTGTCCACCACCTTCTCCTTAATAGACACTCGTTTCTCTTTCTTGTGCACCAAGTTCTCTCCACTCGATTCCAACTCCTCATTCTGCCTCAGTTGGTCCCCTCTGGACCTCAAGTCCCCTCCAGTAGCCAACTTATCCGGAGACTTCACTCTTTCTTCAGGCTCTGCAGTCACCTCTGTTCCAGCTTTGAGTCTGTACATCTTCTCTGCGCTGACATCCCCCAAACTCGTCTTTCTTGCACCGTTCAGGAGCTTCGTGTCCACCCTCTCCTGATGCAGACTGGATCTCTCTTTCAAGGCCTTCTTCCCCACGTCCTCCTGCTTCCAGTCCTCAGACTCCAACTTTGAGTCCCCCAGTTTAGACTTCTGCACGTTTCGGTCCAAGAGTTCCACTCTCTTCCCAATCACGATGAGCCCATTCCAGGGTGCCCACACCTTCTCTTTCTCTCGCACTTGCGCCTTGTTGCAGGACTGGTCCAGCGGCGATCGCCTGTGGACGTGGGCCTTGCTCCGGGCGCCCCGTGCCCGGGCCTTACTGCGTCCCCGCGGCCTAAACTGCTTACTCCGTACTTTCTGGCCCGGGTGTGAAAGCTTGAATTGAACCTCTTTCTCCACAGACATTGCCGCCTGCCCTCGCCCGTAGCCCCCCTGACCCACTCGGGTTCCCCATTCCCCCTTACCCAACCCTCCCTCCCACCCTGGCCTCCCTCCGGACTGCCCGCCCCGCCCACCGCCTGCTGGCGCCAAGCTGATCAATGGGCATGCGCGGCTGCGCGTGCCCGTTAGAAGAAGGCGGGGCCCGGAACGGCTGCGTTTGTGGGGGTCCACCCGCAGGACCGGCACGTGACCTCTGTGACCCTAGCGCCCCTCAGGCCCTGGCCTATCCTGGCCCGGCTCTGATAGAGACCAGGGAGTGTCAACGTCAGCCGATAGGATCCCTAAGGGTCTCCTCATCCAAGCTTTTGGCGTGCTCCGGCGGTGGCCGGCCGTGGGATTCTGGTGTGTCCCAGCTGAGGAGCGCCATGGAGGAGCATCATCAGGAGGCTGGGAAAGAGAGTAAGGTAAAGGAAGGAAGCAAACCGCCTTCATACCAGCAGGGAGAGCAACCTGAGCTAGGGAATGCGACGCTTCTGTATCCCCTGCATAAGGGCAGGTTGAGGATGCAAAGATAATCAGTTTTACGTCAGCCTTCACAGATGGAATCGGGCCGTCACTGTCTGGTCTTCCCTCCCCAGAACCAACTCGTGCTGGGTTGATGAGGGAGAACAAGGCAGTTTACAAGTGACTGAAACGGGGGAGAGAATCCTGTTGAATTTACAGGTTCACCTATGTGTTTATGTTCATATAAGACCATCTATTCTTTTTTCCTTTCGACCTTATTTAATAGTTACTGAGGATCTACATTGTTTTGCGACTTGCAGAAATACACACTTGAGGTAGGGGATGAAGGCTATGGTAAGCTTTGGCAGAGGAACTGCCATGGTCCACTCTGGAAGTCACGTCTCCCTCAAGCAGCTACCAAGTGGAGTAGGTCTGAGTGGACACAGACATCAAGAAGGAAGCTATGGGCTAGGGGTCCTCCTGCACCACTGAGCTACACTGCCTGTGTTTGAAGGTGGGGAGTGAGGGCCAAAAGCCTGCCTTGGGAGTATCAGCAAATGCAAGAAGTGGTGAGTGGGATTCAAGTGGAATTTGGAGGGATAAGAGGGACTGAGTCTGGCTTTCTATTCACATGTGCTCACTACAAATATATGCAAATAGCCAGGCATGGTGCTGCACACCTTTAATACTGGAACTCCAGAGGCAGAGGCCGGGTGATCTCTGAGTTCAAGGCCATCTTGGTCTTCATATCCAGTTCTAGCCAATCAGGACTACATAGTGAGATCTTGTCTCAAAAGCAATATATATATGTGTGTGTGTGTGTGTGTGTGTGTATATATATATATATATATATATATATATGATATAAATACGCATATATATATTTATCTGTTATTTGTGTGTATACACAAACACAGACATATATATACACACACACATGTTTAGACATGTTTGTAAAGTAATTAGAAGCCCGATGTGGTAGGTTACACTTATATTCTCAGCACTTGAAAGGGTGAAGCAGGAGGATTACTACCAGTTTAAGGCCAGCTTGAGCTATAGTGTGAGACTGTCATAATTACAAAAGTTTATTTATTTATTAGAACAATGCCCAACATATTGTAAGGCCAAATGTAAATGTTGCCTATTGATATTTTTGATGTTGTTACTGTTACTATTTTCAAATGGGTGGCTATATGTTCTAAGGTGTGTTGAACTATTAAACTGATGAGTGTACCCCAGATTTGTAGGCACCTTACTTTTTGAAATCCTTTTTAATATTCATCCTCTAGGTTAATTAATGCCTTCACAAAGTGCATCTTTCAAATGTAGAGACAAAGCTGGAAAGACGGTTCAGTGGGTAAGAGCTCTTGTTGCTCTTGCAAAGGATGGAGTTTGGTTCTCAGCACTCCTGTCAGGAGGCTCACAATGGCCTGTAACTCCAGCTACAGGGACTCCGATGCCCTCTTCTGGCCTTTGTGGGTACTTGCACTCCAATGTGCATACTCATGCACACGCACTCACACACATACACACAAATAAAAAAATTAGAGACATTAAGAAGGAACACTGAAGGGCTTGGAAAATGTGACTTAATTGTACATTGCTTTGCCTAGCAAGGTTCCTGGTTTGAGTCTTAGCACTGCAAAAATAATCAATGATGATGATAATAATAATAAGTATTATGGAAGAAAGTTCAATAATATAAGATTTTCAATTAATCTTACTAAAGACAAGAAAAATAATGAAAAGGTGAGACATACAAGCACAAAGAGATGATATATGTCTGAGGATGGATATGCTGTTACCCTGATCCAGTTTTACAAACTGTCTATGGACATATTCAGATCTCATACTGGAGCCAGGTGTAGTGGCACAGACCTATGACCTAGCATTTAGGAGTTGGAGTCTGGAGGGCCAGGAGCTCAAGGTCATTGTCAGCTGCATAGTGAGGTAGAAGCCGGCCTGAGCTACATAGGGAGACCCTGTCTCAAAAATAAAACAAAGAACAAAACAACAACCAATTTTAAAATAGTTTAGAAGTTTTAACATGAAGAAATGACATCTTTAAGAGGATGGAAATGCGAGTTACCCTGATTTGATCATTTCACATTATACACGTGCCAATTTACCATCACTGTTACCCAAAATATGTAAAAGAAACTAGAAAAGATATTCCTGGCCAGTGAGATAGCTCTGTGGATAAAGGCCCTCACTACCAAGCCTAACAACCTAAGTTTGATCCCACGCCCCACACGATGGAAGGCGAGACCCCTACAAGTTGAACTCTGGCCTCTACTTGGTAGGGTGGTCTGGAACTCACTATGAAAGCCAGGCTGGCCTCAGCTCAGGGGTAATCCTCCTGCCTCAGTTTTCTGAGCACTGAGATTATAAGTACTTACTGTGTGTGTGAATGTGGCTTCTGTGTGTTCATATGGAGATCAGACGAGGATATAGAGCGTCCCGTTCTATCACTCTCTGCCTTATCCTTAAGATGATCTCTCACTGAACCTGGAGCAGGGCTGGAAGTCAGTTAATCCAAGCAATTCTCCTGTCTCCACTTCCTGCAGCAATATGATTCTTTACTACCACCTGAGTTTTTACGTGGGTGCTGGGATCTGAACTCTGGTGCTAATGCTTGGGCAGCAAGCACTTTCCAAGTGATCCATCTCTCTAGCCCTATTTACTGTCTTATGCCTGCAGGATCTTGACTGGGAGTCTTTTTTTTTCATTTCTGATAGTGATTAGTATTCTTCCTCCTCCTCTTCTCTTCCTCCTGTTGTTCTTTCTCACCTGCTAGCACTTTATCCAGTATATTGATTGATGTGTTCAAAAATATACATTTTTGTTTTCCCTATTTTATGTTTATTTTTCAAATTTTATTATGTTTGTTTATCTATCAAACTATGTTTGTTTGTTTGTTTATTGTGTGTATGAACATCAGATGGCCTCTTCTGGCCTCCACAGGCACCTGGCACACACATGGTTCATATATGTACAGGCAAAATACTCATACACATAAAATAAAATAATAGTTTGTTTTATATATAAAAAGAAAAATGTCATCACTTATTTTAATGTACAGAATGGCCTTTTTGCGTTTTTGAGATAGGATCTCTTTATATAATCTGGATTGTTCTCATACTTGTGGTAATCCTTCTTGCTCCAGCTTCCTAAATGCTGGAATTACATATTTGAGCCACCATCCCCAGCTGGAATGCTTGGCTTTTAACTGAAACAGTTAAATAATTCACAATTATTGAAATTGCCCATATAGCAGACTAAAAACTTAGCATCTTACTCTGTATTTTTTATCCCTTTTTTTTTTTTTTGCCTTATGTGTGTATGGTGAATACCTGTATTCAAATGTGTATTGGTTGTACATGTGGAGGCCTGAGATTTAATGTCTCCTTTTTGAAGATAGCCTTATTTCCTGTGTATAGATGTTTTGCCTGTGTGTATGTCTACGCATCACTGCATTCAGTTTTGGAGGAAGTCAGAATTCCCTGGAACTGGAATGACAAATGGTTGTTAGCGACCATGTGAGTGCTGGAAATCGAACCTGGGTCCTCTAGAAGAGCAGCCAAATGCTCTTTACTGCTGAGCCATCTCTCTGGCCTCCTGCTGATGTCTCTTTATTGAGCCCAAAGTTTGTCATTTGAGCTAGCCTGACTAACCTGCTAGTGCTGGAGATTTCCTGTCTCTCCTGTCATAAGCTAAGGGTATAAATGACCTATGATGCCCACTTGGCTTTTACATGAGTTCTGGAGATCCCAACCCCTGCCCTCTGCTAATATGGCAAGCACTTTATCTCTCTCCCCAGCCTCCTACCTGTTTTTTTTTTTTAAGATCTTAAAAATTAGTTTTAACTCTGTGTAGGTGTGTGTGTCTACATGTTGTATGTGCACATGACTGCAGACGCCCTAGGGACCAGAGGCATCAGATCCCCTGGAGCTGGAGTTACAAAGGGTTGTAAGCCACTGCTGTGGGCGCTGGGAACTGTACTTGGTCTTCTGGAGGAACAGCGAGTTACTCCAAATGCTGAGCCAGCAATCCAGCCCCTGCTTTTCTTTCTTACAGTGTAGCTCAGACTCACTGTGCAGCCCAAGCTACCATACACTTTCCATGGCCCTCCTTCCTCAGTCTGCTGGGCACTGGTATTACAGGCCCCTACATCATGCCTAGCGTGTCTGGCCTTTCCTTTTGAATTTTATTATAAAGACTTATTTTTATTATTTTGTGTATGTTTCTGTGTCTGTCTGAGTATATTTGTGTGTGCAAGTGCCTGTGGAGTCCAGAAGAGGTTCAGGCTGGCATTGAACTCATAGAGATCTGCCTGCTTCTGATTAAAAATTAAATTCCTGCCATACAAAATTTTTAAATCTTTTTGTTTTAATTTTTTATTTTATGTGTATGGATGTCTGCATGTGTGTATAATGCACCACATTCATGCTTTGTGCCTATGGAGGCCTGGAGATGGTGTCAGAGTCCCAGACATGGAGTTAGAGACAGTTGTGAGCTGCTGTATGGGACTGGGACTCTAACCTGGGTCCTCTGGAAAAGACCGCTGGTCTCAACCATTGAGCCATCTCTCTAGCCAACAAATTATTTTTTTATATTTTAATTTCTCTTCTCTCATACAACTTATAGAATATAACCCGGCTCTCCGACCACAAATTATTTTTAAAAACAGAAACAGAAGCACAGCTCCTAGCTTATTTTAGTAACCTGTCAAGAGGGGAGATGATTGGTGGTGGCTGTGCGACAGAACTGTCCCTTGTCCCACGTGGCCTGTACCCTGAAGAGTGATGGTTCCAGTGGAGATTTTTATTGTTTTCAATGTTTTTAAATTTAACAATAGTCTTTTTAAAGTTTATTTTTGATTGTGTGTGTGTGTGTGTGTGTGTGTGTGTGTGTGTGCACCCATGAGTTCAGGTGCCCTCAGAGGCCAGAGGCATCAAATCCTTAGAGCTGGAGTTACAAGTGATTGAGAGCTGTCTGATATCGGGCTTTGAACTGAGCCTGGGTCCTCTGGAAGAGCAGTATGTGTTCTTAACCACTGAGCCATCCCGCCAGCTCCTGTTTTTAGTTTTATTTTATTTACTAATATTGTGGGGGAGAGATAGAGAACACCTGCCATGGAAGACTGTGGGGATCAGAGGACAGCTTTTGGGCTTCTGTCCACCATGGGTCCCAGAGGGCAAACTCAGGTCAACAGGTTTGTACAGCGAGTGCTCTTATCCACTGAGCCATCTTGCTGGCTCTCAAATGGGATGTTCTAAGTCACACAAATTTGGCAGAGTTTGGCCAACACTTAGCAGGTGGAGGCAAGAGGAAGAGTCTGAGGTGGTCATTGAGGTGGTCACAGGGTGTGGTCATCAGCTTCATAGGCATGGTTTCCAAAGAACAAAAACAAACACTTATGCATATTTTATCATTCCATTTATTTACTTATTTATTTATTTATATCATATCCAAATTGTCAAAAACATGAAAAGAAGGGGAAAGAGGCCAGGTGAGATGCACAGTTCATACCTGTAGACACAGCCACTCCAGAGGTTCAGACAAGACAGCCAGTTAGAGACCAGCTTGGCCCATCCCAAATCAAAAGCAACAAATGGGCCTGCAAGATGGCTCAGTGGGTAATGGCGTTCATTTACTGCCAAACCTGATGACCTGAGTTCAATCCCCCAATGCACTTGTTGGAAGGAGGAAGCAGACTCCCTCCAAGTTGTCCTCTGACTTTCATGTGTATGCATGCCCCCATAAATAAAAGTGAATGTAAAAAGACAGCTGCTTGCTAGTCTGTGCGGTCCTTGGGTTTCATCCGCAGAACTGCAAGAGAAAGAAAGATACACCAGGACGCAAACGGCATAATATGATCAAGTTAGGCTAGTGAGGTAATATGTCAGGATGGTAGTTCTTTAGCAAGGCAGTCTTCCAGAAATGCAAGCAAGGTGCACAGCATTTGAAACCAGACAGCGAGATCCAGTTTTAATCCAATCAGAAAACATGGTTTGTCTCCTTCTACACCTCCCCACCCCCCACCCCCCACTCCCCACTCCCTGTGCGCGAGCTCGGGCTTCCCGTGCCGAAGACCCCTAGTTGCCGGGTGTTGCCGGTTACAGGAGAGTCTCTCCGCTGCCTGGTAGCATGTTGCAAAAAACCAGGAGCAGGAGCCTCCCCGGTGCCCAGCCTGAGACCGGCAGCGACTGTGGCCCGGGTGTTTCTGGGGAGGTGCCCAGCGGGCTGGGACGCCCCGACATCTCGCAGGACACAACCAGTGCCCTGTCGCCGAGCTCCCGCCCGGCCCAGGCCACCCTGGCCTCGGAGCTCCGGACCCAGAAGCAACTGGAGCTGAAGGTGGCAGAGCTGGTGCAGTTCTTGCTGGTTAAGGACCAGAGGAAGATCCCCATCAAGCGGTCCGGCATCCTAAAGCATGTCATCCGAGACTACAAGGACATCTTCCCGGACCTGCTCAAGCTGGCTGCCGAGAGACTCCTCTACGTGTTCGGGTACAAGCTGGTGGAACTTGAACCCAAGAGCAACGCCTACATCCTTATCAACTCCCTGGAGCCAGTGGAAGAGGATGGTGAGGTGAGAGGCGACCAGGGAACACCCACCACCGGACTCCTGATGATTATTTTAGGGCTCATCTTTATGAATGGCCATAGCATCCCAGAAACCGAAATCTGGGATTTTCTGCGTCGTTTGGGGGTGTACCCCACCAAGAAACATTCAGTTTTCGGAGATCCCAAGAAACTCATTACTGAAGATTTCGTGAGACAGCGTTACCTGGAGTCCCGACGGATACCCCACACGGATCCCGTGGGCTGTGAGCTCCAGTGGGGTCCACGAGCAAATCTGGAAACCAGCAAGATGAAAGTTCTTAAATTTGTGGCCAAAGTCCACAATCAAGACCCCAAGGACTGGCCCACACAGTACTGTGAAGCTTTAGCGGATGAGCAGAGTAGGGTCAGATCTGAGCCAAGTGGTCCAGCCCCGACCCCTTGAAATGAATGTCTGGGATTCTCAAGCACAAGCCAGAAGAATTGGGAACATGGGGGTGGAAGGAGCATATTTCTACAACAATTAAAATATATTATCTTTAAGATGTGTCTCAGTTTATTTTTTCTTTTAGAATTGTGTTATTTTCATTAATAATACGTGTGCATGATGTGTGTAATGCGCATGTGTATCATGCACATGTATCAAAGGACAAGTTATGGGAGCTAGTTCTCACCTTCCTGTGTGTGGGATGTGGGAATCTGATCTGACTTAGAGACGAGCACCCATTCCTGCTGAGCCGTGTCACTTGCTGATGCTTGGCCTTTTTGTCTTTAGTTGTTATTTTTAAACAGGGTCTCATGTAACCCAGGGTGGTCTCAAACACCTGATCCTCCCACTCCCGAGTGCTGCAAAGAACCAGGCATGGTGGTACACACCTGTAAACCTAGCACTCTGGAGGTAGAGGTAGGAAAATTAACTAGGGTTGGAAGCTAGCTTGAGCTACATAGTTTCAGGCCATCCTGGGCTACATGACTATACCCTGCCTTATTATTATTATTATTTATTAATAAAAACCATTTTATTTTAAACTTTTATTTTTAAATTCTGTGTCTATGTGTGGGTATATGCATATAAGTTCAGATACCTTCAGAGGCCAGAAGAGGTTGTTGGGTCCCCTGGAGCTGGAGTTATAGGCAGTTATTTGCTACCTGACATGGGTACTGAAACCAATTTTTTATTTATTTATAAATAAATATTTATTTATTTATAAAATTTTTAATTTTATTTGATGTGTATGGGTGTTTTGTCTGCATGTATATCTGTACAGTGTTCATATCTGGTGCAAAGAACATAGGGTCTCCTGGGAACGGAGTTCTGAAGATTGTAAACTGCCATGTAGGTGCTGGAGATTGAACCCCAGACCTCTGGAAGAGCAGTGCTGCTCTTAACTGCTCAGCCATCTCCTCAGCCTCTAAATATCTTGGGAGGTCTGAAGAGGGTGTCCTTGGAATTGAAATTATGAATGGTTGTATGTGGGTGCTGGGAACTGATTCCAAGTTCTCTGCAAAAACAACCAGTGTTCTTGACTACTGAGCCATCTCTCCAGCCCCTATTTTCTTTTTGGTTACATTTTAACTTACTTATTTTGGCGTAGGTGCGCCATAACAAATATGTGGCAGTCAGAGGAAATTTGAAGGAGTGAATTTCCACCATTTACCATCTGGGTTCTGGAGATCACATGAAGTCATTGTGCTCAGCAGCAGGCAACATACTAACCCTCCAGCTCCTTTTTCTTTTTATGAACCAGTGTTTTATGTGGGCCAGGCTGGCCTTGAACCCTGCCCACAATCTCTTGAAGAGATTATGAGCTTGAACTCTTGATCCTCCTGCCTGCATCTCCCAAGTGATGGTGTGTATTGCCACACCCAGCTAGAAGTCATTGCCCATGATCAGAAACAATCAAGGGTTTCCTTTATCAGTATTCTCTATCTCTTATGCTTTGTAGTGGAGGACTAGTAAATCAGGAGCAGGAAACAAAGACATAAAGGCTGGAAAGGAAAGGGTAAACTTATCTTAAGTAATAGGACTATATAAGCAGTAAATCCAAGAGTCTAAAATTTAGTGATAAGCTATAATTTATAAAAATAAGTAGGGCCAGGTGTAGTAGGGCGTGCCTTTAATCCCAGCACTGAGGAGGCAGAGGAATCAAATTTCTGTAAGTTAGAAGCCAAGCCTGGTCTACACAGAGAATTCCAGGCAGCCAGGGGGCTACACAGAAAGACAATAAATGAAGAATAAATAACCAAAATAAAATAAAATAACTAGGGCTAGAGTTAAGCTCAGTGGTAGAACACATGCTTTGCAAGTGAGTTCCATACCCAGCACCACAAGAAATTAGTAATATTAATAATAATAATAATAATAATAATAATAAAATAATAAACCAGACACATGGCTTATTGCCTGTAATCCCAATGCTGAGGCTAAGACAGAAGAATTGCTAGGAGTTCATGGCCAGCTTATCAAGTCAGGGCTACAGAGTAAAATGCTTACTTAAAAAAAAATCCAAATTCCTGATAAGAGCATAAGATATTGTTAAATAGATTACAAAAGTTAAAACCCCAATGTGCTGTGCCATGTATACCTCTAGTACCTAACTCACATGGCCAAAGTAAAAACTGTCACACATCTGTTAACCTTGAACTCTTGGTCCTCTTACCTCAAACTCCACTCCTGGCTGTTTTGTTTTGTTTGGACAGGATCTTACTCTGTATCCCAGGATATAGATAGACCAGGCTGGCCTTGAACTTATGGCAATTCTCCTGTCTTAGCTTCCCACATACAGTGATTCTAGGCATGAGACACCAAGCCAGGCTAATGAAGTAATTTTAAACCCATGCATATAATGAAGCAGGTCTCAGACCTGACAGCGCCTTCAGAGAGCACTGAAGGCAGTCTGCCTGCCTCTGAAGATGGGAGCTGCGGAAATGCTTTGCTTTGCAATGGTAACACTCTGCGCTGGGGCTCCGGAGAAGGGGAGGGGCAAAACAGCTTTCCTCAGTCACCTCACCCTCTCTGCCCACAGCCTTCCTCCATGGTGGTGGATCTCCAGGGAAACAGCTTCTCACAGGTGGAGATTTCCGATGCAGTGAGTGAACGGGGAGAGGTGAAGTTCACTGTTCCAACCAAGGTAAGGTGGTCATCATTAGCCAGGTGGTGGGCATGTGGGCTGGGACGGGAGCAGAACCAGCCCAGTTTTCAGCCCCTTAGAAAGCATCCGCCCTAGGCTCTGATTGCCTTTGGCTGAAGCCCCACCTTCCCGAATGAAATAACAGATCTCAAATGGGGTACAGGATGGGAATGCCAAAAGCTGGTGCTGAGCAGATTTCAGGAGGGCAGGGTTTGGGGAGATGAGATCTCATGCAGGTCTCTGGGCTTTCAGAGTGGCCTGCCTTATGGCTCAGCCTGAGTTCTCAGTGGTCTGGCTGCACAAAGAATTCATCTGGCTACATGACACCTATGTGGAAAACGAGGACTATGCTGGCGTCATTGTGAGGAGGGGCTGCGCTGGGCTGGGCTGTGAGGGGCGGGCCGGGAACATGGGTTAGGACACAAAGCTGTGACGGCCTCCTTGGTAATCCATCCCTCCTTTAAACAGATTCCCCGAGCCCTTCCTAGGCCAGACTTTGAGGCTTTAAGGGAAAAGCTGCAGAAGTTGGGTGAGGGGGACAGCTCCATCACCTGGGAAGAGTTTGCCCAGATGAAGCAGGAGCTAGAAGCGTGAGTGTCCAAACCCTAGCCCCACCCCTCCCCAGAGCTCCAGAGTTTCTTCCTAGACTATAACAGATGTCCAGAGACTCTGACTTCTGGCCCCGGGTCTGCTGAGGGAAAGGGGGACCATCATGATGGGAGAACAGTGTGGATGTCAAACTGTCCGTGTTCCTATAGAGAGTACTTGGCCAACTTTAAGAAAACCATTGCAATGCATGAAGTCTTCCTGCAGCGCCTGGCAGCCCATCCCACTCTGCATCAGGACCACAACTTCTCTGTCTTCTTGGAATACAGTCAGGATATGAGCTGTTTGAGAATGCTGGGATCTGAGACCAGGGTCGGGGAATTGGGCCCGAGTTCTCCCAGTGTGCTATGTGGGTGCCATGTGACCAGGATGAGGTGCAAATGCCCCAGTCTAGTGTTTCACCCTCCCGTGTGCTTAGCTGAGTGTTCGAGAGAAGAACAGGAAGGAGGTCCTGGGAGGGTTCCTGAGGAGCATTGTCAAGTCTGCAGATGAAGTCCTCATCACCGGCATATTGGGGCTCAAGGTGACCTTCTGGCTGTGGGAGGGAAGCCTAACTAGAAGGGCCTATCCTGGGCTACAAGGAAATGGTGGCATACTGGGTGCTGGTGCTGCCACGCTCCTGGTGACTGGATAAGAAGTGTTCTATTTCCATCTTCCTAGTCAAATGCCACACCCGAATCCCAGACACCCGCCAGAGGGCCTACCGTGTTATGCACTCTCACAGAGGGCCGGGGCTCACACTATGGGTGGGGCTCGACATGTAGATATAGGGCTGATTGGGGCTGTTCTCCAGCAGGCCTAGCAGAGGACTATACCCCTATCTCTGCTGCACTGAGCAGTCTCGGAACCCAGGAAGTCAACCAGCTGAGGAGGTAAGGACTCACATCCTACTCTCTCTCTCCCTATAATACTGTATATCCCCATGAGGGGTGTGCAGTCTGGAGAAACCCAGGGGAGGGGGTACAGAAGCTTCCGAAGGGGTTAAGGGATAGAAGGTTCCCAGGAGGGTTTGAGGGCAGGGAGACCTTGAGCTGCCTCAGACTCATCTTCCACCTCCCAGGAGCTTCCTGAAACTAGCAGAGCTCTTTGAACGACTGAGGGTAAGTACTGCATTCTGCACTCAGGGTCTTCTAGAGCCTTCCATGATAGGTGAGCTTGGTGGCTCCCAATCTAGACTGATGGAGACATGCAAAAAACATGCCACTCAAATGAGTGAGATAGGTGTGGGGGGGGAGCAGGAGGTACAGGGATATGCCACACACTTTGGGGACGCTGCCTAGAGCCACTGACATCCTGTTAAGATGGACACTTCCCACTCTTTCCAAAGAAGTCCATGGAGTATGTCAATCTCTCTGAAATGTGTGCTCAAGAGCCTGCAGGAGCCTTGTCCATTCCAGAACCTACCCAGGATACAAAGCCCTTAGCTTGCCCTTTGGGCTTTTTTGTAATCTGGTCACAGCCACCCTACTCTGCTTTGCCTGAACATATGGTTCACTAGGCTTACACACATGCATACTTGCCTGGCCTGCTTTCTGGAACTCAGAACCTGATTGACATTAGTTATGAAGCAGTTCTCTTTCGGGTATATAGAGGGACCTCTGATCCCTTAGTTGCCCGTTCTCAAGCCCCCTTCCTAGTCTCACCTTCCTGACACAGAAGCCTCCGATGAGAACCTGCAGCTGACATGCTGAGACACTATATGCGAGACTATATGCGAGGCAGCCCAGGTGAGAGGTAGCCTTAGGTACTCAGGGATGGAGGCCATGTGGGGAGGGCAGGCAGCAAAATCCATGGCAAAAGTCATCAGTCATCTTGTGCTGATGGCCTTAGGACCTGCTGTACCGGCGCCTGAGGGCACTGGACAAGGCTCGTACAAGGAACCGGGAAGTGCAGCCAGCAGAGAAACCACCAACAGCTGCGCTGTCAGCGTGCTCTGAGTGCCTCTCAGATTCTGCCAAGCAGGGAGTCCTAAAGCCTGGCACGCTCCACAGTGAGCACGTGCCCTGCCGTCCTTATTTGTCACTCTTCTCTGTAGAGCTCATGGACATCAAGTCCTGCTGGGTCTCCTCATTGAATTGGCAGAGCTGGAGCTCAAACATGCCGAGGTGAGCAGTCACTGCCCCCTCCACAAGCTCTTGTGCTGCTGCTACCTACTTCCCCAAGGTATGGAGGTGTGGTGATGGGAGGGGGCAGTACAGCTGGGCCTGAGGACAAGGTAGTGCCTCCTTCCCTGGGGCCATTATCTCTCACTGGGAGGCAGGAGGGGCCTGAAGGCTGAGGAATGTGTACAACAGCACCAACCCTGGGGACTCTTCAGGACTCTTCTTCTGCAGGCCAGCACCTTGCTTCTCCGGAACACCCTTGTTGCCCTTAAGAGAGAGCCTTAGCGAAAGCAGAAGCTACCCTGAGACCTTCAATGAGTGTTCTCACACTTATCTCCTACCCTCTCCCCAGAAAGATGCCTCCCCCACCAAAGTGGCCATTAGTCACACCCTCAATCTGGTACCCATTCTTCCTGGGACAAACTCAGGCCCAAAGGCACTTGGACTTGCCTGACAGGGCAGCATGGAGACACAGTTGACCACAGGTAAGCAGAGTTCCCAGGGACCTTAGCCCTCCCACAGAAGGCTGAGGAAAGTCTCCACACCTCCATCCCACCTCTGGCTTTAGAGTTCATTAGCTGGATACCTCGCCCTACTCTTCACAAATAAACAGCCTGGTTTTATAGCCAGAGGTCTGCTAGCATTTACTTTTTACAGCATACTACCCTATTTAACAAAACATGGAGACCACACACTGCGGATAGAGGGGCAGTTCTGCAATCCCTCAGCTCTTTAGCCAATAACAATTTTATACTTCTGGGATTGCACTATCCTCAGCTCTAACAAGAACACAATTCCCAATCTGTAGCTATAGCTCACTCACCTACAGGCCCAGAACCACAGAAAAACACCCCTAACAGTATTTTCCTATGTCCCAGTCTTCTTATACAAAACAAATGGTCCAACCTTAAAGGCTCTGGGGTCTTTGTGAGAAACCAAAGCAGTAATATAAAACCTCAAAACAAAACCGGAGCTGGGAGTGGTAGTGCTTGCAGAGGTGGGTGGACCTGAGTTCAAGGACAGCCAGGGCCACACAGAGAAGCCCTCCATTCTTGCTTACTGACAAGCAAAGTGGAACAGCCCCTTCCTGTAACCTTCCCAGAGATGGGTGAGCTAAGGAAACAACCTTAAGCTCCAAGGCAATTGGGGAAGGTTTAAATTCTGGTACTGCAGTCCTCAGGGCACAGGCTGGAAAAGAAATGCTACCAAAAGGCTCAAGGTTTCAGCTCTGGTAACAGTGGAAGGTGAGGCTCCTGACACCTGGGTTTGAAGTCCTGGGCTCCACCTGGCTGACTCACCCTGAATGGACTCCAGCCCCAAGTACAGGAGGCCAAAGACTCAATTTAGCTACTCAGCACCACTGAACCTGGGAGTGAGCCAGCCACCCCAAGGGGAGGAAAGCCAGATATCTAAGAGAACCTCAAAAAGCAGAGAAAATAGCTCAATAAGGAAAGGGGTTCAGTGCACCTCCAGGACCATTATGGAGATCCAGTAGCAATGGGTTTCAGGTGTGACACATGCTGGGCCCAACCTCCCTTATTCAACCACCTGGCACCAACTGTGGCACCCCTCAAAAAGGAGGCTGTCATTGGGGACTGGGCTAGGGGCACAGGAAAACAACCCTCACCAGTCATCTCCATCACAGGGTCCCCAGATTTCAAAACCCAAATAGCCACCTTGTTAATTAGCCTTTTTATTGTTTTGTTTTGTTTTTTAATTGAGATCCCTTACTGATCCTGCTTCCAGGAGTGGTCAAGATCAAGGGACAGGGGAGGGCAACCAGCTGGCACAGGGAGGGGCATTTCCACATTTCATTTCCACACAGAACTAAACAGACAAGCACAGAGTCACTATTGTGGTTAGAAGTTGGCAGCATGGGATAGGGAGGGATGAGAAGGGGTATCGTTAAAATAAAAAAAAAAAAAAAAAAAAAAAATACAGGCTCCCCCCAAACTGGGTGCCTGGGGAGGGACTTGGTCTGCTTCAACCCAAGAGGAATCAGAAGATCAAAAGCAGTTTGGGAAGTCCAGAACCGTCAGGGATGGAGGGAGGAGGACGGTCCAGGGGGTGGGAAGGATGTTTGGCAACTGGGGTGAAGGGATTGCCCTCCCCCTGCTGGGATCCCCCCAGCCCCTCCGGTCTGGCAGGAAAGGGGCAGCCTGCAACACCCAAGAGCAGGTCTGGGGCTGCTAGATGCTCCAGGCAGGGGGCTGGGGGCGGTTCACAAAGGCTTGCCCTCCAGGGAGATGACGGCACTGCCCCCTAGTTTTTCTGCCAGGGTGCAGCGGTCCTTGACCTCCTCATAGCAGTTTGCTTGTAATTCATGCTTGATTCCTATGGAGAGAAAGGAGACCAGTGAGCAGGAAGCACTTGGGTGAGGAGTCTGTGTCTGGGAAGCAGCCATCAGAGCAGATGGGAAGAACACGGCATCACCCAGCAGGCAGGAGATTGGAGGACCCCATTACTGTTATGTATCTATTCCACGCTGCGGCCATGACTCACACAGAAGGGCAAACAAAGAAGGAATCCTTACCTGTCAGCTTCTTCTTGATGGCATCCTTGGAGCTGGCATAGATCATTTTGCTCTTAAGAGGTGCACTCTCAGGTGCCCTGAAGACAAAGCAAGGAAACTGATAAACCAATGCAGCTACCCTCTCAAGAACCCCTTAGGATGCTCTAACATTGGAAATCCCCAGGTTCCTCACTGGTTTGTTTTGTTACAATACAACCCTGACTCCCAAACCTAGGATAATTTCCTATAAGCTGTCCTGAGAAAGGAAACAGGCAACAGGCATAAGTGCTCTGAAGCAGCTCACCAGAAGATGAACACCAGGTCCTCCTTCTTGCTCTCCTTGGTCTCGTAGGTTGCATCGTAGAGAGCATAGCGGCAGTCCTTGTCTGGCAGCATCTTGACAAAGGTGGTGTAGGGGTCGTCCACAGTCTGCCCCACATCTCCTACCAGGATCTCCTTGCCCTCCTCCAGGATGATGTTTTTCTTGTCCT
This sequence comes from Cricetomys ansorgei, assembly GCA_026225945.1. Lineage (NCBI taxonomy): Eukaryota > Metazoa > Chordata > Mammalia > Rodentia > Nesomyidae > Cricetomys > Cricetomys ansorgei. The sequence continues at coordinate 38,974,618 of JAMJFZ010000597.1, read as the reverse complement.
CACTCAGGCAGAAGAGCACCGCCTTCTTGCGTTTCTTCACTTCTTCTGGTGTCGAGGATTTGCGCACTTTCATGTCGTTGAACACCTTGATGACACCATCAGAGACAGCCACACCAGAGGCCTGAGGAACAAGCCCAATAATACACTTTGTAAGGGAAAGGATTCTGGGGTATTCTCTCCAGTTACAGGAAACTCCAGAAACAGGAAACCTCAGTCCGGATACTAAAAGTTATAGCTCTCATCCCCACACAATTAGTATCACCCCCCCCCAGATGTAAGATGCTGTTTTCTACATCCAATTCATCATCTAAGGACTAGTTGGGACAAATCCCCTGCAAGGGAGAGATTCAATCATCTAGTTCAACATCCCCATTAAAGTTTAGAAACAGTAATTGTTAAAAGAAAACCTAGGAGTGGTGGAACACACCTTTCTCTGAGTTCAAGCCAGCCTGATCTATAGACAACATCTATAGGACAACACAGGGAAACCCTGTCTTAAAAAAACAACAAATAAAACCTTCGCTGAGTTATGAACACCAAATTTAAGGAATCTGAGTTATTGATTGGTTGACAGCACTCATCCACTAAATGGAAATGACAACTTAGGATAGATACAGAAAGAAGACTAAGCACCTGGGCCATAGACTCCTCTTCAGGAAAGAGGGAATCAGAACTTCCCAAAGACAACCACGGCTGCGCAACAGCTCATTAAATCTTCAATGCAGTCATTGCATAAACGACATAAATGACACTCTTCCCTGTCGAGATCTTCCAAGCACGAGAATTACAACCCCTAATTAGGGCCCTACTGGACAACTCCCTATCATCCAACGGTGAAGACTTTCTTAAGATCAATGACAAATTAATAGGTCAAACTGTAGTGTCCCAAATCGTCAAAAAAAAAAAAACCCCAAAAAACCGAAACTTTCTGCTTTGTATGGGGGACCACCCAATCAGAAATTTGCAACCAACTCCCCCCCCAACCATGGAACTGCAGAGGAAGCTAGCCACGTGATTCACCCGCTTCCGGAGTAGGCGGGGATAGGAGATTGGGCTAGGCTGAGAGCCTCCCCAAGAGACACTAGTATCCCAGAGGCGACAGGACCTACAATGTCTCAATGCCTAGAAATCGCCTTAGGAACAGACGTCACCTGCTTGAGAAGTAGCACGGGCCAGTCTCACAAACCTCAGTTTTCCAAACCCTTAGGCTAAACATAAGAGCTGGGTGGCTTCCGGGCGGTACCCGCCTGGGTCACTTCCCTAAACGCGGCTCCACCCTTGGTCCCATCCGGCACAGCCAAAGGCCTAGCTTGTCCAGAGCTGCGGCCGGGATGGCAGGGCCCAAGCATGTGCGCACGCGCTGGTGTACAGCGCCGTTCCAGTCCTAGCCCGAAGTACAGTGAATAGAGGAGGCAGTGTGTAATCGCTCTTTCTAGAACAGGAGCTATTGCCTGTATAGGACCCACTCCATGCGCGGCGCAAGGTCCCAGTCTCAGGAGCCAATGCCTCAACCAGGTCCCCGACGCCTCAGCATCCTCCAGAGTCACGCCGCCCCCGCCCCTCCCAGACTGAGGCATCCCTGCCACCTGCTGTGGAGACAAACCCATCCTCCGAGGGAGGATGATGCGGAGAAAGGAACAGCCCTTGGGTGGGGCGCGCGCCGACATCTCTCGCGCGCTTTTCCCTTGCGGCCCCGAGGTAGAGTCTGGATGCCGCGTGCTCTGGTCCGGAGCGCTCCATCGGGAACCGGCAAGCGTTGCCCGAGGCTCCGCACACTGGACCCCTCCCCCACGGCCAGTGTCCGCGCGGGCGCAAAAGCGGAATGGGGGGAGGGGAGCCAGGGGGCGCGCTAGCGACGTCCGAATCGGCCCTTCCCAGCGCCCACGGGCGCGCACGCGCGGCCTACCCTTCAATGAGAGACCCTTAATCTCGCTCGGGGCGCTGGGGGAGGGGATACCGCGAATGCTTCTCTGCCGCTCCCACGCCACCCGGCACGCAAGCGACGGATCACGAAACCGCCTCTCTCGGGCGCAGTGGCCTAGTGCTCACCATGTTTCCGGAAGCGAAAGGGAGACGGGAAGAGCTACAGAAGAGCTGAGCCGCCGCAGCTGCTGCCGGGATCCGACTGAACGCGGCCTCTCCCGGCCCCTTCCGTTTAGTAGGAGCCGCACAATGAGGGGCGGGGCGGGCTTCCGGCGCTCGCCGCGCGGGCCGACGGGAAATGGAGTCCTAGGATTTTGCATCGAAGTGGAACTTGCTGCTCCTGGGGAGGCTCGGGGGAGTTGGCGGTGGCCGAGAGGCGGGGCTACCGCACGGAGAGTGAGCCCATTGGTGCAATGGACCAGGAAACGCTCTTAGCTGGGCTAGAGGCCCATGTCTTGATAAAATGACCTGAGAATAATTCTCTATCGAGTCTCTCTTTATCCCGAAGAGAAGTGGTTTTCCGTTCTTTATAGTTCTTGATGATCAAGACTTTGCTTTTCTGATTCACTGGCTTAGAATCCGTTCCAAAAGAAAAGAGAATCGCAAGTATAACGGCGTCTTTAAGCCAGTAGAGAAGCATCCGTAGAGTATTTCTCCATGTAGAAAGTCACTATTGTCTCATAAGAAGTAGTATAGCTTAAACAAAAGAATAGGATTTTTAAAAAAAATGAAAACGACACAATAAAAAGTTTGAGAGCTTCGGTTTTGTTTAAAAACATTTGGCAAATGCTTGGGTCAAACGTAATTCATGGGGGGAAGAGTTGTGCATTAAAGACTTTTATACATGTCTTTTATCAGTCGATAAGAAAAGGGATAACTGAACTTAGTTCTCGAGTTTATAGGTTTATGGCTATTCTAACACAAAAACTGAGACAATCTCTGAGAGCAAGAGCTTAAAATAAACTGGGGTGGGGACTCCAGGAAGATTTCCTTGACCTCGAACAACGATCATGGCCTCACACTCTGCAAGAAAAGAGGGCAAGGTCGCAAGCAAGTAACAGGCAAACGAAACTGGGGCCCTTGACCTCCCCAGTAAGACGAATAAAGGGTGTAAATGAGGAGCAACCCCGGGAGTGAGGCAACTCGCAGAGCATGCCGGGGGTTGTAGTTAGGGGCCTTCCGCTGCACTCCCGCGGAACTGCTAGAGCTCCTGGTGGAGGCCGAAGCTTGACACCCCCCCTTCTCCCAAGTACCCGGCCTAAAGAGAAGGCTGCTAGCTCCACCTTTTTCGAGCCTCGCGGTTTCCCAGGGCAACGGGGGGGGGGGCTACACAGTTACCCTGGAGACGCGCTCCTTCCGCCCCCAGCCGCGGGATGCCCTAGATGTCCTTATTAGGGCATGAGACTTCAGGGGGCGTGCCCAGCCTGAGCGCCAGCTTCAGGCTCCTTATAAGGCTGCTTGAGGAAGGAGGCGGGCGCGGAAAGCTAGACTGAGAAGTGGGTCTGCGAAATCCGCGTCTGGCTACTTCCGGCATGACAGCTGAAGATCTTGGGCTGTTCCAATCCCTGAAGAGACCCCTGTTTTCTATTGATCCATGTGTCCCTCAACCTGGGATATCCCTCCCCTCGCAAGGTACCCACCTTGAACCTCCCTGAGGCTCCTCCACTTTCAATGAGCCACAAAAGCGAAGAGTCTACTAGCTCCCCCAGGATCCAACTATATGCCCACATTCGACCTGCCCACCTGCCAGGATAGATGCACCTTTTATTCCTCCTTGCCCTTGCCACACACACGCCACACCTTTGCTGTTCTGTGCACATCTCCGACTTCGCGTCCTCACATCGAGATCTTTATGCTACTCCTGCCTTACCTTTATTTCATCCTTGCACCCCTTCATAGGCGTCTCTCCCATAAATAGTCTTGTACTTGTGTCCGTCCCTCTCCCCACTTTTCTCAAGCCCTCTTTTTCTAGCCTCTCCTACAATAGCGAGCCTGAAATAGCCTCATGAGACCGCGAAGCAAGCCAAGTTCAGGTTCCTAAGCGTCTCCCCAGCCAGCCCTCCCAGGCACAGGGGGCGCTGTCCGCCTTTTTAGTTGTCAGCACCAAAATGACCTTGCTCTCGAATTTTGGGGTGAGAGGAAAGGGAGGGTCAAAGCTCCGTGGCCTGGGTGGGGCCTGTCCAAAGGGTTGGTGCTGGCGGGGGAATGGGAGTGGTTCTAAGCGTAAGGAAGTACAAACCTAACTTCCCACTAACTTCTTGTATAGTACAGTGGAGGGGAGGACATTCCTCGAGCTAGTGCCCTGCTATATTGGAGCGATCCTACCCTCAGTCAGGTGTTCTCATACCGACTGCCGAACTGTCGGGGTCCCAGTATCAGTTTTTTGAGGCTCCAAAAGAGCCAGACTAGATCTTATGGCGGCGCCTGTCCGCTTGGGCCGGAAGCGCCCGCTGCCGATTTGCCCCAACCCACTGTTCGTTCGTTGGCTAACCGAGTGGCGGGACGAGGCAGCCAGCAGAGGGCGCCACACACGCTTCGTATTTCAAAAGGTGAGTCCCAACTGAGTCTTCAGGTGAAAAGCTTTTGGAGAGCCAGATGATGCAAGTATCCTGGTTTGATGAGTTCCCGTTTTTCTTATGCTCGCTAGGCACTGCGCTCCCTCCGACGGTACCCACTACCGCTGCGCAGCGGGAAGGAAGCCAAGATCCTCCAGCACTTTGGAGACAGGCTCTGCCTGATGCTGGACGAGCGGCTAAAGCAGCACCTAGCATCTGGCGGTAAGCGCCTCAGGAAGTTGGTGATCCCCTAAATTTCCTAGGTGCATGCTGTATCTACCTTGGATACCTTGGCTTTAAATTCCCCACTCTAAATGTGGTTGAATGGAAAGGAGACCTTTCCATCGAGCAAGAATGCTTACAGTTGCTGTTGGACCCTGGACTAATAATTGATTCTCTGTAAGCCTCGAAGTTCTTACTTATAAAGCTCGCTGACTGAGACGGGGTGGGTGGCTTTGTGAAACAAGTCTGTAATCCCAGCATTTAGGAGGTGGGGGTAGGAGAGTCAGGAATTCAAGGGCATTCTTAGTTACATACTGAGTTCAAAGCTAACCTGGACTTCTTAAGACTGTCCCCCCACCACACACACACACACACACACACACACACACACACACGGACAAGGAGTCGGGCTTTTAATCCCAACACTCAGAAGAGACACAGGTAGGATGATCTTATGAGTTCAAGGACAGCCAGGGACTCACACAAAACTTCAGGGCATCCAGCCCCCACTTCTGGCTTCTTCTGGTATTGCATATAGGTAATGCACAAACATACAGGCAAAACACTCATATACCTACAATGAACAAAAATGTTTTTAAATATGACACCAAAATACACAAAGTGATCAGCCTGCATCCAGGCTCCTCCTGGCAGGCAGGTTGGGTGTAGGATTGACTTCTATCCTCTACAGATGACCATGTCCCCAGCCCACAGTCTGGAGAGAAGAATCAAGCCAGTGAAGGTCCACCTGCTCAAGTCCAGGACTCTTCCATGCTGGTGAGGATTGGGAAAGGAAGTAGAAAGCTAAATGGAAGGGTTGAGAGTAGGACTCTTGGTTTGAGGGATTTAACAGTCCTGTCTCCAGCTTTTGCTGATTTAGACTGGCCTGGGACAGTCTCTTACCCTCTTTGAGAGGCACTACCTTAATTTCTAAGTAGGATTATTGAAACAGCTGTAAATGGAGTTCCTAAGAGATCCAACCCCAAAAGTTATGGGGCTTCTCCAGTGTCCTTGTTGCCAGTAGTGGTGGCTGGGAAGCCAGGCCTGGCACTTACCCTCACTCTTTGCCCTGCTCTGTCTACTGTCACATTCCAGATTTCCAGGGGCTTATAGCATCATCTGCCTCTCCAGGCTCATGTGGCCTGCTGAAACCTCAGTAGACCCTTGACAGACATTTGAATTCAGAACCTCTCTGTCTCTCTTCGGTTCCCACCCAGCCCCAAGCAAGAAGCACTGGAGGCTATTGGCCAGCTCAGAACTCAGGTGCACGTGAGGTCCTTCTGCAGCTCTATGGGGCGCACCTGGTAAGCATCTCCAGCAGTCAAGTATATGAAGTGAGGCAGGAAGCTCAGAGGTGCCTGAGAATGTTCACACTGGCCACTCCATATCAGGGTGAGGAGGAGCCCTAGCCCCAAACCTACCCTCATTTCTACCATGGTTTCAGAATCCTGATGGCCACAACTTTCTAACCAAAGAGGAGCTGCTACAGAAGTGTACTCAGAAGGCTCCCAGGGTGAGTATCCAGCTAGAGTAGGCGGGTAAAGCCTATTGCAGTCTTCCCTTCATTGCAGGGAGCCTTCATATGAAACTTGCTCCAAGTGTGGCTTATGGCTAGGGGCCCAGGAAATTTGGGCTTAAGGGTACTAGGTCCTCTCTGAGGGTCTCCTTTCCTTTTCACAGGTAGTTCCTGGAAGTTCAAGACCCTGGCCTGCCCTCCGGGGCCTCCTCAACAGGAACCTGATCCTCAGAACACATCGGCCAGCCAGGTGTGAGCAAGCTGCAGGAAGTACATGAGCAGGGATGGGGCACATGCGGTTAAATCATTAGGCTCTCTAATGACCCAGCAAGTCTTAGACCTGGTGCTGGTGAATTGGAGAAGGCCAGCTTTTCCACTAAAAACCTGATGTTGGAGAACCTAGGAAGTGTAAGCAGCTGAGGGAAGGGAGGAAAGGCCAGTTATTAGCAGAGAGCTGCACAAACATTTGGCATGACTTAAAATTTGACTGATTAGACATGCCAAAATATTCGAGGGCAGAGAGTATGGCATCAAGTGAAGAAGAGGGGGAGGAACTGTGAGGCACACGCTGCAAAGCTGAGACGGCCTTAGGGAGGTCCTGAGAAAGCTGATCTGGGGGGCAAGGAGATAGAGAGATGGGGAGCCACTGGACTTCCACCAGGGAGGGTAAGGCTCACCTAGCTGGGGACAACAGAGCTTGATAGCTTTGTTAAAACCATCTGTGTCCTGCACCTCCCAGGTATGCGCTGACACCTGAGGGCCTGGAGCTGGCCCAGAAGCTGGCCAAGTCAGAAGGCCTGAGCTCTCTGAACATTGACATTAGGCCAGAGGAGCCCCACAGAGTGGAGTCAGCAGTACCAGAAGCCACCTTGTCAGAAATGTGAGGAAGGAAAAATAGGGGCAAAAGTATACCCTACCTCAGTGACCTACAGCTGAGCTCCAGTTGCCCCTGTGGGTTGTGGGGGACACTCTGGCACTGAGAGGTCTGGCCTTATGCACAGCCCACCCCTACCCCTCCCCGCTCATAGTGGCAGCAGTGAAGGGAGTGTACAGCAGCCACCACTGGAGTTGAGGCCTGAAGAGTATAGAGTCCTGCTATGTGTGGACATTGGCGAAACCAGAGGGTGAGTGGAGTGGGGCAGCCTTGAAAATGACTACACGATGCTGGCGGGTGGTGGGCACTGGCTCACCCTGACCTTGGCCTTCTTTCCTGAAATAACAGGGCAGGATACAGGCCAGAAATGCTCAGAGAGCTACAGCGGCTGCATGTGCCCCACACAGTGCGAAAGCTGCATGTTGGGGACTTCGTGTGGGTGGCACAGGAGACAAGGCCCAGAGATACAGGTAAAAGGCCATGGGCACGACTCAGAGGCTGGCTGGGGGGAGGGGGGGCGTGGGGGCGGCAGTGAGACAGTTAAGACTTCTTGGCTTCTTGGCAGCAAGACCCGGGGAGTTAGTCCTGGACCACATTGTGGAACGCAAACGGCTAGATGACCTGTGCAGCAGCATCATTGATGGCCGCTTTCGAGAGCAGAAGGTGTCCTGGTCAGCCTACCTCACTCCTTGCTTACTTCAGCCTAGATAAAGCTACTGGGGGCCTCCAGCCATACCCACTTTGAGCCCCTTTTAAGCCATTCGAGTGCACAGTAGTAATGCAACGCTATCTATCTAGGCTGGCTTGAGAAACTTGAAGACCCTGTTGAGTACCTAACCCTAGAAATGGCAGATACACAAGAGCCAAATGTCTAGGATTTCCATGCAGAGGCTGTGCCCAAGTCTCAGCATTGGGACTGACCCTTGGGTCACAGAGGTCAATAATAGGTCAAGGGAGGCTTGGAGGATATGTAATGTCCAGAGGTTCGGGGCTTTTCTACAAGAGTCATAACAAGAGCCTAAGTGTGGAGACTCCTCTAAGATAGGAGACTGCAGGATCAGGGTCTCCGTGTAATCTTAATGTCATGGCCAGCCTAGACATGTGGGCATTTGGGCCTGATCTACCCTGCTTGTCTGCCTTCCCAGTTCCGCCTGAAGCGCTGTGGCCTGGGGCACCGGGTATACCTGGTGGAGGAACATGGGTCTGTCCACAACCTCAGTCTTCCTGAGAATACATTGCTGCAGGCTGTCACAAACACCCAGGTGAGCTGGGAGGGCAGGGCTGGGCTGGCAGATGCAGTCCATAACTCGGGCCAGGAACCAAGTCCTGCATGCCCTCCTCTCCAGGTCATTGATGGCTTCTTTGTGAAGCGCACCATGGATATTAAGGAGTCAGCTGGCTACCTAGCCCTTTTGACAAAGGGCCTGGAAAAACTGTATCAGGTAAGCAGATGCCTCTGTTCAGCACTAGGTCCTCGCCTGGCATTTGCTGCCCAAGCAAGGAAAGGTGGGGGAGATCCCAGTTTCTCAGGCTTCCCGCTGAGACCTGGGAAATGACTAGGTGAAGGCTAACTCTTAGAGCCTACCCTGGCCTTAGTCCCCTCTTCCAACAGGGCCAGACCCTTTGCAGCCGCCCCTGGGGAACCCCAGGGGATGCTGAATCAGGAGCAAGGCCCTCCACAAACCCTCTCTGCTCGCTCCTCACCTTCAGTGACTTCAATGCAGAAGCGGTCAAGAACAAGGTACCACCCCTACCTCACCTCCGCTTAGGTGGCCTGGTCCCAGATCACTCCTAACACAGACCTACCCCAACCCTAGGCCCAGTCAGTACGAGAAGTGTTTGCCCGGCAGCTGATGCAGGTGCGTGGATTGAGTGGGGAGAAGGCAGCAGCCCTAGTGGACCGATACAGCACCCCTGCCAGGTACAGCCTAGAGAGTTGCCAAGGGGTCCTCTGCCCTTCCTGTGTAGAGCTCAGCTTAATCAGTGCTCCTGGAGGGAGAGCTTGGCTCTGTATGGGAGCCTTGGCATGTTCTGTCACAGTGTTTCCCAGGAAGGGAGGTCAAGCAGGATGGAGCAGGGCTTCAAATACCAGAATCAGGAGTGTGTAGTGTCCAGACTCCTCCCTCTAGGCTGAGCCCCTCCTGCATTAGCTTTCGTGATGTTGGCCCAGATAATCAGCCATTGTATGTCCCATCCCCAGCCTCCTGGCTGCCTATGATGCCTGTGCCACCCTTAAGGAACAGGAGATGCTGCTGAGCACTGTCAAATGTGGGCGTCTGCAGAGGTAAGGGTCAGACACAATCTCAAGAGAAGACTAGGTTGCCTGAGGCACCAGGCCAACCATCTAACTCTCTTGCAGAAATCTGGGACCAGCTCTGAGCAGGACCCTATGCCAGCTGTATTGCAGCCACAGCCCTCTGACCTGAGCTACAACAGGAGACACACCCAGCACCCTTCTTCCCCTCTACCAAGGCTATCCCTCTTAACTGGGATCCTTTGGACTACAATAAAACTAATGTTTATGGTCCTAGGTGTTAAGGAAGCAATGCCAAGGTCCTCAAGAAATATGCAGGAACTGGGAAACTACACTTTGTGGTCCAGTGGTGTTTGTTTTGTAGTACTGGCGGCGGAACCCATAGCCTCATGCATGCTAGGCAGCTCCTCTTCCACACAGCAATGATCTGGACCCTTGTACAGTGTCTTCTACCACTCCTAAAACCCAGCTTGGCTAGAACTTACTATGTAATCCAGGCTGGCCTAGAACTCCCAATCTTCCTGGGCCCATCTTTTAAGTACCCAGAATAAAGGTGTGGACCACCATACCTGGCCTGTATGGTTCTTTTTAAGGCAAGTTCCTGACTAAACGTGGTTGTGCACAGCTATAATAAGCACTTAACTTATGTCAGGCCAGACTCTATCCAAAAAGAACGATAGCTGGATAGATAATGCTCCTTAGGGGCCTGCCCTGATCAGAACGATAGGAGACAAGGGGTCCTGTATCTTTTGAGTGTACTTTATATAACTAGATGGTCCTTAATCAAATACATTTCTTTGACAAAAGATACTATAACTTGGAATAGAAGTGTTTTCAGTCCATCGTGGTGGTTAGAAAACAGAAGAGCTTGTCTAACCAAATATGTAGTTTGGAGTAGGGTAGGATGATAATCTTAGACCTCCTGGCACTGACCTGAGTGTGGTTTCTGGGGCCTAGCATTAGCCAATCTGAGTGGGGCCTGAAATGTACACTCCTTAGAACTCCCTGCTTAGGTTGATTCTAAAGGTTGACTCATAGTTCTTAGCTCTGAATACAGAGAGAGCCCCTTTGGGTGGAAATTGCCTGCTTCTTGCAAGCCCAGGCCCTTCCCAGGATGAGGTTGCTCACCCACCCAACCACCAGGACTCCTTCTTTCTCCCTTTATTGTCCTTCACATCACATCTCTTTAAGAGGAACAGTCACACTCTACCCCAGGCTCCTTAAGCTATGGGAAGGAGAAAGAATGGGGCCCCACCCAACCCTTCCCTGAGGGTCTCCTTCAGAAGGCGTAAGCACCCACAAAGACGGTGAGTCTCAATACAGAGCTGGCCCGGTAGCTCATAAGGGAGTTCATGGTGACCATCTCCAGGTCCAGCACGTACTCCCGGGGTCCCGTCACTGGCCGGGCAAGAACCAGCATGGCGCTGACATTGTTGATTTGCTGCAGAGCATAGTGGAAGGCAGAACATAGAGATGGTGTTAGCCTATGAGCCAGGACCCTATCCAGCATTACCCGCTTACCCTGTGGCCATGAGGTTGGGAAACAGTCTACCCAGGCTACTGCTCCAGCTCTGACCTCCAGACATTTCGCTTCCCCTTTAGTCGCTCATTTCTGCCACTCATTATTTTAGTGCTGGGGAATGAACTGATGGCCCAGTGAATGGTAAGCTGGAGCTGTGCTACCACTCTCAAAGCAAATTTGAAAGGAGAAATAAGTTCTGATGCCACACAAATCCTCAATGCTGAAGACAGTGTAAGGACCATAGGTTCACGATCCTCACACCCGCATCGGCATCCCTGCCATCCTCCCCTTGCCAGCAGAGCTGGAATCTGATCTCAGCCCTTCAGTGACTACATTCCTTGTTTTATGGATAAGGAAGTCAAAGCCATACAGGAGTAATCAGTACTGGGACTCAAACCCATCAACCCATTAGAATTGCCTGTGGCACACATACTGGAAATGTAGAACATCTCTGACTTCCTACATGAGCCCAGCTTCCTTGGATAGGACTTTGAGAGAAGGGGCAGGGCAACTCCTACCCAAATTGAGTCAATTAGGTGTGAGTAGAGAAGCGTCTTACCCTAATGTAGAAGTCCCCCTGTGTGTTTCCAGAACGGATCTGAAAGGCATTGTAGGCGCCAGGGTAGACAGAGGTTGCCTGGATCTGAAACACGTCAGCAGGCACACTTCGCTCTGAGGTGATGCTCATGTAGCGGTGCACAATGGATGAAGGTTGCTCTCGACACAGGGGGTTGGAGGCAGGACAGAGGCAGCGGCTAGAGACCCCAAGACAGGACGGGAATGAGGGCCAGGCCCATTTCCCAAATACCCACCTGCTAAAGAGGAAAACCCAAGCATATAAAGCTATAACTCCCATGAGGCATCACGGGTATTCACCAGCCCAATTAAACCAGTTAACCCCCACAGACCTCTGGGAATTGTAGTTATCAGAGGAAGCTGCCATCAGATGGACTCACTTGTCTGACACTTGGACATAGGGCTCCACACAACGGTTGGTATCCACACAGCGGTAGCCCCCATGGAAGTTGACACAGGTTTGGGCTTCAGAACATTGGTGTGCCCCTGATTCACACTCGTCAATGTCTGTGCCAAGGAAGGTGGGATTGGACTGTAGGACTGATAGTTACCAGCCTCTAAAATCCTATCCCCCCACCAGAAGCATCTGTACCTTGGCAGAGTCTTGTGGCCAGCAGCTGGTAACCTTGTGGGCAGTGACAGGAGAAACGGCCTGGCTCATTGACACAGCGATACTGGCAGAGGTAACTGGAGTAGCTGCACTCATCGATATCTGAGGGAGGGTGGGGATGAGGACCCTGGGCCAAGGGCAGTCCTCAGAACTGAGTCCCACAGGGGTTTACTGAGAGAGCCCAGCCCCCCACAAGGCTGGACATGGTGGGAGAGAAGGGATGAAATAAACCCGGGAACTCTCTGAAGGGGGACTGAAGGCTTCAGAGGAAGGTTAGGGACTGGGGAGATAACTCAGTGGTGGAGTACTTGCCTAACACGCTTGAGGCTCTAGGTTCCATCCCAGCACAGAAAGGGAGAAGAAAAAGAAAAAGAATAGAAAGGTTTGAAGCTTGGCATGGTGCTATATGTCTATAATCCCAGCACTTGGGAGATAGAAGCAAGAGAATTATACCAAGTTCAAGGTCACCCTGGTCCACACAGGAAGTCCAGCCAGGATTATATCAAATTCAAGGCTAGCCAGGGCTACATAACAAGACTCTGTCTCAAAAAACAAACAGCGGGGTGTCTTATTGCAACACTTGGGAGGCAGAGGCAGGTTGATCTGTTTGAGGCCAGCTTGCTCTATGTAAGAGACTCCAGGCCAGCCAGAGCTACAGAGAGACCTTGTCTCAAAACAGTAACAGACCTTCCAGCTTACAGAGGACTTCTCTTCCCCAGTACTTAAGAATACTCAAGAAAGAACTATCCCAGCATGGTGGCCTTTGATCCCGAACTACTCAGCAGATCTCTGGAGGCTTAGTCTAGCCTACATAGAGCTTCAGTACAGCAAGGGTTACACAGACTCTGTCTCAAAAAGCACCAGGAATCTAGAGCTTGGGCATAAAACCTAATTTTAAAAAAAGTCCATTTCCATGCCAGTCACACAAGTGGGTTGGACTAGAGTCCTAAGAGCTCTATTTTTTTTCAAGTCCTGCAATCTACAATCACAATACCCAGACTTCTGCTGAGTCTGTGCCCACATACAGCATACTGTCTCTTTGCTTTTGTTCCTTTCACTCAGCTGAACACCAATGATGCTGTGTTTCACGGGAGAGCATAAAATAAATGGAGAGTGCCAGATGGTGGTGGCACATGCCTTTCTTTAATCCCAGCACTCAGGAGGCAGAGGCAGGCAGATCTCTGAGTTTGAGGCCAACCTGGTCTACAGTGTGAGTTCCAGGACAGCCAGAGTTACAACAGAGAAACCCTGTCTCAAAAAAACCACACACACACACACACACAACGATTCCAATGCAAGTCAACTCAACTACCAGGAAGACTGGCAACCACATCTTTCTCTGTCTCTCCAGCAAGCTTCAGTAGAGCCTAACACGCCATCCCCACCAAGCTGGGAGTGCCCAGCAACCAGCTCAGGATGGATTACATGAATGTCTGTGGGTGCAGAGAATGACATGGAAACCTCAAACGAGTGACTATGTGCCTGCAATTGGTACAATATGTTGCAAGTCCTGGGGGGACCAACGCAGTATCCAGGAGCACGAGTGGACTCTCACCACTGCAGGAGAAGCCATCCCGGTGCAGCTCGTAGCCCTGGTTACAGCGACACAGGAAAGTCCCGTAGGAATTGAAGCAGCGTTGTTCACATGGGGCTCCCATGTCACACTCGTTCACATCTGAGGGTGCCAGGAAAAACAGTGGTGAAAGCAGAGGCACTGTCCAGAGCCCCACTCTCCTGGGGCTCAGGAAGGAGACCCTCCCCCGACCTCACACATCTCTACCCAGGACCCCAGAGCCTTGTCTGGCATAGCCTCACCCACACAAGAGCGGTTGTTAGGTCCCAACTGGAAGCCTGGTTCACACTGGCAGCGAAAAGAGCCTGGCAGGTTCACACATCGGTGCTGGCAGTAGCGGTAGCGACACTCATCTATGTCTGAGATGGAGGCAGGGGAGGGAAAGCAGGTGAGGCCTGAGCTGGCTGGGCAAAAGCACCCATGCTCGCCCCTCTTTGCCTGGGAGCTGAGCTGAGCCACCCACATTTAGTCTTCTGTGTCTAGTGACAGGAGGGCACCAGCAGCGAGGGCTGAGACAGGGGAAAGGCGTGGATCAAGAGCCAGAGCAAGGTCACAGCGCAAGAACTGGGAAAGCCGCTCTCTGAACTCACCCACACATTCAGGGCCAATTTTTCGGTAACCGTCAGGGCAGGTGCACTGGTAGGAGCCAGGCAGGTTATGGCAGTCCTGGCTAGGGCGACAGTCATGCAAAGCCTGGGCACACTCGTCCACATCTGTGGGAGACACCATTCAGCCCTCGCCTGGAGTTCCATATGCTGGGGGCCACGTCAGGCACCTCAATTTGGGAGGAGGTGGCACATGCCAGGCATCATTCACATGGGCACATGGGTAGTTGGCACCAAAAATGAACATGTAATTGAGATCCTCCCAACAGCACAAAAACCAGTCCACCAGGGAGCCACCAGTTCCCATGTTAGGTGGGCATGTGAAACGGTGCCTTGACTGGTCTGGTGGTACACACCTTTATTTCCGGCACTTGGGAAGTAGAGGCATAAGGAACTCTGTGAGTTCCAAGCCAGCCAGAACTACAAAGTGAGACGCTGTCTTAAGTAAATAAGGCCTGTCCATTTACAACCCTCAGCTGGCTCTAGGACCAAGATTTTCCCTTCTCCGAGGCCAATGGTTCCCAAGGCTAAGTCCAGATCAGAAAGCTGGCAGAGGCTGGGAGCAGAGCTCTTGCATGCCTGTACAGGAAATGTGTGTGGGGGGAAAGGGGGGGTGCTGGGGACTTCCTGGGCCAGCGGGCTGTGCACTGGACTGTCAGATGAGGGTTTGGGTGTTTCTCTGGCTCCTCAGTAAGAAGGAAAATGACGTCTGGGGTATTTAATATGGAAATTATTGTATTATTTTGTTAATTTTTAAGATAAGACTCTCATATAGCTCAGGTTGGCCTCAAATTTCTCACGCAGCTGAGGATGCGATTTAACTCTGACCTTGTCTCCACCTCCCCAAGTGGTGGCATGACTGTGTGTGCCACTACAGCTTGTTTTATGTGGTGCTGGAGATCAAACCCAGAGACTGTCTTAGAAAAACAGTATTAGGGAAGACAGCAAGAGGATTAAAACAAATAAGAATGAAGTATAACGTCAGGAGGATGATACAGTAATAAAGCTATTACTTTGTACACTAAATATGAATTTAGTTAATAAAAAAAAAAACAACTAAGAAGTCTGGACACCTAGGTGCCAGCATGGCCAGCATGAGCCCCGCTTACCCACACAGCTCTCTTGTTCATCAGGCTCATAGCCGGGTGGGCAGGGATTGGGGTGTTGAACAGAGGGAACTGGAGGAGGAGGTCCTTCACCGTGTAGGTCATTGATGACAGCAGCAGAGCGAGGCAGACACAGATAGCCCCCGTAGTGGTTGATGCATTTCATTTCACCCTTGCAGGCCTCGGGGATGGTCAGGCACTCGTTGACATCTGCAGAGAGGGGCCTGCTGGGCACAGCCAGTCACCTGGGCTGGCCCTGGAAGTAGTGGGAGGCAGAAGCCCAACTTGGCCTTCTCTAAGCTGAGCAACAGAGCAAGGCTTTCTCTCTGCTCAACAAACTAAGGTTGCTGATCCAGAACCTCTCCCAGGGATTTGCAGGCCTGGAGGTAGGGCCCCCTGTTGCCACTGTTGTTTCCATTCTCCTGCCTCCAAGGGAGTTTCCATTCCTCCTCAAAATCCTGCTTCTACCTCTGCCCAAGAGTAATTTGCAGGACTCCGGTTCCACAGAGTGTGTACTGCTCTCCCAGGTTGCACCCGGATAGAGTATAGAGCAGTTCAGGGAGGGTGTACTTATGTCCGTTTCTCTGGGAAACAGCCAGGTGCTCTCTTGACCACTGCGGGATAGAGGCAGAGTTTGTTGGGCCTCTTGAAGAGGTAGGACTCCTAATTGAGTGGCACAGGAGAACCGGGGCTGGCTTTGGCCCAGACAAGCTGGGCAGTTAAAAGGCCATCAGTTTCCTGCAGCAGCTCTGGGAGATAGGGTTTCCCTGGGAAACAATAATCTCCTTCCCGGTTCCTGAAGATGGCTGGTACCCCAGGCACACTCACCCCGGCAGTGCTGGCTGTCTGCATCCCACTCATAGCCATCTGTGCATTCCTGGAAGGGAACCCGAGGTGGCCAGTGACCACCCTGGCGGTCTCCTCCAACCAGCCAGGCCAAGACTAGGGCCTGAGCTCAGCCGTGCTCAGGTCGGCTCCACACAATGGCCCCGGCCTTCCAGCAACCAAGCAGAGGAGAATCTTTCCCAGAAGCAGCCACCCCAAGGTTCTAGTCTCGCTGTTCTTCCCATCCCATCCCAAGCTGGAGACCCCACGGTTCCCACCGTGTAGCTGTCCGGCTCTTCGGAATCCTGCGGAGACGCTGCTCCCAAGAGCAGCAGCAGCAGTGCCCAGAGCAGTAGAGACCCGGGGAGACAGGAGGCAAAAGGGAGCATCCTGGGGCTGGGAGGTGGTGGGCAGGGGTCAGGGGCCTCTGCCACGGCACCCCGCATTCCCTGTATCTGGATGAGGAGCCCAGGTCCCAGCTGTCTCGTCTCAGGACTGTGCTGGGAGCACCGGAGCCTTCCGAGGCTGGGGGCCGAGTCCTTTCGCAGGCCTGGGACTCAGGCCCGCAATCCCGGACCGCCCCGCCCCCGCCCCGCGAGTCGTGGAGCTCAGGCCTCTCGGCTCCGCGTACTGCGGAGTCGGCCGCTCCACGGCCCGCGCCCTCCCTCCGCGGGCGGCCACTCACTCGTTGACTCCGGCAGTGCCTGCGGGCGGACGGACGGACCGCGCAGCTCACTGGAGGAGCGGCCCCAGGAAGCGCCCCCCGCCCGCCGGCCCGCCGCGGCCCACCCCGGCGCCTCCGCCCGCCCTTCGGCGGATTCCTGAGCCCGCGCCAGGGGGAGGGACCCCGACCCCCCGGCTTCTCCGCCCGGGGCCGGCCACAGGCCCCCACCCGGTCCCCCGCGGCGCCGCTTGGAGCTGCCTGCGGGCGCCCAGCCAGAGTTCCCCAATGCTCAGGTCCTTAGGCCACTGACCTTGATGCTTGACCCCCCCCATCTCACCTGGGGACCCCAGACCTTCTCTCAAAATGTTATTCTGTCCTCTTAGATCCTATCTATCCTGCGCCTCTAGAATCCCATACTGTGCGCTCGCACCCCAGTGTAATGAAACATCCAGACCCCGATTCTGCACCTTTCGGAACCTACTAGGCACTTAATCTCAAACCTCCAAATCTGACTGCTTTCAGAATTTTATTCTGTGCTCCCACACCATCACTTAGGTCTCGAAACTTCATCCAAGATCTGCGGACCTTCGTCCAGGCATAACGTTGTCCATCTCCCTCTGCCCACCACCACCACGGCCTCAAGATGGTCTCTGTGGCCAAGCACAGCTTCCTCGGAGCCATGTCTGTGCAAAGCTACTCGAGTATGGGGGCGAGGGCAGCAGCTGCCTTGGCCCGAAATGAATGGAAGCCCCTGAGAAAGCTGGCAAGCCTGAATTTGGGCGTGGAAGACGCCAGGGCCCAGTGCCAGCCCTTTCCCGACCCTCTTCCCACCCAGGTCCCACACCCAGTTTCCGCCTCCACCCCCAGCAGAGAACATGCCTTAGGGGCGGAGTTTGGGTGCCTCTAGCTCCCAGGAAGAGCGGCTGGGCGGGACTTCAGTTGCCCACGTCTCGGGGAGAGGAGGGACTAGACGGGAAAGGGCTGCGTGTCCAGGGTTCCCGTGCTTGGCCTAGACTGCTAGCAGCAATGGCCCAGCCCTTCTTTCCCTTACTCAACCTCTTCCCATCTTTTTTTTTTTTCTTTTCGTGACAGGGTCTCATATGTAGACCTGACTGTTTGGGAACTCTCTATGTAGTCCATGCTGGCCTTCAGCTCAAGGAGACCTGCCCGCCTCTGCCTGTGCTGGGATAAAGTGGATGAGTGCTGGGATGAACGGTGCCACCGCCTCAGCTCTGCTTTGTTTTTTGTTCTGTTTTTTTAAAGATATTCTGCTTCATTTCATTTAATTGTCAGAGTGATCATGTATGTGGAAGATGCCTGTGTGCATATACACTGGTGGAGGCTATTGCTTTCCACCTTGTGTGTTAAGACAGGGTTTGTCACTGAATCTGGAACGCACCATTTCAGGTAGTCTGGTTGGCCAATGTGTCCTCAGGATCTGCCAGTCTCCACCTCTCTGGTCCTCCAGCACTGGGGTTACAGACATGCATAACCTCCACAGCTGCCTTTTGTGCTAGTGCTGGCAATCTGAACTCAGACCCTCATGCTGAGTGTGTGTGTGTGTGTACCTGAGTACAGGTGCCCATAGAGGCCAGAGGTGTGCTCTAGACTGGAGTTACAGGCAGTTGTGAGCTGCCTGATGTGGGTTCTGGGAACCAAACTCAGGTCATCTGGAAGAGGAATACTGGAGCCTTTCTCCAGACGTCTTAAATTTTTTTTTAAAGCAAGGAAGGGCTGGGGCATAGCTCAGTAGTATCCTGCTTGTTTAGCATGAACAAGACCCAAGGTTCAATCCCAGTAACCCCTGACACACACGAGTGTGCATGTGTCTCTTCTGGAATTCTGAAGTAAAGCAAAGCCCGGGGGGGGGGGGGGGGAGGAAGAAGAAGAAGAAGGAGGAGGAGGAAGAGAAAGAGGAGGAAGAGGAGGAGGCAGACGGAGGAGGGGAGAAGTGGATGATGTCCTGAGTGAATGTTAGCAATAGCCATGTCAAGGACCCTAATCAATCAGACCTAGGAAAATGGTAGGGCCTTCTCCAGGAGAAGCACAGAGGAATGGCAAGGTCTTCCATGAGTGAGTACAGATGCTAACTGTGTGCATTTTGAAAGCCCAGAGGACTGCAGCCTGAGACTGCTCCCCTGCAGAGACTCCTAAAGAGATTAGCTAATTCTCCTCCTTTAGCTCATATAATAAACCAGATGAGTTTCCAGGCTGCTGGTATGTCTCCCTCAGAACACATGGCCCACCAGATCCCCAGGTTTTCTGTATGTCTGTTGTTTCTTTATTCTCCATTGCCCAACCAGGCCACTCTCAAATCCCTGCTAGTGGAGACAGAAAAGAAGAAAAATAAATAAAAGAAAAAGAGCCTGGTCTGGTGGTGCACGCCTTTAATTCCAGTGCTTGGGGGGGGGGCAGAGGCGGGCAGATCTCTGAGTTTGAGGCCAGCCTGATCTCCATAGGGAGTTCCAGGACAGCCAGGACTGTCTCAAATATACTATTTTTCTTTATCTCCTTTTCTTTCTTTCTTTCTTTCTTTCTTTCTTTCTTTTTGTCTTTCTTTCTTTCCTTGGTTTTTGAGATGTCTCTTTACATAGCCCCGTCTGTCCTGGAACTCACTATATAGTCTAGACTGGCCTCTGTATAGACTATACCTGCCTCTGCTCCTTGCATGCTGGGATTAAAGGCATGCATCACCACACTAGCTTACACACACACACACACACACACACACACACTATATCTTTATCTATATAATTTGTTTTGTTTATATATATATATATATATAGAATATATATATATAGAATATATATATATATATTCTATCTATATCTATATAATTTGTATAATTTGTTTCAAGATAGGTTTCTCTGTGTAACCCTGGCTTGTCCTGGAATTCACTCTTTCTCTATAGACCAGGCCTGGCTCTGTCTCTCAAGTACTGGGATTAAAGGTGTGTGCCACCATGGCCCAGGATATATATATATATATATATATATATATATATATATATATATATATATATATATATATACACATATATATATATTTAAAGATAAATTTTGTAACAAGTGACTTACATCTCAGTTAATCTGTTTGCTGTTGCTGTTTGAAACAGGATCTCATGTAACCCAGGCTAACTTGGAACTTACTATGAAACCAGGCTAGCCTTGAACTCCTGGCAAGCCTCTTGGCTCAGCCTTCTACGTCCTGGAATTGCAGCGTGAACCACCATAACCACCCAATAAAGCTGTTGTTAACGCAAAGTAAAAACTCCTGACTATCAGGATCTGACAATCGAGGCTCTGGCCAGGACTCTACTCTACAGTCCTCTTGTTGAGCCAGAGACGGGATGCCATTGTTACCCTGCTTCACAGATTAGAGGGGCTGAGAGATCTGTTCCAGGTGCCACCAAAGTAACAAGAACAAAGTTAGAACAAGTTCTGATAACTCTAAGACTAAACCTTGTCCCATATTAGAATGAGAACGAGCTCCCACAAAATCACCTGCCTAGCTCTTAGTGTCACCCCACTCAAGAACTGCTGCTGTCACTTAGAGGCGCTGAGACCCAGAGGGCGATGACTCAAATTTGGACATGAACCTCCCATTTTGTACCATCAGGCCCAAGTCATCCTGCCCCTCAGAACTACCTCCCCAAAGGCCTCCTCTGACTTCTTCCAGCCCAGTGACTTTGCCTACCCTCACTGGATTGGCATCATGTCCCTCTCAAGCTTCCTATTTGGTTGTTGTCTCTTTCCTCAAAGATAGTGAGGTTCCTGGGCTCATAGCCCAGGCCTCACTGGCTGCTGGGCAGGAGCTACAGGAGAAATGAGTGAACAAGTGGTCAAGAGGGGTCAGTCCTGCATTAAAGTGTCTGTTCAGCGGCCACTGCTGATCAGACATGTGCCAGACACCAAGCCCTGTCCAAAACACACCAAAGTCTGTTCTTGCAGATCTTATGTTTGAGGGGATGGGAGGGACAAGTTGCCCTTCACAAGAGAGAGGGCCTAAAGGACATGTCTTTAGCACCTCTGGGACTCACAGCACAAGATCCACTTGGGGCACATAACTGGACTCCAGGGCCATCGGGCTAGGCATCTATGGACAGTCTGTCCACTGCATTTTAATGAAAACAGCATTACTTTTTAAATACAGGAGTCCCTTGGCTTACTGTCTCAGGGAGAAATGTGGATGGAGTTTAATGGAACATATTCTAAGACAATTACTAATGAAGAAATGAGGTAGTTAGCATGTAAATAGATGACTCCCACTCTTCGCACCTATCGCTGGTCTTGGCTGCTGTTTTCCAGCTTCCAGCCAGGAGGTGTGTGTGTGGTGGTGGGGCTTCTTTAGCCCAAGGACCCACTTAGAACAGAGGCAGCAATTATCAGGTGTCAAAGTGCTGCCCAGCCCCTGAACACACCTGCTTTTCTTGATACTTTCTCTTGTCTTCCTTTCTCCTCATTGAGACCACGTTCAGAAGGAGAAACAGGACAGAGGCTGACTACACATTTTCAGTCAGCCAATACACTCTGATGCCCTGATGCCTGTAATCAAAGTATTCAAGTCTAAGCAGGAGGATCAGGAATTCAAGGTCACTCCCAACCACCTAAGGACTTTAAGGCCAGCCTGGGCTACATTAAGACCCAGTTCCTTCCATCACAAAAGAACCCCCAAGCTGCCTGGCATAGTAGCACTCACCTTTAATCCCTGGCAGAGACAAGCAAATCTTTGTGAATTTAAGGTCAGCCTGGACTATGCAGCTGGGGAGTTTTAGGCCAGCCAGAGGTACATAGTGAGACACTGTCTCAACAGCATCAAACAAAACAACCCACACTAATTCAACATCTATCGAGCCTGCTCCCCACTTACAGATGGTCTAGACACAGACAGATTGGACACCTGTATGGTTGGAAGGAAGCTGAGTGGGCAGAGGAGTGACAAGGGCTTAAGGGGCTATAAACAGTTGTAGCTGAGGTTGGGGTCTCAAGCAGGGAAGGCTTCTGGAAGCCTTACAGCAACTGAGCTACACCAGAGAATCAAGAGTGAGTCCTTAGGGGACAGTGACACCGCTCATCCCTGTCTGGACACTAGGCATCTGTAGCTTGTCCCGTTTGGGTCTTCCATCATGGCGTTGTTGTCTATGTCGTCACTGCTCACTCAGATCTGCTTCCCTGTCTCCTTCGTCATTATATCCCGAGAATTATCTGGAAGAGGTTAGCCAAGAGTTGCTATTGAAAAGAAGTGTGTGTGTGGGGGGGGAGGATAGGCGGACAGGCAGGTGGAGGGTCTACACCCCACCCTGAGCCTGGTTTCCTTCGTGGTTTCTCAAGTCCCGCCCTTTCCAACTTGGTCTACACAGTTTCCTGCCACCCAGCACTCCTGGCTGCACCATGACACTGGCTGCCCACCTCTCCTTTCTGGCTCTGTTGATGGCAGGCCAAGGCCTCAGGGACTCACCCCTCACCAAGGTAAATGCTTCTAACCTGCTCTCCATCCCCTTCCAAGCCTGTCCCATGTCTGGGATCTTCTCTTTATGAGCTGGTATATATTTCTTCTTTCCTTCTAATTTTCTTAAGACAGAATTTTACCAGGTATGGTAGCAGGAGAATCTCCGCGAGTTTGAGGCTAGCTTGGTCTACATATTGAGTTGTAGGACAGACAGGGCTATGTAGAGACTCTCTCAAAAAACCAAAAACTGAGAGACAGAAGAGATGGGGGGTAAATAAGAGAAAGACTCTGTAGCCCAGGCTGGCTTCACTGGCTTAAAACACTCAACTGACTTCCTGCCTCAGCCCTTGAATGCTGGAATGAACATTCCATTACAGGGGTGAGCCGTCCTGTTTGGCTTTACCTTTCCCATTCCCCAGAGGAAGCAGTTGAGGCTAACATGTGGTTGCTCACATTGAGAGACAGAAAATGCCTGATGACTCCTTAGCTCTGTCTTTGTATCTTGGGAGATTAAAAAAATAGGGTTCACAATGACTTCCTGTGCCTCTCCCCACTTTGGCTCCTTGCCAGGATGCAGGTCCCCGACCACTGGAGCTGAAGGAAGTCTTCAAGCAGTTCCAGATCCAGTTCAACCGGAGTTACTCAAACCCAGCAGGTATCATGGGCACAGATGTTTTCAGTCCAATTTCCTCTATCCACTTACAATATGAACTTGGCTTGGGATGGGGAATAGACCTGGTCCAGGCAACTGAGTGGGAAACAGGTCCATAGTGTACTCCTAGGCTTCTCCAATGTATGATGGGCACAGAATGATCCCCATTCTACAACACCTCAACTGTGACTCCAGGCAGGGAGTGGAGGACCACCATCTATTCCCAGCTACATCCAGCAAATCACGAAAGATACTCATTTTATCTCCAAGGTGGCAAGCAACTTTCTGTCCTGCATCCCTGCCCTGTTTATCCTCCTCCCAGCCCTAAGCTACCAGCTTTCACTCTGGGGTTTCATCACCCACAAAGGTCTGTGTGAGTGTGTGCCTGTGTTCATGCTGTGGTCACCTCACCCACTCACCCTCCAGACCTGTGGTAGCATGTGTGAAGAGGCAGAGAAGGTGCAGCCCAGAGGTGCAGGAAACTTAACAGCAGCCATCTTCACTTTCCTTTCTGAGTTACTGCCTCTAGAGGTCTTGCTCAGCTTCCCTCTAGAGTGGGCCTCTTGGTGCTTCTGGGGGAAATTACAGCCTCATGTGGACTGGATAACCACTTTCTCGCAGTGGAGTGATAGTGATGGGGCTTTTGGAAAGAGCCAGCACTCACCTAGGTATGAGTCACCCAACCAGTGGCTACTTCCGGCCCCAAGACTGATCTGCCACTCCTTTTTGGTCTAGAGTACACTCGCCGTCTGGACATCTTTGCCCACAACCTGGCCTTGGCTCAACAGCTACAGGAGGAAGACTTGGGCACAGCTGAGTTTGGGGAGACTCTATTCAGTGACCTCACAGGTACCAGGACCCTCCTGGCCCATGGGTGGTGGGCAGGGTGACTGGCAGACAGAGCAAATCTTCCCCTTTCGAGATCAGCCTGGCTGTGTAGTTTCGAATGACACCCCACGTTGGGTGCCAGATGTTGCTTGAATCCAGTCCAGGAACCCTTGGGGTGGGGGTGACCTGGCACGGAATCAACGACACAGACTCCAGGAGTCTGCTTCTGCCACTTACCTGACACCCAGAGTCTGTGTCATTGACTCCATGCCAGATCACCCCCACCCCCAAGGGTCCCAGGACTGAGTTCAAGCAACATGGGTGACTGCCCCAAATCCCAGTGTGTAAAGCAGGAACCCTATGGCCTGGGTCCCAACTTGGCTCAACAGGTCAGAGGCAGAAGGTGCAGAGTCTGAACCAGAACAAGCTAGATCTCTATAGGCCTCTGTGTCCTGACTGATGCCTCCAAAGGTATCATAGGAACAGAAAGAGTCCAGGTTGTGACAGCTGGCAAGGGAGAATATGGAAGAGAAGGGTGTTAAACCTGTGACCTCTGTGACCCTGTCTGTCCCCCAGAGGAGGAGTTTGGCCAGCTATATGGGCATCAGAGGGCACCTGAAAGGATCCCCAACATGGCAAGAAAGGTAGGGTCTGAAAAGTGGGGGGAATCAATGCCCCCGACCTGTGACTGGCGTAAGGCAGCAAATATCATCTCATCGATCAAGAACCAGGTACCTGCCCCCATCCAGTTTGGCCCAATCTACCCCAAAGAGGAGGAGATGAGGTCAAGGCCCTGACACCTTACCCCATCCCACCCTCTATCCACTCAGGAAGAATGCAGGTGCTGCTGGGCCATAGCAGCAGCGGACAACATTGAGGCCCTGTGGCGCATCAAATACCAGCAGTTTGTGGAAGTCTCTGTGCAGGGTACGGCAGGGAGAAGATGTGTGACAGGGAAAGATGGCCTAGAGGTCTGCTCACCTGTTGTCCCTTTCTGCCCCAGAGCTGCTGGACTGTGACCGCTGTGGAAATGGCTGCAAGGGTGGCTATGTGTGGGATGCATACGTAACTGTCCTCAACAACAGTTGAGTACCAGGCCTTATGGGAGGACGGTAGGAATGGAGGTGTTCAGTATCCCAGACTCCTTCCCAGTCTTGTTTGTCTTCAGGTGGCCTGGCCAGCGAAAAAGATTACCCATTCCAGAGGCAAGCCAACCCCCACAGGTGCCTAGCCAAGAAGTTCAAGAAGGTGGCCTGGATCCAGGATTTTATCATGTTGCCCAATAATGAGCAGGGTATGGCCAGGGTGGGCGTGGAGGTAGGGGTGGGGACAGAGAAACAAGAATGGAGGCAGTCAGGCCTGGCTATAGGAGACACAAAGCCCACTCCCCTGTGAGAAGAGAAGCAGCTTCAGGGCAGGCAGGGCTTGATGGCACCCTCAAGAATCTCTAGTAACCACCCATTTTCAGTAATTGCCGGCTACCTCGCCACCCATGGCCCCATCACCGTGACTATCAACATGAAGCTACTACAGGTAGGTGGAGTGCGAAGAGGAGGGGCATATGGGAGAGATGGCCCCAGACTCAGCTCTTCTGTCCCCACCCTTGCAGTATTACCAGAAGGGTGTGATCAAGGCCACACCCACTACCTGTGACCCCCATCTTGTGGACCATTCCGTCCTGCTGGTGGGTTTTGGCAAGGAGAAGTCAAGGATGGCCTCATCCCAGTCTCGCAAACCTCGCAAGCCTCGCCACTCCATCCCATACTGGGTCCTGAAGAACTCCTGGGGAGCCAACTGGGGTGAGAAGGTGAGAGAAATGGGGTGAGAAGGGGGCAGGCTGCAGTTTCTGCTCTACCTTCCGGCCCTGACACCTCCAAACATCCTAGGGCTACTTCAGGCTCTTCCGGGGAAACAATGCCTGTGGTATCACCAAGTACCCACTCACGGCTCGTGTGGGACCACCAGTTAAGAAGCTACCAATCTCTTGCCCGCCTTGAGGCCAGCAGCCACCCTCAGCCTCTCCCACGTCCACTACCCTCGTTACCCCACCCCAAGCATCTGCCTGGCTTCCCCGTCTTCTCTGTACCAAGGCATTCTTCTCCGTCTTCATAAACCAAGATGCAACTCCTGGCTCCTGAGTGGATTCAGCTGGGGTGAGCAGAGGGAGGCCCGGGGTACAAAGATCTCATCTGTGTCACGGTCCAATCCCTGAGGTGCTAGGATACACACCCTCACACACAATGGCACAGCACTTGGGAGCATACATGTGCACACTGTGAAAGTCCCCATGAGCTCCTCAACCTGGGACAAGGACCAGTCTCCAAATTCAAGGTAACTTTATTGTCAGGGTATGAAGAGGGAGGAGGAAAAGGGCTTTAGTCATGATAGAGGCGCAGGAGACAGCCACGGAGGGTGCCCATGTAGCGGTCCCAGAGGGCTTGGTGCCTACAATGAGAATGGCAACAGTGAGAGCCGACGTTCCCCCAACCCCGTGCCTAGGCTGAGGCCCTTCGGTGAACGCTTTCCACACCTTAACTCATCAAGAACTCCTACTTTTTTTTTTTTTTTGGATGGTTTATTTTTGGAGACAGTGCTTCATTCTGTAGCACAGGCTGCCAGGCTGGCCTGGAAATAGTGGCAATCCTCATGCCCCAGCTTCTGAAGTGCTGGGATTACATACTTGAGGCATCATGCCCAGCTCCCCACTCCCCACCCAGTACTGAGGATTGAACTTGGGACCGTGCACATGGTGGATAAGTTGTACTATTACCAAGCTACATTCCTAGACTATTTAGTTTCCATAAAGTCTTATGATTCTTCCAATTTTTATCCTCAGTTTAAATTAGAGACAGCTAAAGCACAGAAGAGTTCAGTAACTTCCCCAAGGTCACAAAGATGAGAGGTAAAACTTCCACCCGCAGTACGGTAGTTCAATACAGAACTCTTGAGTCTACTAGAGGGCAAGTAAGTTAGCCAGCAGGCCCGGCACCTCTCACCGGAAGCCATCCAGAGAGTGGACAGACGCTGAATACTGGTTGAGGAAAAGCCGCACGTCACTCAGTGGCCAGTGGTCAGAGCGGCAGGGTTCCACAAACTGTAGGTCCAAGGGGACAAGTAGTACCACCAGTTCTGCTCAGAGACAGGATAGGCTGGGGCTCAGGGAGTGGGGGGCAGGACCGCTCACCTTCTCCACAAGGTCCACAAACAGGTCTCTGACATCCTTATTGTGGGTCAGCTTGGCAGCCACATTCACCAGCCCCCGGGATAGATTCTGTGGGGCAAAACTCTTGGGAGTTCGGTCTTCTGCTCAGCTGCAGGCTGAGCACTGAGGCTGGGGGAGGGCAGGCCCCCCCTAAATCTATCCACCTCCCTCAATCAAGTCCCTTTTGTTTATAAGCTGTCCCCCTCATAGACAGAGGGAGCAGCAGTGCCACCTGCTGGTCAATTTTGGGCATGAGCAGAGTTGCCCAGCAAGGGTAGAGCACAGAAGGCTCCTGACACTTCAGTGGGAAGGGCCTGGACAGGGTCACAGACCTTGAAGTTGGTTTCCATCTCAGAGAAGACACCCAGCTTTCCCCGGAGAGCAGTACACACCAGGCTGTAGGAAGACAAGGTCAAACCTACAGCCATCGGAGCCCATTTTATACCCTGTCTCATGGATCCCCGAGGTCACCTCTTATGCAAGTCTAGAAGGTCCTTGTCAGCTACTAGAACCTTGAGCTCCTTCAAGTCTTGGAGAAACTCCTTGTCTAAGTCCACATCCATGTCATCCACCTGGGAATCTGTGAAGACCATGAAGGAAATTGTAGGTGAATGAGAGACCATCTTGTGAGGTCCTGAACCTTCCTCATCACTACCTCATTCCTCATCGGGATCTCAGATACGGAAGGTGGAATGATGTGCCCTGGGCTACACAGCAGTGAGCCTTTGGCCTGCAGACAAGGTGTGTGTGGAGTAAGTGGACTATACGCAGAGGTGGCCTGGGGCTTGAGGCTAAAGAAGAAAGGATGCTGGGTACTGCGGAAACTACAGGAAGAACTGCTGGCAGGAACCGGTCCCCAGGAGGGTAGGGAACATCCAGGCACCTGGGTCAGTGGGGGCCTCACCGACGGCTCCAAGAGTCCAGTTCTGGATCATAAGCTCAGCACAGAAGGCAAAGTCACCAAAGCTCAAATACTGCAGCTTTTTCTTTCCCGTTTCAAAGCGGTTGTTGGCAAAAAAGACAATGGCTGCATAATCCCTGCAGACAGGGAACAGTGGGTCTCTTAGCGCTAGAAATACCTTCTCATGGTGCCTAGGTGACCAGTGAGCTTACTTAATAACTATTCTTGAAGAAACTTTTTGTTGCTGTTTTAAACCCCTCTCAGCAGATCGTTGTCACTGGCAATCCTGGCTAAGCATTTTAGTTCTGGACTGCTTCTGCTCTGACGTCCCATGTGACTAATCACAGAGCATTTCTGCACCAACATCCCATCTCTGCAAAGAGAAGGCTCAGCCAGTCTCCCTAAGGAACAATGGAAGGCCACACTACCACCATTGAGCACTTCCTAAAGGCTTTACAAAATGCCAGGCTGGGCCTTAGCATAGGACAATCTGATGCAATATACAGGCCATTAATAGAATAATCATTCCTCCAGCATCGTCAGAAGGCAAAAGGGTTGGGGGGGGGAAGGTGTGCTAGCCTAAGAGCCCAAGAAAACGTGCATAGGCAGGAGATGGCTGGCCCCTCACCTGGCCAAGCGGTCAGAGAGGAGGAAGTGTTGCTGGATATTATCTACCAGGGAGCCCCGCATTTCTTCCACCACCTTGAAGACTCGCTTAAAGTTGTCAAACTGTAGGGAAGTCAAGGAAGGAAGAAGACTGGTCAGAAGGTGCTCATGCACAGCCTGCTTATGGGATCTCTCCTGCCACCCACCCAGCTGGCAGGTACTGATTTAGCACTAGTTACTCCATCAACAAGTGACTTTTTGTTGTTGTTGTTTGTTTTGAGACAGGGTCTCACTGTGCAGCTCTGGCTGCCTTGGAACTCACTGTGTATGGCCCCAGACTTAGAGACCTGCCTGCCCCTGCCTCTCTAGTGCGTCAGCATGATTAGGTATTAATAATTGCCATCACTCAACAAATGTTTGCCAGCTTTTGGCATTTTTCCTTAAAAGAAAGTTTACTTGCTCCTGTCCTTAAGTTCAATTTAGCATCATGATCACTGGTTCTTCAGGAGCCTGATTTAGAATGGATTCTGAGTAACTTGAAATGAACTAAGCTGCACACATAGAGGTCAGGAGCTCATAGGGAGACACAAAGGAAAGGCATCCAAGGCCTGTAACGGTTGTAGGAAATAAGGCCATACTTATAGCTATCTGAGCCCATTTTACACCCTGGTACTTCTCCTTGGAAGAAAAGGCTCATGAATACTACATTAGATGCTACCAAAAAGGCTCATGGATAAGGTAGCAGCTAGCTCCCTGCTGTGGATTTCAAAGGGTAGATGTGTCCAAGAAAAGTATCTTTGTAATCAGGAGCACCATGGACAAAAACAAGCTTGGAGTTCAAGAAAAGTAAGCCTAGAGAGGTCTCCAGGGACCCAACCAGAGTCTGAAGGACAAGGCTAAGGAGAGTCAACGAAAGCCATGGTCAGAACTGAGCCTATGAAAGGTTACTCTGGCCAGATGGGAAGTGAAGGAAGAAAGGACTACATGTGAAGAAGCTGCTTCCACAGTCACAGGCTGGAAGTGGAGCTGGCTGGGGTAATGAGCAGAAGGATCACAGGTGGGCTAGATGGGATGTGGTGTGTGTGTGTGGAACCCACCTGCCTCCTGCAGCTTTTGAGGGTAATTCCTGTTTTGGTGCTGATGTCATCCAGGTCTTTCTTGGTACCCTTGGACAGTTTCTTCCCCAAGACCTCCCGAACAAAGGCCTCATCAAAGGTGTAGTACCTTGTACAAGGAGGCATAGGACATTACTAGTGATCCATTAAGGAAGGGGAAGGGAGCCTGGGGTCGGTTCTTTTTTCTCTAATTTTCTGATTTCCTAGGTAACGTGTGTCGTCCCCCCTACCCCCAGACTCAGTTTCAGCCTGAAAAATGGGTACAAGTCAGATGAACTGACATCCCCACCATCCCCTAGGTGAGCACCTCTCGATGAGGAGCGCCTGTCGGGAGGGGGGTATCTGGAAGATGAGCTGGTGCAGCAGCTTCGGCGGCGCGTGCAGCAGACGCTCGAGCATGTGAAAGGTGCGGTAGTGGTCCATGGTGTCGCTCTGCAGCACTCCTGCGGTGGCGCCCGTCTGCTCCAGGATTCCGGACCGTACTCGTAGAGCCACCGCATCGTTCACTAGAGAATGGGTGCTATCATAAGGCACCATCCTGCTGACCCCAGAGGTCCTCCAGGGGTTCCAGCTCCAATCCTTCTCCATCCCTGACTCCCAGCTGCCAGTCCACTTTCCAAACGGCGCCTAAGTCCTGGCCATGCTCCCTCTCTCATCCTAAACAACTGCTTCCCGGGACGGTGCTACACAGACCTGAGTAACCATCTAGCCAGAGGCGATACACGTCTTCATCGATAAGGGTAGTGTTCCCCACGAAAATGTCTAGTTCGCTGGTCATAGCGATGCTCCGGCCGCGCTAGCCCGGAGCTGGAGCTCGCACTGCACGGGGCCGAACTAGCCGCCGCAGAGCCACTTCCGGGAGTGCGGAGATTTTGCTCCGGGCACCCGGAGCCAATGAAGGACCACTTCCGGGACGGGGCGGGTAGGACGAAGAGGCTCTGCCCTCGTTTCTGAGCCCGGCGAGAGGTTTTCTGGAAGACCTCCGGAGAGTCTTCTCCCAGTTTCTCCTGTCTCTCCCATCTCCTCAGCTCTCTCAAAGCTTCCCAATTTTGACCTGTATCCTAAATTAGAATGTTTCCGAGGCTCAGTCCTAAATCGCTGTGTGTGCTGTCCTACTTCAATAGTCCATCGGACAGATGAGCATCTTTCTTGTTCCCGCCATGTATTTTATTTTTATTATTTTGAATTATGTGTATGTGAGGGAGGGTATGTACACGTAAGTGAAGGTGCCCTCGGAGAATAGAGATATCAGATCCTCTGGAGCTGGAATTACAGGCAATTGTGAGTCACCGATGTGGGTGTTGGGAACTGAACTCAGCTCCCTTGCAAGAGGGAGCTTGCTCCTAACAACTGTGCCATCTCTCTACCCACCACTATGGGTTTTCACCACTTATACACCCTCGCAGAAGCTGGTGACTTTTCTTAAAGCCTTTCAGAGCTCTGCTTAGAAGTAGACATCTGCAGGCGCCACCTATCTGCTGAGGCTTTCCTCTGTCTTCTTTATCTTCTCATAGGACAGTAGAAGCTCCACACAGGAGCCACCAAGCCTGGCAGCCTGAGTTCGATCCCGAGAACACATATTGTGTAAGGAAAGCACCAACTCCATCAAGTTGTTACTTGACTTCCATATGTTGCACATATGCAAACATAGTTTAATTTTTTAAGTATTAAAAAATTAAAAACCCTTTAATTCCAGCACTCGGAGGCATCTTGAGTTCAAATCTCTGAGTTTGAGGCCATCCTGGTCTACATAGCAAGTTCCAGGATACCCAGGGTCATACAGAGAAACTTTCTTGAAAAACAAACAAAAACAAATCTCTACACAGGCCAGTTAAGCTCAGCAGTAGAGGGGTGCTTACCTAGAAGTCAGGAGGTCCTGGATGCCATGGTTAACAAGGCCAGGTCTCCCACTCACCTCTGCTCACTAGGCACAACACATTCTAGGACAGTGGTTCTCAACTTTCCTAGTGCTGTGACCCTTCGATACAGTTCCTCATGTTGTGGTGACCCCTAACCGTAAATTTTTGTTGTTGCTACTTCATAGTTGTAATTTTGCTACTGTTATGAATTGTGACGTAAGTATGTTATATGTAGATGGTCTTAGGTGATCCCTGTGAGAGGGACCTTCCACCCCCAAAAGGGTAATGACCCACAGGTTGAGAACCGCTGTTCTAGAGTTTCTGGCGAGATTCCTCTCACCCCCCAATCTTCCTCCTTTTTTTCTCCTTTCTTATTTCAGTGGCAGGCCCAACATCCACCCAGTTCTCATACTAGAAATCTGGGCTGTCTCCCAAATTCCTCTCTTCAAGCATTCAGAGCTGTTGATGTGCCTGCTGGGTACCTCTAGTATCTGCTTCTTCCTCTCCGCCCTGCTGACTCAGCGCCAGCCTCGTCTCTCTGCACGGCTCTCCTTATTCATGGATACAGTGTTATTTATCTTGTGTACACTCTGCCACCAGAGTCTGTCCCACACAGCACAGCTGAGGACTTCTTTTAGAAGCAGGAGGGACAAGGTCTCATACAGCTCAGGCTGGTCTTGTACTTGCTGTGGAAAGGATGACCTTGAATTCCTGGTGCTCCTGCCTCCCCCTTCCAAGTGCTGGGATTTCTTGGATGTGTCAAAACAACTGGCTTTTGAACAGTCTTTAAAAAATGTATATTTTCCTGGGTGTAGTGGCCCATGGTTATAATTCCCACACAGAGATCAGATAATCTCTGTGCATCAGACACTCTGGTCACCATAGACACTTTAAGGGCACCGTAGTGAGACCATGTCTCGCACAAAACAAAACATTTAAAATGTTATTTCCCTGGTTAAAATTCTTACTGGCCTTTGGAAACCCTCCAGTCCAGCATTGCAAGCCCTTAAGAATTTGACTTCTACCCACCCTTGAAGCCTACTTCCTTTTTGTTTGTTTTTGTTTGTGGATACAAGGTCTTATTCTATATTTCAGGCTAGTCTAAACTGGCATCAGTCTTCCAACTTCAACCTCCTCAGCACTGGGATTGCAGGACAGGAGCCACCAATGTACCCAGCTCTTCTAGCCTCTCCATCTTGCCACTTTCCACACACCTATACTTACCAAAATCTCGAAACTATCCCCACGTAGTCCTAAAGTCGATAGACTCTTGGGGGCATCAGTGTCTTTTATCCACACTTCTTGCTTTCTCTCACATAGTTTTTTTTTTCTATTAGCAGTCTTTTGTTTTGTTTTTGAGATGGGATCTTTCTACATAACCCTGTGTTGTGGAAGTTTATTTTTAGTTATGTATAAAATAATTGTTCTGTGCACTGTTGGGTGAGGGGCTGCTTAGATCTTGGTATTTTGTATTGTCTGCAGGTGTTGGATTTCTGTGGGAGTTGTTTGCTAATGATCTGCATGTGCTATCAGTAGAACACCGAGGAGTTCTGAATCAATAAAAACACCTGAGCTCCAATGCTCGCGGTTCCACTGTCCAGTATGGAGCTTTCCCTCTGCTGAGGTGTGGCAGGGTTGCAGCTGTGAATATGCCTCCTTGTCTTCCTTGCCGAGCCATCGCAGCAGTGTATTACTACAAATGACACCTGCAACATGGGGCATGACATGTCAGCTACATCCAACATGGAGACAAGGAAGAAGAAAAAGAAACTCCAGACTCATTGCTTTGCTTTGTTTTGTTTTCTGCAAACTTGTCCAGATACTGGTGAAGTGAAGCAGTCCTGATAAGACACATCTGCTATAGTGATGAGAACTTCACTCCACGAGGGAACCCTTCCTGCAGACAAGATTAGCTGTTATTTTTCCTGCAAACCACACTCTATCTTAAAATCTGCAAATTGTTTCCTCAGGGTCAGCACACAGAAGCTGTCTTCCAGAATTGGCCAAGGTTGTGTCTCGTGCTGGCAGTTGAACTTTGTACTGTAAAAGTCACCCAGCTGGTGCTGGTTTTGAAGGAATGAAGAGTTAATGGAGAGTAGCTAAGGCTTGGCACCATGAAGAGAGCCCAGGAGAGGCCATTGGTGAAAGTGCAGCCCAGTTGCAGTAAGGGACCCCAGCAGTTTTGGAGATGCCAGTACCATGGGACGACCGCCAAGGACAGCAGCAGCAGTGGAGTGAAGCCAGCTGGAGCCTGGAGGACAAGCTGTGTGTGTGCTGCAGAGGTCAGAGCCAGAGAAGCAACTCCAAGCCCTTTGGAGGATAGCAGAAGATCGTGAGTGAATTCCAGATAATTGGACATTGACAATGTTTTTCTGCTGTCCAAAGACATTGTGAAAAGCTTGATAGATGTTTGGTTTCATTTGGTCCTGTGCATTAGCAACCCTTGTAATTGTTCCTCTTTACGATAGTAAATAGTTTTGCTGGTGTAGTGTTAAATTGTGTAGTATAGACAAAGCATTTTTTTTTTTGCCTTATACAGAAAGTGGAAAATGTTGTGGAAGTTTATTTTTAGTTATGTATTAAATAATTGTGCACTGTTGGGTGAGAGGCTGCCCTAGGTCTTGGCATTTGTATTGTCTTCAGGTGTTGGATTTATGTAGTGAATGTTTGATTGCTAATGATCTGCACATTGGAGGAGTTCTGAATCAATAAAAACACCTGAGCTCCAATGCTCCAGGTTCCACTGTCCAGTATGGCACTGGCCAGGATAGTAGTTCCCTCTTATGAGGTCTGGCAGGGTTTAAATACATCTACAAAAATGCCTCCTTGTCGTCCTTGGTTAGATGCTACAGCAGTGTACTACTACAGCCCTGTCCTGGAGCTCTCTGTTGGCAAAATCTTTATGCGTCTTATAGGGCCCTTCAGATATTTCCTCTTTGGGAAATATTTTGGGAATCCCAGAGACTACTTCTGCATCACATCCTTCTTTTATGGTGCAAGAATGAACCAGGGTAACTTACATGTTAGGTAAGTGCAAGTGCTTTATCATTGAGCCACATGCTCAGCCTGAGCTTGTGTGCCCCCCCTCCAAAAAGATCTTTGTTTTAAATTTTATGTGTGTGTGCCCATGAAGGCTAGAAGAGAGTGTCAGATCCACACGTGACCGTGAGCCACCCCGAGTGGAGTGAATGCTTCAATATTAGCCCAGGTCCTCTCCAGGAGCAGCAAATTCTCTTAACTGCTGAGCTATCTCTTTAGTCCCCACATCAAGCTCTCTTCCTTTTTTCTTCTTCTGCCAGACTTTGACCTCCTTGGTCAAGATCAGGTTTCTGGTCGTTTATTTCTGCACCTGCCTTTCACACAACAAAAGTTTATTAAACAAATCTTTGAATGGCCTATCCTGCAGGCAGGAACCGCCCCTGGGAGGAGGGTTGGTTGATAATGAGCCAGAACCTTTGGACTCTAGATTCTGAGTAGCCGGTAGTGATGCTCTCCGCAAAAGGAAGGAAAGTCTGGAAAGCCATCTGTTTAGCTTCTGTTGCGGGTGGGCAGGAGTCAGGCAGACGCCTGAATATTGGTTCTCAAAAAGTGCTTTAGGAGACTTGGAACATGGAATCCCGCAACGCCTTCAAGTCCTACTGAGATGACCATAGAAGGAAAGGACAGAGAAGGTCCCTGTGTTTGAGGGTCTTGACTCAGGTCCGCAGTGGCCAAGAGAAGAGGTGCGACAGCTTAGGCCCCGCCCCTTCCCAGGAGACTTTCCGGATTGGCTATCTTTCTGAAACATCACGAGGCCCCGCCCTTGCGCGCGCCCAGCCTCGTGCCCACCCTGGCGTTGCTGCTGCAGCCTACGCTGCCTCTTCCACTGCTTGCCACCCTCGGAGCCAGAACCCGGGCCGGAGCCGAGCGGCAACCGGCCCGAGGAGGGGCTCCAGAGTCTCGGCGGTGGGCGGGCGATGCTTCAGCTGCCTGATCAGCCATGGAGGCGGAGGCAGGCGGCCTGGAGGAGCTGACGGACGAAGAGATGGCGGCGCTGGGTAAGGAGGAGCTGGTGCGGCGCCTGCGGCGGGAGGAGGCGGCGCGCCTGGCAGCTCTGGTGCAGCGGGGCCGCTTGATGCAGGAGGTGAATCGGCAGCTGCAGGGTCACCTGGGAGAGATCCGTGAGCTCAAACAGCTCAACCGGCGCCTGCAGGCGGAGAACCGGGAGCTGCGCGACCTCTGTTGCTTCCTGGACTCGGAGCGCCAGCGGGGACGGCGTGCTGCACGCCAGTGGCAGCTCTTCGGGACCCAAGCATCCCGGGCGGTGCGCGAAGACCTGGGTGGCTGTTGGCAGAAGCTTGCAGAGCTGGAAGGCCGCCAGGAGGAGCTGCTGCGGGAAAACCTGGCGCTTAAGGAGCTTTGCCTGGCACTGGGCGAAGAGTGGGGCCCCCGCGGTGGCCCGGGCGGTGCAGTGGGCTCAGGCGCCGGGCCCACACCCGAGCTCGCCCTGCCCCCGTGCGGGCCCCGCGATCTAGGCGATGGAAGTTCCAGCACTGGCAGTGTGGGCAGCCCAGATCAGTTGCCCCTAGCTTGCTCCCCTGATGACTGAGGGTGCCGCATTTTCCACGCCAATGCCTGCCTAGGTTGCTCCCAGAGAGTGGGGACTGCTGTGGACCTCCAGACTTGGTCGCTCCTTCGGCTGAGCATCAGGGCGCTGGCATGGACTGAGAAAGCCCTGGCTTTGAGGCGGGCCCCTCGCTCTTGCTGGCAGGGCGGCAGGGGAATGGAGGCTGAAGTGGAGGGACTTACTGGGAGGTTGGGTGGGAACTAATAAACTGGGAAGGAAGCAGAGCCCGAAGCCTGGCCAGCCTGTGTCTGGAACTCGCCGGGGTTGGGAAGAGGGCGGAATTCCAGAGACCAGGTGCGGTTCCCATCTGGAGGGACTACAGAATGGGCTGACTCCCCATTACCTGGAGTTTGGGGTGGCATTAGAAATGGTGGTAGACAACTGACTCCCCCGATGGGCGGGCACCAAGACAGGCCAAAATCCGGCCCCTGAAGTGGCTCCAGTTCCCTTCCAGGCTCCTTCCTGTCCAAAACAATGGGGCAGGAAGCAGGTGTTGGGGGCCTAAAACCCACTGGGCCGCCTGCTTGGATGATGGAAGTGTATAACTGTCCCTCCCTGCCCCCGGTCCTTATGACAGGAGCAGTCTGAGTCCTCATGAGGAAAAACTGATAATTTTTGCTCGTACTCCAGAGCAGTCTCAGACTCTCAGTACAGGAGATGAGGCAGAGCAGAGGTAGCCCCATTCTTCAGATGAGAATATCGAAGTCCAAAAACATGGTAGCTTCTCCAAGGTCACAGCTGAGACTGGAATCTAGAGCTTCTGTTCCAAATGGTCTCCTTTAGCCTCTGGATCCAACATAACAACTCAGACTAGAGCTTCAAGCCTTTTATTCCATTTTGGAAGGTTTGTATAAAAATAGTCTCTTTAGGAAAATAAATAGCAGCTGCCCTTGCTGTGGAGGCTTGGATACCCTGGAACTAAAGACTTCTCAGAGCTGGGGAGTACAGCTCAGCTCATCACAGAAGCCTCTGGTGCCTCCTGAGCTGTGCCATTCAGGAGGAGCCTTCAGGATGCCCTGGTGCTGCTGCCAGTGGGGCTGTGTGAGTTAGTGTTCTAGGCTAGTAAAGGCCTTCTGTCTGGGTGGAGGGCTGGCTGGATCACATGAGGAAAGTGACATAGTGTAGGTGGTCTGCAAGGGATTAGGGCTCCAAAGGACCACTGGGAATCTACAAAGTCTGGGCTGCTAGGATATCTCTGGCCCAAAGGGACATATTTTGTCTCTGATTTTGTGCAAATTATGATAGGCCAGCTCTTGAGAAACAATGAGCAGCTTTGGGGACCCCCAAGCTGGTTCTACATCAAAGCATATTATGCTTGTTCTAATCTGAAGAGATAAAGGACCTGCTGGTTTGGGATATGGCTATGGTCCAGGCCTGCTGGATCAATGGGAGAAAGGAGATGGCTAGGGGTAGCACCAGCAAGGGCTGTAGTTGGGTGCTTCACAAAGCCAGGAGTGTGGGAGAACCCAGGGGGTCGGAGGAGGGGTCGCCGCTGCTGCTGCTACTCTTTCGGTGAGCTGAGGAACAAGGTTCTGGTGTGCTAGGATAGGTGAAAACCAGACTGGGAGTAAAAGGAGTTAGAGAGGGTGTGGTCATGAGCGTGGGTGTATGCAGTGCTTCAGGTTCAAGTACAGGCCCCGGAGAAAGAGAGATACAAGGTACCGGGCGGCAGGGGGCTGGCGTGCTGCCGCCCCCACTAGTGCTGCTGGTACCACCTGTGTCCTTGTCTCCTTCTGGGATTTTACAGATGGGACGATGGGCTTCCAGCACCAGCTCGAGGCGCTCCTTCTGCTTCTGCAGCTCTTCAATCTCTCGCTGCAGCCCCGATTTCTCATCCTCCAATTTGTCGGTCTCCTTTAGAGGATTAGGAGAAAGTTAGGAAGATGGAGATTAAAGACCTCCAAGCTTCAGGTTGGAGTTGGGGGTTGTGCCTGGAGTCCCCCAGCAAGTCTGGACTGCAACTCCCATGAGCCCCTGGGAGAAAAGGGGCACGACTCCAATCAGGCCCAGGGCCTCTTAAAATTGCCTACCAACTTCTACTCTGACTCCGCTTTGAGGCCCAAGGCATATACTTTTTAAGCCACTTTCTTTATCCTTTTCCCAGGACTTCCCCTCCAACAGGGAGGAGGGCAGGAGGAATAATTATTGGGTGTCTCGTGCTTCTGGGAGCCAAGGTCCCTCTTTAGGCTCGGTGGGCCCTGGCCTGGGAACCCTCTGTACCAGCTGATGCTCACCGCCTGCAGGAAGTCTGTCAGTTCCTTTCTCCGGTTTCTGCACTTAGCCGCTGCTAGCTTGTTCCGCTCCCGCCTCACTCTGCGGCGCTCTTCTTCCTCTGGGCTGATCTAGGTTGAAGGAGACGTGGGACAGTGAGACTGACTAACCCTGGGCCACCAGTTGCCCTGAGGTGGCCATCCAACTGGGGGGGCCTTTCCTTCAGCCTGTAGTTTAGGTACCACTGCTCCACACTGCTTCTTGTACCAGGCGCTCTCACCCGACTGGTAAAATTTCCGGTTCACACCTAGCTTTACTGCTGGTTTCTTTCCTATAATGCTCTCCTGCTCCATAAACTTTGACCTTCCTCCCCTCCTTCCTCAGCTTAGGACTCAGCTAAGATGTTGGGACCCCAGGAGAACCAGGCAGGTAGCCTGCCTTCCTGAGTCTACCAGACACGATTATCTCTTTTCACAGGACCCTCAGCCTTCTCATCTGTGGAAGGTGGGATTTCTTCCAGCAGGAGCTATGAGTGTCAAAAGTTATTGGGAATCTACTGTGTCAGCAAAGCACTTTATGGGATGTTTCTATTGTTCAGCACTAGGGGTCAAACCCAGGGCCTGGTACATGCTAGGTAGGCAAATGCTCTACCCCTGAGTTACACACCTAGCCCTTAAATAGATTCTTTTTGTTTTTTTGTAGTTCTGTTTCTTTGTATTTTAGACAGGCTCTCACTGTGTAACCATGGCTGGCCTACAACTTGCTGGCACAGAGATCCTCCTGCTTCTGTCTCCCAGGTGCTCGGAATGAAAATGTGTGCCACCATGCTTGTTTTTGTCTTTTTAAAGAGACAAGGTCTCATGTAACCCAGGCTGGCCTCAAATGCCTGATTCTTCTGCCTCTACCTCCCAAGTACTAGGATTAAAGGCTTGTGTCATCGCTTTCAGCTCCCCTACATAGATTCTCTGTATATATTTGTGTGTATGTGGTGGCTAAAAGTTGACATAGGGTGTCTTTCTCAATTCTTCTCCACCTTATTTTTCTGAGACAAAGACTCTCACTGCACCTGGAGCCTCCATTTAGCTAGACCTGCTGGTCAGTGAGCATCATGGAACTGTCCGTCTCTGCCTGCCCCCCTCCCCATGCTGAGGTTACAGAAGCTACTCTTGGTCCCTGTGTGGGTACTAGGGACCCAAACTCAGGTCCTCCCATGATAGTCACTTGCCTGACCAAGTCATCTATCTGCCTGCCCTCCTGCCTACAGTCTTCTTGTTTGTTTGTATTGTTCTGAGACAAGGTTTCTCTGTGTAGCCCTGGCTGTACTGGAACTTGCTTTGTTGACCAGGCTGGCTTTGAACTCACAAAGATCTGCCTGCTCCTGCCTCTTGAGTGTTGGGATTAAAAGCGTGCACTGCCACACCTGGCTAGAGTCTTAAAACATCTTGCACACACATTTATTTATATCTGCTTGTGTATGGACACGAGTGTGCCATAGCACCTGTGGAGGTCAGGGGACAGCTTTGGGGAGGTCAGTTCTCTCCGTCCACCATGTGGGTTTCAGGGGTTGGACTCAGGTCATTAGGCTTGGCACTAAGTACATTTACCCACTGAACCATCTCACTAGCACCCCTATGTAGGTTTTTTAAAATTGTTATTATTTAAAAAAATAGCTGTGCAGTAGTCCCAGTACTCAGGAGATAGAGGCAGGCAGATCTCTATGAGTTTGAGGCCAGCCTGGTCTACAAAGTTAGTTCCAGGACAGCCAGGGCTACAAAGGGAAACCCTGTCTTGAAAAACAAGAAAAATTTTTTTTATATGTATGAGTGTTTTGCCTGTGTGTATGTATGAGTACCACTGCATACAGAAGAGGGCATCAGAACCTCTGGAGGGAATCATGGACAGTGAGTTGCCGTATGGCTGGGATGGAACCTGAGTCCTCTACAAGAGCAGCCGTTGCTAACTGGTGAGTCATCTCTCCAGACCTACATACTCTCATGTGAGGAACTGAAGCTCAGGGAGGATGAATAGCTCTTAAAGTTCCAGCGCAGGATTTAATATTCACTCAATTCACGCTGAGTAAAAAGGCCATCTGATGGAGTCACCTGCCCCAGGAGAACCCTACCCACACTCACAGCTCTACCCCAGTGGTACCAATCAGAAGGTGACACTCAAGACAGAGCTAGAGGACCAAAGTGCAGAAGGGTTTACCCTTGGCCTGACTCTTGCTCATACCCCAGCTGATCAGAGATAAGCTATTCTGTTGCTGGAAAGCCTGCTGCTGGCCATTCTCCGGCCAACCTCACATATCGCCCAGGATCTTTCCCTGCCTTCCCATTCTCTGCCCAGCCATCATGGCAAAGCTTTGTGTATGTGTTCACTTGGGAACACGTGCATACACTGGGGCTTGAATCTAGGGCTTCAGGCTTGAAGCATGTTCTTCACAGAGTAACAAATCCAGCCAGGTTTGTTCATGTATCTTAGACAGTGTTCATGTATCCTAGGCTGATCTTAAACTTCCCATGTTTCTGAGAACTGATCCTCCTGTTTCCACTTTCCAAGTACTGGGATTACAAACGTGCACCTTCATGCCCATCAAAGTCAGCTTTTTGGTACGGAGACCTCACCCCACTATGCTCTCATAGTCTAAACATTCTGCGGAGAAAAGAAGGGTTATGGCTTTAAAGACCCTCCATCTCAGTCAGGTGTCCTAGTATACACCTGTAATCCAAGCACTTGGGAAGTTGAGCCAAGAGGATCTCAAGTTCAGGCTAGCTTGGACTACATAGCAAGACCTACCTCAAAACAAACAAAAACATACCTCTTATTTTAGAAAGGTCCAGATGGTAGAAGTTCTCAGCTCTCTGCTGGAACCTTCTATGAGCTCCCAATGACATGGTTGGCTCATTAGGATCTGACTTTGGGAGTTGAGTGGACCTAAGGCCAAGGCCAGTCTTGTCTGATTATTCAGACAAGTGACTACCTCTCTATGCCTTCACTTCACGCTGGGAAATGGAAAAATTAAAATACATTTCCCATTCACTTTTTGTGAGCATTAAAAGAAATTGAGAAATTGAGATTCAGAGAATGGTGAAAGGAACATTCATTCCTCTTCTTCCCTTACCCCAGGGACTCCTGTGAGCAATAGAAGTTCCCTCATACCAAGATCCCGTCCCTTGCCTCCTAGGACCCCTAAGGGCTATCGAAAGTACAACACCTCTATTCCTTACCTGTTCACAGGGCCTGCGACGCACCCCTGGAGGTGGCCCTAGGGCTCGTATGACTCCTGGCCGGGGCTGTGGGGGACTGTACTGGGGATAGGCCAGAGGTCGGGGATAGCCACCAGGTCCCAGGAAATGAGGCTGCACCATCCACTGCAATTCCTGGCTGCCGCTCACAGCGTTGATGCTCGGCACAAGGTGGAACTTCTGAGAAAGAAGAACGGAGGGTCAGTGAGGAGGTTTGTAGATCCTGGGGACAGAGGCTGTACGTCTGTCTACCCTTGATGCAGATACTGGCTCTGGGAGGTCACAAGGAAACAATTTGGCAATCAGAAACTTGTTCATGAGCTGTGTGACTTTGGGCAGGTCACAAAATGTCTCTTTACCTTTGTTTCCCCGTCAGAGATAATTCTTACTAAGTGTCAACTACCCATCACTATTCTAGCTTCTTCACAAATAGTGACTCATATCTTCACGTTCAGTCAGGAGAACAGTTGTCCACCAGCCTAAAGCCAGGACGTAGAAACTGGGATTTGAGCTCAAATGGCTAGGCTCTTAGCCATTCCTGTACCCTTCCTCACAAAATAGCATAATTTCAGTTTCTAGTTCCAAAGGTGACTCTGAGAATCAGCAAGGAGAACTGTTGTCGGGGGTCAAGATCTCATGTAGCTCAGGCTAGACTCAAACTCTTGATCCTCCGCCTCCACCTCCCAAGCACTGAAACTATAATATAGCACCACACCTGGGTTGAGAATGTGTGTACCAAAGCCTCTTAGGAAAGTCAGGTGCCTTCCAGACTGTAGTGGCACATGCTTTTAATCCCAGCACTAGGGAGGCAGAGGCAGGCAGATCTCTGTGAGTTCGAGGCCAGCCTGGTCTACAAAGCAAGTTCCAGGTCAGCCAGAGCTATACAGAGAACACAAAACAAAAAAAAAGGAAAGAAAAGAGAGTCAGGTGCCCAATATGATGAACAAGGACGAGTCTCATTTCAAGTATCAGTTCAGTCCTTCCCTGGCTTTGTGACTAGGGCAAGCTATTAGGCCTCAATGTTGACTCAGTTTCCTTGTTTTTAATATCATGCAACATTCCATTGCTGCTGAGAAGCCTACTCTAATAGATCAAATATCAGAGTTTAATTGGCTTTTTTAACTTTTTATTTAATTTTATTTTTTGAGACTGAGTCTCTCTATTATATAGCTCTGAGCCTCTTGGAACTCACTTTGTAAACTAGACTGGCCTCGAACTCCCAGAGATCAGCCTGCCTCTGCCTCCTGAAAGCTGGGATTAAAGGTGTACCCAACTGTCAATTTGAAAAATTCAGGGCTCAAAATTGATGAGGTTTTGGGGTCCATAAAATAAGGTGAGGAGATGAAAAGCCTTCCACAGGAGGCCTGGCATTCTTTAGTTCCTTTTCTGCCAGAAATCTTAGGCATATGTTGAGAGTGGGGTGTGTGGGGTGAGTGTTTAGGGGGAGAGAACTGGGTTCAAGCCCTGTGAGCTAAGGGTGTGGGGCCCCTCCCGTCCAGGAAGCACCTCACATGCCTAGGCAAGTCTGGACAGATATGTCCCTAGCCCAGTGCTGGGGGACACAGCGGCTCAGTGACCCCAGTTCTGGGCTAGAAGCACCGCCAGGGGCATCTCCCGCTCTTAGGTCGTCG
This sequence comes from Cricetomys ansorgei, assembly GCA_026225945.1. Classification (NCBI taxonomy): domain Eukaryota; kingdom Metazoa; phylum Chordata; class Mammalia; order Rodentia; family Nesomyidae; genus Cricetomys; species Cricetomys ansorgei. The sequence goes on along the minus strand of JAMJFZ010000597.1, from coordinate 38,931,489 downwards.
GGCCTGGGGGCCGCTCAGGGCCAGGAAGGGAGGGGCACCCAGGGTGACTCAGACTCAGTGACTCGGCCGCTGTGACTCGGCGGAACGGACGCAGCTCCTTCCCTCTCCTGGCGACACGTGCTCTCGGCCCCTCGACAGGAAATGGGCACCTGCAACCTCTCAAGTGCCCGTAGTCAGCAGTGGGAGCCGTCGGGTCCCAAGAGAGAATGGGGCGTGGCCGGGTGGATGACCCCATGCGTATCCCACACATCGTGGTCTCCTTTTGTATTAGAGAGTGGAGAATCAGTCTTCGGGAACACCTCAGAGCCACTGCCTGGGGCCCATGGGGCTCTACTGCTCACAAAGGTTTGGGGACTTGACCGGGTGGAGGGATAGACAACTGGAGCGACACACGGACAGCCACAGACAGACTGCTAAGGACTGGCTGTCCCATCCCGGTTCTAATGGAGCCCATCTCTACCGTGTGCCCAGACTCCAAGTGCCAGGAATGAGGCTGGAGCTGGAGAGCTCCTCTGATCCTGAACAAGCTGGGATGCGGCAGCTGGGACACGGTATTTAGGGGCAGACAGGAGGAAATAAAAGACCATAACGGAGACTGAGGCATGGATTGACAGTCAGCTAGGAAGATGCGGGCGGGCGAGAAGGGGGATTCGCTCCTCCCGCTGCGCGCGTCCCCCTGGCCACCAGGACACGGGTTCCTGAACGGCGCACAACAGGCAGGGTCCTCGTCGTGACCGCCAGAGGCAGGTGGTGCCCCGGGTCCCGGTCCTAGTCCCAGAACAAACCAGACTAGCCCCAACATCCCCAGTGCTTTCCAAACCCGGAATCGTCGACCCCCGCCCCCTCCCGGGGGGCGCGGCGGTCACCCTCACCTGTTGCTGGGCGGCCTGCGCCTGCGCTGGCGGGAGCTGCGCGGGGCGACCGTACGCACTGCCGGCCCCGGAGCTCGGTCCCGGTTCCCCGAAGTCTCGGTACATGCCCTGGGCTGGATGCTCAGTGGGGTCCGCGTCGGCGGCTGCGGTTCTGACTCACTCGCGCCTCGCGGAGTCTTGTCTTTTTTATGAATGAAAAGTTCTCGGGCTGAACCACTTGCACCGCGGGGGGTGGAGGCGTGTCACAGCGGCGCCCTTCACCTCGCCGGGGACCCACCTCTCCGGATGAGCCGCCGTGGGTCGGTCCGCACGGAACTTCGCGACCCCCTGCTCTGGTGGCAGCCGCCTCTGCCGGGAGAAAGCGGCGGACTTGGCGTCCCCTAGCTCTGCGGCGGACCCGCCCCCTCTGACGCAGCTGCCCATACATGGTGCAATTTCCTCGCCGCGCCCAGGTGCACAGAGGATTCCCCTTGACGCACCTAGCTGAGGTTGGGGCTTGCAGCTGCGCCCCGCCCCGTCGGGGCTAGCCAAGGTTCCCAGCGCCATAAAACAGTCCCGTAGCCGCCTTGCCTCGCTCGGGGTTTTAGAAAGAACAGGAAAACTGTCTGGAAACTATGAAGTGATTTGTAAATACGATGGTTATTGTTCTCATTATTTACCTGAAACCATTCCAATGGTCATCCAAGTCTGCCATCCTGGCTTAAGGATACTCCTCTGGAATCGGGGTGGGAGGTTTGTTTTGTTGAGAGAGATTGGTTGAGACTGTCTCAGGTATCTTAGGTTGCTGGCCTTGAACTACTTGCTAGTGAGTCAAGGCCGACCTTATCCTTCCTTCACTTCTCAGCCCTTGCACTCTTCCTTCTCTCCTTCACTTCTCTGGAATGTTTCACCGTAGTACCTGGCGCTTTCGTTTTCAGATAAAGTCTCATGTAGCCCAGGTTGGTCTTGAACTCCTTATGTAGCTTCGAATATCCTGAAACTGCTGATCTTCCTGCCTTCGCCTCCTGAATGGCGTGCAGATATCACAGGCTTGCGCTACCACACCCAGGATCAGTTAGCGTCAAGGCCTCTGATAGACTAAAAAGTGAGTGACAAACCAGGGTTACAGAAATGTTGTATTTTAACATTAAACAAAGTGACTCTTGGGGTACCCACAGATAGACTGATCTAGATTTGTGTTCAGAACAGTCTAGAGTTTTCACAAGTTTTAATCCAGGCCCCTACAGGCAGTGAGAGCTTACAGAAGGACACAGGGATCCCGAGATGCGATCAGTGAGGCTTCTTGACTGGAGGCGCTCCTCCAGCACTCTGTGTCACCAGCCTTCTTTGAAAGTATGTGAAAGGTCTTTGTGAGGGTGAGGCCCTGGCCAAATGTGCTAGGAAGGTAGGTGCCATCATACCCCCCCCCCATTTTACAGACAGGGAAAACCGAGGCTGACAGGTATTGAAATGAGTTGCCCAAGGCCATTGAGTAAGTGGGTGAGTCTGATGACCAAGTCAGACCATTGGAGCTTCAAGCCCTTGCACTGCACATATGTGAAAAATGTCAGACTGGAAGAATGGTCCCAAAGCTCCATCTCTGCTTCCTTCCATTTGAATGGAAACTGAAGAAATTTGCCCTCAGGGGAGCAGGCTGTCTTCCTTGGGAACAGAGGCCAGGTTCCACTGCTGGACTCAGCCCAGGAGGCCTTGGGTTTCTAGTCATGGAGCTGCATTCTGCCCTCGTGACCCTGCCAGGTTACCTTCCTGCTTCCCTGCTGAGCCTCACTGTCAACCTCACAGGGCTTCTGTGGACCCAAGGAGGCCACAGATGAGACAGTGCGCTGCTGTTGCAGCATCCTCGGAAGCCGCCGGTCTAGTGCCTCTCCCGTGGCCTGACTCTACAGAATGCCCGTCTCTCTCTGGACTCTAAAGAGAACCCACAGCAGTTGCCAGACCCATCGACAGAGCACAGGCACACATGGAGGACTCGGGAAGCTCTGGATAGGCTGACGGTCCACTGTGTGTCCTGGATGACTCACTCAATCTCGCTGAGCTCCTGTTTCCTCATCTGTGAAATGGACACATAGTGATAACTGCATGTGAGGATCGCTAATGCACACACAATCATGCACAGAGACAGGTGTGCGGTGGCCGCCTGTGATCCCAGAGTGCTGGAGGGACAGACAGGAGGACAGGAGTTCAAGGCCAGCCTGGGTTACATGAGACTCTGTCTCAAAAAACAAAACAGGGCTGCAGAGATGGCTCAGCAGGTCAAAGTGCTTGCCACAGCAGGCCTGACAACCTGAGTGTGATCCCTGGAGCATAAGCTGTCTGGAAAGAACTGATTCCCAAAAGTTGCCCCATGATCTATCTCATGAGTGTTGTGGTACACGTACTCTTGAAAGTGTACACGCTCATGTGAGTGTGTGCCTGCACACACACACACACACACACCACACCACACTGATGTTTGAACTCTTTGGGTGACCAGACCTTGACAGATGCCACAGGCAGCCAGGTGGTGGTGCACAGAACTGACCTGAGTCCACCTTGATTGCAGCCATCCTTCTGCTGCAGAAAAGAAGCCCCTTCCCTCTCCTCACACTGTCTATGGAGCTGACCAGGACCCAGGTCTCCAGCGGAGTGTGTGTACGTGACTTTGAAAGTCCCTTCCTGCTCAACTGTGGAGCCACAAGAGGCCCTTTCAGAACCAGCACATTCCAAGCGCCTCAGTCATTAACTCCTGCCTTGCGGTTGCAGACGTTCCTCATGCCTGACTTCACCGGCTCCAGCCAGCGAGCCTGAGGAGAACTCCAGCGCTGCAGTGACTGCTGGGAACCCTTGCCACTGTCCCTTGGTTGCTGTGTGTGCTTGGTTCAGTGGCTTCCCATCTCTGAACCCAGAGAACCCCCCACTTCTTGAACTGCAGTGAAGCCAAAAGAGGCAAAGGATCAAAGTTTGTCATCTAGCAGGTCAGGTTCTCGGGGCCACCAGGGAGGTGGAGGTGATGTTTATGTTTTGTAGTTTCTATTCTCTTTTTAAATTGAAGTTTACTTTTTTAATTGAAGTAAAATTCACATAACATACAATTAACCATTTTAAGTGTACAGTTCGTTGGCATTTAGTGCATTCATAATGTTGTGTAACCGCCACCTCTCTCTGGTTTCAAAACTTTATTGGTCTAAAAATAACCATCTGTGTCCATTAAGTAATCACTCCCCAATTTACCCCTTGCCCCATTCCCTGGTAACCACCAATCTACTTTCTGTGGATGTGGCTTTGCCCATTCTGGGAATTTCACGTAAATGAAGCCACACACTATGTGACCTTTTCTCTCTGGCTTTTTTCATTCAGCATAAAGATTTTCAAGGCTCATTTGTGTTTTCCCATGGATTTGATAATTTGTACATCATTGTGACTGAATAATATTTCATGGCATGTATGTACTGCAACTCATTCATAAGTCCCTGGACTTGGTGATGCTGTCATTTTGGGCTGCATACAAATAGTATTTCTATGGGGTTAGGGGTATTAGTCTTTGTGAGGATGAAGGCTTTCATTTCTCTTGAGTATTTGACTCGGGTGGAATTGGTACATCATACATCATTCCCTCAAGAGCCTCTAGACAGTTTTCCAAAGTAGCTGTTCCACTGTACATCTTCTCCAGTGGTGGTGTTTGAGGGCTCAGATTTCTCCAAGTCATGACCCACCCTATTTATTTTCCAGTTATGGATTTAAAAATTAAGCCAGGCAGTGGTGGTGCACGCCTTTAATCCCAAGCACACTGCAGGCAGAGACAGGTGGATCTGTGAGTTTGAAGCCAGCCTGGTCTACAGAATGAGTTTCAGGACAGCCAGAGTTACAAAGGGAAACTCTGTTTCTACAAACCAAAATAGATAGATAGATAGATAGATAGATAGATAGATAGATAGATAGATAGATACTAGGATCTGAGAGGTATCTCAGTAAGTAAGAGTACTGGCTGTCCTTCCAAAGCACCCAAGTTCAATTCCCAGCACCCACATGTTGGTTCACAATTCCCAGCACCCACATGTTGGCTTACAGCCAATCTGTAACTCCATTCTCAGGGGATCCAAGAGCACCAGGCACCCATATGGTGCACAGACATGTAAAATAAACACATAAAATAAATACATATAATTAAGAAAAATAAAGACTAGAGGGGCTGGAGAGATGAGTTAGTTGTTAAGCGCACTGGCTGCTCTTGCAGAGGATTCTGGTTCAATTCCCAACACTCATATGGCAGCTCATCGCCGTCTGTAATTCCAGTTCCAGGAGATCTAGCACCATCTTCTGGGTGACCTGTACTCCAACACACATAAATAATAAAATAAATCTTTTTTAAAAAAGAAAAGACTAGAGGACACAAAGTGGCACTCGTTGGGGCTTGATGCTTGCTGGCCGCTTACATACAGTACCTATTCAAATTCTTTGTCCATTTCCAAGCTCAGGGATTTTTTTTTCTTTTTGTAAAACAGGATGTTATGTAGCCCAGGCTGGCCTCCAACTTTCTATGTAGGTAAGGGGGATCTAAAATGTCTGATCCTTCTTTTCCTGCCTCCCAAGTGCTGGAGTCCCAGCTGTGGTACACCATACTTATTTGTTTGTTTTAACTGAGATGTGTAGTCGTTTTTATATATTCTGAAAATAAACCCTTATTAATTATAAATGTTTCTTTCTCATTCTATTGTGTTTTTTTTTTTTTTTTTTTTTTTTTTGTTAAAAGGCAGGGTCTTGCCGTGTAGCCCAGGCTGGCATTGACTCATAATTCTTCCCCTCCCCCTCTCCAGTGATTATATTATAGGCTTATCCCATTACATCTGACTCTTAGCTGTCTTCATATTTTTTATTACCTTTGTATTTATTTTGTGGGCACGGTTGTTGTGTGGAGGTCAGAGGGCAACCTGAGGGAGTAGGCTCTCTCCCTTCTCTCCTTCCACCATCTGTATCATAGGGATTGATTGAACAAAGGTCATCAGATACAGCAGCAGGCTCTTTTATCTGCTGAGCATCTCATTGGCCTTTCCTTTAAATGCAGGCACATACTAAAGCGCCCATACCCACACACTCACACAGGCACACACGCACATTGGATACGGTGGTATACACCTTTAATTCCAGCTCTCAGGAGAAGGAAGCAGGCAGATCTCTGTGAATTTGAGGCCAGCTTGGTCTACAGCATGAGTTCCAGGGCAGTCAGGGCTACATAGTAAAACTCTGTCTGGAATAAAATTGTGTGTGTGTGTGTGTGCGTGTGTGTGTGTTAGCCTTTGGTGTATTTTAGATAGATCTGTTTATAAAGTACAGGTTTTCTGGAACTCGAATTCTCCTGCCTCAGGCTCTGGAGTGCTAGGGTTATATGTATGAATAAGTATGCCCTGGGATAATGTCCTTTTTTGTTGTTTCATTTTGGAGACAAGGTCTCATTTAGCTCAGGTTGGCCTCAAACTTATGAGACAGCAGAGCCTGGCCTTGAACTATTGATTCTCCTGACTCAGTCTTCCAAATACTGGGATTGCATCTCTGCTTTTGACACCTGGATTGATGGATATTTTTTTTTCACTACAGGGTTTTACGATGTAGTTTTAGCTGGCCTGGAGCCACCATGCCCAGCAATGATGTCTTTTTGATGCACAAAAGTTCAAAATTTCTGTTTAATCCAATTTATCTATTTTTTCATTTGTTGATGATGTTTCTGATATTAAATTTAAGAGTGTATTGTTCAATCCAAAGTCAGAAAATCATCACATTTTCCTTCAGGAGTTTTATAGTGTCAGCTCTTAGAGGTAAGACATTGATTAAAATGAAGTTTAATGAAGGCAACACCAACATCCAACGTGTTTAGCTCACTGACCTTTTATATACAGAATAAGCGCTTGAACCTGCCCCCGTATCAACATAAAGGAGACCTCATTATGTGGAGAGTCGGCGAGAGTCTTCCTCTCCCCTGCAGGTGGCTTGCGGACTCTTCCAGTTTCAGCTCGGTGAATAAGGCTGCCATGAGCATACCTGATACACCCTTCAGCGGCCAGTTACTGTCTGTCTCTTGGAGCTGTGTCAGTGGGGGCGTGGGGCCAGAGGGTAGGCATCTATTTGGCTTCCATGGATTTCTCCAACTGTCCTCTGAAGTGCTTGTGCCATGGTGGCTTTTGCCAGCAGCCATCTTCTGATTGCTTTTGTCGTTTGGGGTTCATTTATTTTAAAAGATATACTTGTCTTTATTTTATGTGTAAGAGTGTTCTGCTTGCATGTATGTCTGGGCACCTCAGGGAGGCTAGAAGGAGGATGTCAGATCCCCTGGAACGGGAGTTACAGATGGTTGTTAGCCACCATGTGGGGCCTAAGAACCCACTCCCTCAGAAAGAGCAGCAAGTGCTCTTAACCACTGATCTGTCTTTCCAGACCCTGTTTTGAAACAGGGTTTCATATACTCCAGGCTAGCCTCAAGTTTGTTGTGTAACTGAGGCTAGCTTCAAATCCTTGACCCTTCTGCCACCACCTCCCATATACAGGGGTTCCAGGTGTACCTACCGTTTTCCTTTCCGAGGGGGCTAAGTCTGGGCCTTCCTGCACATTAAGCTTCCTCTGCCTTGCCTGAGCCTCTTCCCTCTCACAGACTGGTCCTTCAGCCAGATGCTCTCCCTCCTCATCTCATTGCCACACCCACCCTGCAGGACTCAGTTTTTCCACCATCTCCCCAGCCCCATTCTGGGTTGAATCCTTCATGAAATACAGCTCAGTTCTCTGATTCTATGAATAATTTTATTTTAAAAAAATCTCATTCCCAGAATACCTCCTAAAAACTCCATAGTTTGGAGAGATCTATGTTGTGAAAGTTTATTTTTAGTTGTGTTTAAAATAATTGTTTTATATTCTGTAAGGGGCTCCTTAGGTCCTGGGGTTTTGTACTATCTGCAGGTGTAGGATTTGTGTGGGGGATGTTTGATTGCTAATGATCTGTATGTGCTATCAGTTGAACACCTGAGGAGTTCTGAATCAATAAAAACACCTGAGCTGGGATGCTCAGGGTTCCACTGTCCAGTATGGCGCTGGCCGTGATGGTGGCTCTGTCTCTTGAGGTCTGGAAGGTTTGCACCAATGAATACGCCTCCTTCTCATCCTGATTGTTGAGCTACTGTAGTAGGTATACAGCTACAAATGGTGCCTGCAACATGGGGCATGAGCTACTGTAGTAGGTGTACAGCTACAAATGGTGCCTGCAACGTGGGGCATGACAGTACACCAGGTAATCAATGTGGAGGCAAGGAAGACAAAGGAAAAATAAAAACACTCCAGACCTCGTAGAGTCCTTTTTTTGTTTGTTTTTTTCTGCAAACTTGTCCAGATACTGGTGAGGTGGTCCTCACAAGACACATCTGCTATGGTGATGAAAACTCCATCCTATGAGGGAACCCTTCCTGCAGACAAGATGACCAGTTGTTTTTCCTGCAAACCAGACTCTACCTTAAAACCTGGAAAGTGTTTCCTCAAGGTCAGCACACAGAAGCTGTCTTCCAGAATTGGCCAAGGTTGTATCTCCTGCTGGCAGCTAAACTTGGTGTTGTAAGAGTCACCCAGGTGGTGCTGGTTTTGAAGGCATGAAGCGGTCATTGGAGAGCAGCTGAAGCTTGGCACCGTGAGAGGCCGGGAGAGGCTATTGGTGGAAGTGCAGCCCAGTTGCAGCAGAAGACCTCAGCATTCTGAAGATGCTAGTACCATGGGACAACCACCAAGAACATCAGCAGCAGTGAAGTGAAGCCAGCTGGAGCCTGGAGGACAAGAGGGCAGAGCCAGAGAAGTGACCCCAAGCCCTTTGGAGGAGCCCAGAAGATCATGAGTGAATTCCAGATAATTTGACATTGATAATGTTTTTCTGCTGTCCAAAGAAAGACATTGTGAAAAAGTTGATAGATGTTTGGTTTCATTTAGTCCTGTGCATTAGCAACTCTTGTGATTGTACCTTTTGTAAATAGTTTTGCTGGTGGAGTGTTAAATTGTGTTGTAGAAATAAAACAATTTTTTTGATTGGCTTATACAGGGTTTGCACCTATGACAATGCCTTCACGTCTTCTTTGCTAAGCCCCATAGCAGAGGAGTTCTGCTACAGACTTACGCACGTATCTACATCTGCACTTGTGCCTACCTGTGTCTCCCAAGGGGAGGGGCATAAAAAGGGCTGTGGGGAAGAGATTATTTTAATGACTTCATTATTTATTTATTTATTATTGTATTTTATTTGCTTGTTTGTTTGTGTTGTTGAGATAGGGTCTCGCGTTGTATGTCAGGGCCAAGCTGTTCTCAAATCCTCCAGCCTCAGCTCCCAAATGCTAGGACCACAGGTGCAAGGCACCATGCCCAGCTTTTTTGTGCCATTTTATACTTTTACAACTTTAACGCTTTTTTTTTGTTTTTGTTTTTTTGAAACAGGGTTTCTCTGATGTAACTCTGGCTGTCCTAGAACTCACTCTGTAGACCAGGGTAGCTTCAAATTCACAGAGATCCACCTGCCCTGCCTGCCAAGTGCTGGGATTAAAGGCAGGCACCACTACTGCCCTTTTTTTTTGGTTTTGATAAGTATATTAGTTTCATTTCATCTATATGAGTGCTTGGCCTGCGCGTATGTATGTGCACTGTGTGTATCAGTAGACATGGAGGCCGGAAGAAAGTGTCAGAGCCAAAGTATTGGAGTCACAGGTAGCCATGTGGATGATGGGAACTGAACTCAGATCCTCTGCAAGAACTTCCAGTGTTCTTACCCTATTAGCCATCTCTCTTGCCACACCTTGTTGTTGCTTGAGACGAGGTCTCCCTATGTAGACCAGGCCGGCCTTGAACTCACTTCTTCCCAAGTGCTGAGGTTAAAAGTGTGTGCCACTATGCCTACCTACCTTCTTATATTTTTGAAAGGCTTCCTCTAAGTATGTTTATATTCGTCTTATTTTGTTAAATGAGGGCTGTGGGGTGCATGCCTGTAGTCACAGCTACTCAGGAGCCTCAGGCCAGAGGATTGCTTTAGCCAGAAGTTTGAGGCCAATCTGAGCAACAAAGGAAGACCTTGCTTTTTTAAAAAAAAAAAAAAATCTGTTTGGTTGAGTTGTGTTTTGCATTTAATACAACTTTCACTTTTTTAGTGTGTTTTGACGTTTGTAGCCATCTTCAAAATCATCTTCCATCTTCCAATCAAGAGAGTGTGCATTTGCACACCTCCCTCAGGAAACCCCCCTGCCTGTCTGCAATCTATGCCCTCACCCCAGGAAATCACATGACTCACTTCCATGGCCATAGATCAGATTTTTCTCTTCCAGAATTCCATACAAATGGAGTCACAGTGCATGTGCTTTTGATTCTGGCTCTGCTTCTCATTATCTTGTCTATGCAGTTCCTTCATAGTGTGTGTGGCTACTCTTGGCTCTTTTTTATGACTGTGTAGTAGCCCATGGATGAACCACGGTTTCATTGATCCAAATGAACTGCATTAAAGTTTGAATGGACTTGAGTATAGTGCTGCAACCTTGTAACCTCAGAACTCAGGGCAGGGGAATCACTGGAAGTTCAAGACCAGCCTGGTCTATGCACTGAGTTCCAGACTAGCCTGGTCTACATAGTCAGACCAGGTCTACATGGTCACAACAAACATCAGACAAGGTGTTTATAGTTATAATCTAAGCACTTGGGAGGGGTGAAGCAAGGAGGATCAGGGCTGCAGATTACTCTCTACTACACAGCAAGTTCAAGGCCAGCCTGAACTACATTAGAGGAAGGGAAATGGAGTCAGTTGTCAGGAAGGAAGGGCTGATGAAGACTTAGCCTTGGTCCCAAGACACTGACAGCCTAGAGAGGTGGTTGAAGTACACAGGAAACAGTCCTGGGGCTTGAAATACAGCATGGGTCCAGGAGCCTGAGAGCATCAGGGGTATTTCCAGAGCTCCCAGGAAGGAAGCAAGCATTCTCTTTAGCTGGGGTGGAAGCCAGTGGGAGAAGGCTTCCTGGCATAAGAGAGGCTAGGGGTCAAGGGAGACATTTCTAGGGTTGGAGGCAGTGAGCACAAAGGCCTGTGGGTGGGCAGAAGAGAAGGCCCTGGTAGCTAAGGCTCAGGGTCCCCAGCGGAATGTGTGCTGGGGGGATGAGCTGGAAGCCGGGCTGACAGGACCTCAGCCAAGGCCCTGGAACAACAGGCTGAGGAACTTGACTCCAGGCTTGGGGACAAAATGGCTGGGGTAGATATTTGAGCAGGGAATGTGGCTGGAGTCTAGGGAAGGGATTGAGCCTCTTGCTGGATTCAGGGCTTCCTGACCTGGCCATTCTGACTCCAGATGGTCAGAGCAAGCCATTCGATGGGCTCAGACTGTGGTAGAGGGAGGAGCAAGAGTGGAGTAAAGCTGCCGCCAGGATCCGCAGCTCACGATGGGTGGCTGGCAGCCTTCCTCCAGAACTGCTGACTCATGCTGGCTCATCCTTTGCTGACACTCATGCAACACTGCTGTGAGGAGGCAAGGACCCAATGCCCAGAGAGAGGAAGGGGCCGGGGTAAGCGCCACAGGGCGTCAGGGACAGTCCTCAGTCCTCCTATGGGGTCCCTGTCACCACACAGCCGTTTCCAGGATCTAAGAAGTGACTGCAGTCCCCGCAGTGTTACGAGGCTTCACGTCACCCCATTTCCCTCTGGGACCGTCCGTCTTCTTTACAATGCTTATTTATTTTTTTATGTATTTTACTTCAAAATATGTGTCTGTATCAATGCCTGTGGATGTGACAGGTACCCTAGGAGGCCAGAAAGGCCTGAGACCTGAACCTCTGTTCTCTGGAAGAGCAGCGAGGTTCTTCATCATGGAGATGTCTCCTTAGCTCCTTATTTTATTTTTATTCTTTATTTTTAGCTTTTTGTTATTGTTGCTTTCTTTCTTTCTTTCTTTTTCTTTCTTTTTTGGGGGAGGAGTTTCTAGACATAGTTTCTCTGTTGGAACTCACTCTGTAGACCTGGCTGGCCTTGAACTCACAGATCTGCTGCCTCTGCCTCCCAAGTGCTGGGATTAAAGGCGTGCGCCTTAATACACAGCCCTCTTATTTTGTTCTCTCTCTTTTCTTTTTGAGACAGGATTTCCCTATGTAGCCCTGGCTGTTCTAGAAAATTGGCTCTGTAAACCAAGCTAACCTGCCTCTGCCTGCAGAGTGCCAGAACCAAAGGTGTGTGCCATCATTCCTGGCTCTTATTTTATTCATTAAAGATTCTCTCTCTCTCTGTGTCTCTGTCTCTGTCTCTCTCTCTCCCTGCAGAGGTCAGAACAGAGTGTTGGATTGAGTCCTCTGGAGCTGCAGTTACGGCAGTTGTGAGCTGCCCAACATGTGTGCTAGGAATTGAACTTAGATCCTTGGGAAGAGGTCTTGGAAAGGCAGCTGCTCTAGAAGAGCAGTGAGTTAGTTCTCTTAACCACTGACCCATTATCTCCCCAGACCTAGTTTCTCCTTTTTGCATATCACATACTGTGTTCCCTAAAACCAGGAGTTCCAATGGAGACCTGTAGGGGTGGAGGTGGACATTGGGCCTCTCAATCCCACTTCAACCCATACGGCTGGGGAGGCAGGAGGGGAACTGTAGGAAATAGCTTAGTAGGGGGTGAGGGCTGTGGTGCAGCTCCTGAGAGAGAAAAAAAGGACTGTAACTGGCATGCAGGCCGGCCAGGATACATTAGATGCCCCTTCTCGTCCATTGTATAGATGAGAAAACTGAGACTTAAAGTAAGAGTAAGCACATACACAAATACTCTTTACATCTGTCCTTCAAGCAATTTGTATACATTAACTCATTCCCTCTTTGCAAAACTTTCTTTCATCACTGTGGAAACTTCCTGACTGGGCAACCTCAGCAATCTCTTCAACTTCTATGGCTGATTTTCTTCATTTGTATCGGGTTTTCTGGGTTGCTTTCGGGGAGAAGACAGGATAAGTGTGATGCTGCTTTGAGGGAGACTCCCAGAAAGGAGACAGCAACCATGTTAGGGAACTCTCTTGCTGATAAAGTTGGTGCCATGTGGCCCATTTCCTCTTCTGTGTGTCCAGACTGGCCTGGCCCACAGAGTGGCTCCTGTTCCATTCAAACCCGAGCTCAGGAGGCTTAGTGCTTTGCTTCTCAACCAGTTTTTCAGCCCCTCCTAGAGCCCAGACTTAGGAACCCCCTCCACCCTCACACACGCTTCCTGTCCCCAGGTTCCCAGGGTGCCAAGAAGTGGGATGAAACGCTCCTCCTGGGATGAAAGGCTGGCGGGCCTGGGCTGGACCCATAAACCGCCCCACCCGAGCTGTGAAGACCTCTAGGCACTGGTGTAAACTGAGTCATGGGGGGCGAGGGAGTGAGTCATGTAGCCTGTGAGAGAGAGCCAAGTGGGGCAAAGCACGCCTGCGTGGGGACACTGACCATACCTCATGGAGTCACAGCTCTTAGCCCCCTGGGGTACTTGCAGCACCCTGGCCTCAGGCAGAGGGCATCAGGACCATCTGGGCAGTGGGTAATAAAGCAGGACTTTTACTGTGTGCCTGTGAACGCATGTGTGTACATGTCTGTGTGTACATGTTTTTGTGTGTGTGCACACACACACGTATGTGTCTGTGTGTACAATGTGTACACTTGTCTGTATATTTCTGTCTGTGCATGTGCACTTGTGTGTGTGTGTGTGTGAGAGAGATGTGGGAGGTGAGCATCAAGACAGGATAGGGAAGCTCTGGGCATAGGGTTGGGTTTTGGTCAAAAGTCAAAGCTCTAGAGAGATTCTGGCAGGAATACTGCGCTGCCCTCTCCTGGCCTCTGAAGGTCTGGCTGATTTTCTGTGGCAGCCAGTTTTTTCTCCCCTTTTCTCTCCCTTCAGGGGCTGCAGAGGAGCAGCCAGGGACTGGTATGGGACATGGCTTCCTCCAGGGTCCCCAGCAGGCACAGTTGGGGCCAACTGTAGAAGACCCACAAAAACCAATCAGACTTTAGCCCAAGGAGACCTCTGACCTTACAGGCCAGAACTTCTCAGGGGCCAGGGACAGAATGACCTGACACTCTGAATGGGAGACATGCTTAGGAGTGGTGTGGGCTGCCAGAGCATCTGTAGCCTTGACTTTGGCCAATTTTTTTATTTTGTTTTGTTTGAGACACATCTCATGTAGCCCAGGCTGGCCTCAAACTTGCTGTGTAACTGAGGTTGGACTTGGAACTCCTAACTTTTCTGCCTCTACCTCTCAGGTGCTAAGATGGTAAACATGTGCTGCCTGGCTCAACTTTGACCCACTTACTTAGCATCTTTTGGCCTCAGTTTTCTCATCAGTAAAAGGAGTGGCGTGCGGGGTGGAGTGAGTTAACGTACGTAAGGTGCCCGGTGTGCCTATACAGAGCAGGCCTGGACACACATTTGCTCCTATGATGAGCCCTGTTTGCCTTGCTTATAAAACAGATGAGAAAAGATGCCTGAGGTGTCCTATCTAGCCTTCTAGTTCCGGTTGCAACTCCAGTTTCCTTTCCTGGAAAGCTGTCCCTACAAGCCAGCTACCCTCCTGCACATCCTTCTGCCTAACCTCAGGTTTACTATACCCTCCTAAGAGGCCAATGACCAGAGAAAAACTTGGGGGGAGGGAAGGGTTCTCAGACTAGTGCCCTTAGCTTTACCCCTCAATGCCTGGGAGATGCACGTCACAGAAGTGGGGAGTTTCCCTACTCAGTGAATCAGCCCTGTGAGCCAATCCTCATCCCTGCCAAGGCCCTTCCCAGTCGGCAAGAGTGGGGCGCAGCTGGCCTACTAGGAAAATCCCCCAAATCCTGCCAAAGCTCTGGTTGAAGCATCTCCTGATTCAGCTGTTTCCTGTACTCCTGGATACTGCCCCAGGTCCCGGCTGGAGTTAAGGGTCAGATAGAGTCTTCCCCTCCCAGAACATCCCCTCGTCCATGCTTGAGGTTTGTAGCATGTATCAGGACGGCAGGGGCTTCTGGTCTCTCTGGCCTCTGTCACACTTCTTTCAGTTTTATTAAGGGAGCAGACAAAGAAGCTTGTGCAAGTTTGGCCAGCTCCTGCACAACCGCGTGCTTCCATACTCCCATGTAGGCAGGAGCTGGCTGAGCAAGAGCACTGCTGCTAGCCCAGGTTTTTGGGAAGCCTTTAGCTTGTCAGAGGAGCAGTCCTCCCTGTAGGCTAGAGACTCTTCCTTTCCAGATAGGCTGTGTTCCTGGGACCTCAGCTTCTTGATCAGTACTGAAGGAATCCCTATTTGGGCCCAACCTGTCTCCCAAGTGATTCTGAGGATCTACCTTGTGTACTTCACAAGTCAGTCCTATGTATGCCCTGCAAGGTCATATTTCTTTTTGCAGTACCCCTGCCCTCAACAGCACTTTCATTAACAAGCCCTAACCATGTATCAGATGCCCTAGAGTCCAGTGATCTGGGTTCAAATCTTGGCTCTGCCATCTGCTTGCTCTGCAACCTTAAGACAATTAACTGCATTTCTTTGGGTCTCAGTTTCTCATTCTGCAAAATAATAATAACAGAGCAAAAGGCTGGAGAGATGGCACACAGGAGTTAGGCACTGGCTGTTCTTCCAGAGGACTTAGGTTTGATTCCAAGATTCCACATGGTCATTCACAACCATCTGTAACTCCAGTGCTAGGGAATCCAACATCCCCTTCTGGCCTCCCTAGGTACCATGAACACATGTGGCACAAAGACACACAGACAGATACACCTATACACATAAAACAATTAAAAAAAACCTAAGCCAGGTGGTGGTGGTTCACGCCTTTAATCCCAGCACTTGGGAAACAGAAGCAGGCAGATCTCTGTGAGTTCGAGGTCAGCCTGGTCTACAGAGTAAGTTCCAGGACAACCAGAGTTACAACAGAGAAACCCTGTCTCGAAACACCAATCAATCAATCAATACTAAATGGAGATTAGATGAGATAATGTAAGTAAATGTTTAGCCCAGGGTCAGGCTCTTGTTAACAGGTTGTGGGAACTGAGGCCTACAGACCGAGGACGGCTTTCATACAATCACCCATTATTCAAGAATGTTATTTGGTGCTTGAACCAGGCTTGACTCTGAGCTGGGTGCTGAGGATGCCCTGAGGATAAACTGCAGTCACTGTCCTTGAGGGCTCCAGACACACAGATGAGAGCCGCAGTGGAACATGGTTGGGGAGCAAGTGGGTCTCAGATGTGGCATTAGATAGAAGAGTTGGTGTCGGGCACGCCAAGGGAGGCTACAAACCAACAAAGTGGGAAAGGCCAGAATGTGGGTAAGAAAGCATGTTTTAAAGCAAAGATGAACAGAGAGTGCAGAGATGAAACAGGAGGGACTCACAGGAGCTGGGTCAGAGGCAATTATGTCCTTCATTTATTAATCTCCAGAGAAGTTATTCTGGGCTGGGAGCTGAAATGTAGACATTGCCCCTATCTTAGTAGTCTGGGTCTGTGGTTTAGGGACCAGCAGGAGACAGTTATCAACCAAGTGACTGCTAAGTAACCGCCAGACGCTGTGATCAGTACCACACAGCAGGTGTTCAAGCCAAAGGAAGGCCTGAGGCCCCAGGCTCCATGCCAAGGGAGTAAAAGATATGCCAGTTGGCTTCGGTGGGGTGCAGAGACAGAAAGACATGCCTAAGGACAGCTGAGACAGCTGTTGGGGACCTGTCGAAGCCAGCCCAGGAGAGCAGACCTTGTTCCTAGTTGCTGTAGAGAACCACAGCAGAAAGGATTGTGGGCATCTCTACAGAGGGGTGCGTGGACTGTGCTTGGGGGTGGGGCAGAGGAGAAGCTGGGTGGAGGAACTGAGTTGGTGGCTGTTGTCATAGTTTGGGAGACAATGTGGAAGGGCAAGGGGCTAGCTAGGGCCACAGAGATGGAGAGGATGTGTCAGGCTTTGTACAGGAAGAGAACCTGGGCTGTCAACACCTCGTGGACACCTCTGTGGGAACACAAAACTCTGCCAGGATGCCGCTCCTCTGCCTAGGGAGAGTTGGCCCACTTTTGTCAAGTGCAAAGCATTGACAATCAGGTAGGCAGGGCACCTGGCTCTGGGGACTTCCCAAGTTTGGGCTGAGGTAGACTCAATCCTGGGGAAGCTCAGGGTAGGGAGGAAGCTGAGGAGAGGGTTAAGCCAGCATCTCATGACTCAGCCACTTCCACCCAGTCAGCCCAGTGGCATCTCCGCTCCTCTGCTCCAAATTCCAACTTGGTGAGGCTTCTGAAGGCTGAGTCAGCGCTGGCACGGTAGGAGAGCAACATCTCAAGGGGCTCTCTGCCAACTCCTGGTCCCCAACCAAGGCCAGGCTAGGTACTGGTCTGGGGAGACAGGGCTGGGCAGGAGCAGGCCCCCAAGGGTACAGCAGCCATGCAGGGGCTGACCAGATCATGTGAGTGCTCATGTTCTGTGGTTCTGAAGGTGTCTCTCTGGATCAACAACCACATTCTGCCTGAGGAGGAGGCCAAGATCAGAGGCAAGTCCCAGCTCTGCTCACTCACTGAATCATCCTGGATTATCCTTTCTCCTCTTGGCTTCAATTTTTTTTTTTTTTTTTTTTTAATGCAGATACTTGTATCTATGTAGACCAGGCTCCCCTCTAACTTTGAGATCCACTTGGTTCTGAGCTGGGATTAAAAGCTTACACCACCACACATGGTGACAATTCCTTGACAGCAGGATAGGGCCAGCATCTCCTTAAAGAGGTCATGAAAGTTGAGTAGAAGTGCTCTGTAAATTGTTCAGTGGCTTCTGGGCATGGTGGCAGAAGTGAATGCCAATACCAGGGCTTCTGGAAAGACCAGCCTTGGATAATCAAGCTGTTCACCGCATAGGTTGTTCCAACCCATCTCTGCTTAGAAAACTGTGTGAGCAGCCTGAGACTGCTGAGACTGAGAGTGCCTTTATCTAAATCCTGAGGCATGCATGTGGTCCAGACCTAAAATCCCAGCACTCAAGAAGCTGTGGCAGAAAGAACTTCGAGACCAAATTGTGCTACATAACAAAATCCAGTTTCAAAATGGCCAAAATTGTGGGGGCAGAGAGTGTGTGGATGTAGCTCAGTTGGTAAAGTACTTAGCAGGTACTAAAACCTGGGTCTAATCCGTCATTGCAAAAACTGGGCAGCACTACATAACCGGGTATGGTGGTGTACCCCTGTAATCCCAACACTCCCAGCAGTCAGGGGGTGCAGGCAGAAGGATCATAAACTCAAGATGAACATGCTGTTAATCCCAGTGTGTGGGAGACACAGACCTCGAGTCCAAGGCCAATTTGGTCTACATAGCAAGTTCCAGGCAAGCCAGAGCCACATGATGAAACCGTTTTTAACAACAACAAAAAAGCCAGCTGGAAGGTGGTGGGGCACGTTCTTAATCCTAGTGCTTTAAAAAATTTTTGTTCATAGTGTCACACACCTTTAATCCCAGCACTAGGGAGGCAGAGGCAGGAGGATCTCTGTGAGTTCCAGGACAGTCACAGTAACACAGTAACAGAGAAACCCTGTCTGGGTGGAGGGGCCAGGGAGCACAAGTCACTGAAATGCCTTAGGAGATAAAGGTGCTTGCCTGACTTGAGTTAGACATTTGGAACCCACATGGTGGAGGGAGAACTGATTTCTCCAAGTTGTTCTCTGAACTCCAAATGTATACATATAGCCTCTGTACTCCCTTGAAAAGTAATTTTATATCTTACTGGGTCCAATATTTTGTAAAGAATCATTTTTCCGTGTATGAGTGTTTTACCTGTATGTATATCTATACATCATGTGTGCAGCTCCTGCAGAGGCCAGAAGAGGTCATCTTATCCCTTGGAACCATAGTTAGAGGCTGCTATTAGGTGTCATGTGGATGCTGGGAATTAAATCCAAGGTCCTCTGGAAGAGAAATCAGTGCTCTTAACTGCTGAGCCTTGTCCCCAGCCTCCTCGTCCTCTCCCCCTTTTTTGAGACAGGATCTCACTGTGTAGCCCTGGTTAGCCTGAAACTCACAGAGATCCACCCATCTCTGCCTCCCAAGTGCTGGGATTAAAGGTGTGTACTACTATGAACAATTTTTTAAAGCCTAAAAGCTGGAGTAGGGGTGGGGATAGAGGTGGAGCAGCCTTTAGATCCAGTACTTTGGGAGGCAGAGGCAAATGGATTTCTGTGAGTTAGAGGCCAGCCTGGTGTATACAGTGTGTTCCAGGCCAGCCAGGGCTACAAAGTGAGACCCTGTCTCAATAAAATAAAATGTAAAAGTCTAAAACAAATATGCTTTGGGGCCAAAGAGTAGCCCCTTGGGCCTTTCTGGAAAGACTTAAACTGATCTGATCCATGGGGTAAAGAAGGAGATCAGCTCCTTCTCAGAAATGGAGCCTGGCCTCAGCAGTGACACACACCATCTTCATTGCTGAGGGAGGAAGGAAAAAGAAGGCCTGGTCAGGTTGGAGCTTCCTCTCTGGCCCTCTCTCTCCTCAGGAGTCAAAGTAGGTAACCATCAGAATAGCATTTTAAAAAAAAATACTCAAGACACAGACCCAAGCTGGGTTTTATTGAAATGCCAGGAGCAGGCACATGTCAAGGCAGCCAGGGAAGGGATGTTGGTGATGCAGGCTATGAATTTGCAGGGAGACGCAGGTCCCATGTCCATGACCCTGCACCCCTCTTGGCCAGAACATGTACGGCCCCAACAGCATGCTCAGTCCTGTAGGGGCCCTGCCACCTGGGCTATGATGGCTCCAAGGGCAGGGACTGGAAGCACTAAGTTTTCTCCCTTATGAAGGAGAAAAGAAAAGGAAGAATGCAGTCAGTATAGGAGGGGACAGAGGTAGCCAGGACAGGCTTTCTTGAGTATCTGCACCCAAGCTGTGGTCCTGGACAATGGCAGGGAGCAGCATCAAAGAGGGCAGCTGAGGGCCCGGCCCTCAGGAAGCCAGAGCCCATAGCCTGTGGGGGCTGGAGGTGGCCCCACACAGAGAGCAGAAGTTCAAAGGAACGAGTGCAGGCAGTTCCCAAGTCAATTAGTCCTCAGAGCTAGGGAGCTTGGCCTTCTTGGGACAAGGAAGAGAAGAAAGAAGGATCCATCCCCAGCAGGGGAGCAAAAGGTGGTCTCTCCCACTTGGCCCCACTAGGTCAGTTCTACATTGTTGGCACGGTCCAGCACTCGAGAGCCACGAGCATTACCTCCAAGCTGGAAGCGACTCTCATAGAGAGTGGGGCAAAGGTGCCAGCGGTTGGCTCGGTATATGCCCAGGTAGGTGTAGACATCAGGTTTGTAGGTGAGCAAGCACTTAATACCTGCAGCACGGATGGCAGAATCTGCCTCCAGGACACCCAAGCGGTCCGTGAAGTCATCCGTGTAAACACAGATGACCTGGCGCCCACCCTCCTTGGCCCGTGGGCTCACCTTGGCCACCTGAAGACGGCCCTCAACTACAGCCCGGGCAATGCCAGCCCAAGCATGGTCCAGCTTGAAGCCAGGTGCCAGGTGAATCAGCCACTTGCCGGAGAGCACATGGTGGGTGATGGCCAGTTGGCGCAGGGTACCTGGTGTGATGGGCCGCCCACTGGTCTGCAGAGACTCCCAGGCTGCCTGCAACCCTTGTACATCCCCTGAGTTGGGGTTGTAACCCTGCCCATAGGCTGCAATCCAGCCCACAGGTTCAGAGTTGGGTGAACCTGGGTCCCCATAGCGAGTAACTTGAGATGGTGGGTACTTGGCCAACCAGGCATCCAACTCTATGGCAGGTGTAGTACGGGCATCAAATACCAGCCAGGGGTCCATGTCAGCTGCCATAGCCTCTGCAGCCAGGTGCTCAGCAGTGAAGCCATCCTCACGGCCACCTGGAGAGTCCTCCTCTTCCAGCTCCTCATTTGGGTCCATCCTGTTGTGAGGAAACTGAGTCAGAGGAGGTTTGAGATCCTAACTACAAAGTGCTGGGTTCTAGAGGGTGCCAGGCAATGAGTTAAACTGTGTGGCCTTGGGCAAGACTTAATGTCTGTGCCTCAGTTGCTTCATCTTCACAATGGAATAACAACTGATCCTGTCCAGGTTTGTCTAGAATAAAATGCCTGAGGTGGAGTCGCTATTGTTAGTACTACTTTCACTGCTTACAAACAAGGAAACTGAAACTCGGAGAAAAGGGACTTGCCCAAGGTCACACCTGTAGTGAGTGGAAGAGCTGAAGTGTGAATAGACAGGACTCTGCTACACCTCTAGAGACCTGCAGGTAGCGCAGCGCAGCAATTTAATGGATGTAGGCAAAACGGAGGTTCGCCAATCGTAAAGGCTGGCTGTGGAGGGCCAGGCCTCCCCGTTGAACTATTTGTGGTATACTTAAGGACCGGGACTCTGAGGCCCAGAAAGGCAGCGGCCCATCTGGGGTCAATGGGAGGTGTCCGGACTCGAACCTGATCTACATACAGCCTGCGGGAGGGCCAGGCTCAGGCCCTGCCACACCCGCCGCCATTAGTGCCCGCAGTCTAAGGGCTGCCCCCTCCCCGGAGCTGCCCCTGTCGCCGCCCCGCAGTCACCTCCGGCCTTCGCTCCGTTCCGCGCCAACCCAACTTCGGGCCCGGTTCCGTTCCTGCCCAGGGTCTGTGCCGCCACCCCCGCCGCGCCCCGCCCCTGCCACGGCCGCCGCCGCTGCCGCCATCTTAGGGTCCCGCTGCCTCAACAACAACTTTATAGACAAACGCAGCCACGGGGCGGGGCCAGAGGCGGAACCAGCCGATTGGGGGCGGGGGCTCCAGGGGAAGGGGCGGGCTACGTTCGGGGGCGGGGCTAGCACGGGAACCCTGGGTGGAGCCGGCCCGCAGGGGGCGGAGCTAACGTTCGTACTTCTAGCTTGGGGGCGGGTGGGAGTGGCAGGCGATCTCTGAGAAGGACGCGCACCGCCTCAGAGACTCCAAAAGCTGAGTGCTTGGGTTTTGGGAACTGCTCTTCGACGGGCGGCGCTAGGACCCCGCGGAAGCCGGCGGGGGTGGAGCAGGCGGCACCAGGACCCGGGGGAACCGCGGCCGGCCGGCGGCGGACAGGCCCGGGGCCGTGAGGCTGCGGGCGGCAGCGCTGGGCCTGGCGCGGCGAGGGAGGCCCTGAGATGCCAAGCAAGAAGAAGAAGTACAACGCGCGGTTTCCGCCGGTGAGCACGTGGCCGGGCTGGGCCTCAGCGGGCTGGGCTCCCGGGAGGCTCGGGCCCAGGTCCTGCTGGGGGGGGCGGGTGCCTTTAGGTGTTCGCGGCCTGAAGCCCCGCCCCCTTCCGTGCCCACCTGGCTTAGTCCCCCCTTCTCCCGGGATACCTCCCTTGCTGCCCCCAGCCCCCATGCAGAGACGCAGGCGACGGCGTCCGAGCTCTGCCTCCTTCCTTCGGCAGGCGCGGATCAAGAAAATCATGCAGACTGACGAAGAGATTGGGAAGGTGGCGGCAGCTGTGCCTGTCATCATCTGTATCCTGCTGGGGGCTGGCTGGGCTGAGGGGCGTGGGGCGGGACTGCGGCACTCCCCTTCGCGGATTTTCTTTGACGCCTCTCAGCCCGGGCGCTCGAGCTCTTCTTGGAGTCCCTGTTGAAGAAGGCTTGCCAGGTGACCCAGTCTCGAAATGCCAAAACCATGACCACGTCCCACCTGTGAGTGGCCGCGGAGCTGGGGAGGGGCTTGTGAGGAGGCAGTGTCCTGACGCTGGAGTAGTGCAAGGCTGAGGGAGGCCAGCTTGCTGGGTTTGGACCGATGTAGGAGGGATCAGGTGTTCCGGGTGAAAGGAACTACCAAAGACGAGTCTCGTAGTCCTGGTGGAAGTGGGAAGGGCCGTTTCTCGTTTTCAGACTTTCATAAGTGTTTGGTCCCTATTAGAACGCCTTACTTTTCCACTTCTTCCAGGAAGCAGTGCATTGAGCTGGAGCAGCAGTTTGACTTCTTGAAAGACTTGGTGGCATCTGTGCCTGACATGCAGGGGGATGGGGAAGACAACCACATGGATGGAGACAAGGGTCCTCGAAGGTGGGTAGCCAAAACCAGGTATATAGATGGGGAAGGCCAAGGCCACAAGGGTTGTGGGTGGCTGGGGGGTGGACAAGGAGGAGAGAGTCCTCTGGGCAGATGGACTGTACCTTCCCGAAGGGGCCGGAAACCAGGCAGCAGTGGCAGGAAGAATGGAGGCACGGGAAGCAAAGGCAAAGATAAGAAGCTGTCCGGGACAGACTCAGAACAGGAGGTGAGTGAGGCCAGCTCCTTGATTAGAAAAGGCGGCCTGTACCTGGCAGAGCTGGCTGGAAGCCTGGTCTCACCCTTATCTGTGCTCTCTTGTACTCCCATCTCCATGTATAAATTCTGACAGGCCTATCTATCCCTGCTCTCCCAGGGGTCTGAGCTCCCCAGTGATGGGCTCAGGCCTTCTTTCATTAGCCCTGACCCCTGCTGTGCTCACAGGATGAGTCTGAGGACACAGATACTGATGGGGAAGAAGAGACACCACAGCCTTCAGCCCAAGCCAGTCACCCCCCGGCCCACTTTCAGAGGTAAACGGTCCAGGAACACCAGAAGGGGGCACATGCCAGACTCCTCAGAGTCAGTTGGTTTTACTTCCTTAGCCACTTGGCGGTGCTGGTGATGATTGGTGGCGGTGGCTGACTTTGGGGTTGGGAGGGAACCTTAAACACAAATGACTGTTCTGAAAAGGTCTTGTCCCCACTATAGTGGGGTGAGAACCTGGATAGTGGTCTTCTCTGAGCCTTCCCCTCTTAGTGGGGCTTGGGTCTTGTGATATAATGGTGACTCATCCCACATCTGCCTCTGGAGGAGGGTGGTAGGGCCTGTAGGTTGGGCACAGCACAGTGGCATGCCCTGATTTTCTCCATTTTATGTCCTGCAGCCCTCCAACTCCCTTCATGCCCTTCACCTCTCCTCTGCCTTTGCCCCCAGCGCCCCCTGGCCCTTCAGCACCTGATGCAGAGGATGAAGAGGACTATGACTCCTAGCACCCTCTGCCCCCTGACCCAGGGCCACATACTTCCTTTTAGTTAGTATTAGTTGCTCTGGGGAGAAGAGAAAGATGGAGTTGTTCTTAAATTTATTAAAAAAGAAAGAAAGAAAAAGGATTTTGGTTTCTTTTCAGCCTGTGTTCAGACCTTTGTGGCTGTATTCCTATTGCTCACCTTCCTCCCTCCCCACACAGGGGTGGGCAGAGACAGTGGTGGGCCAGCCAAGTGAGTGACTGAGTAAAAAGGGGAGTCTGGGGTACTATCGGGCACTGAAGAAAAGGAAGGTGGTCTAGGGACTGAGCTGCCATATGCTGGAAGTGCTAAGAGAGAGCCTCTGATTGTGCTGTGGGCACTTGGACAGCCTTCTGCCCTTCTTTGGACTGCTGAGAAGGGACAGATGGGATCAGTACTGAGATTGGGCCTTGAAAACTGTAGAACTCTGTAGCCAGTGCAGTGAAGGGCTTAGCACACTGAAGAAACAGGTAGGTGAGATAGCAGACAGCGGACTAAGGGGCTTTAGAGCCAAGCAGCCTGCCCTCCTGTGTTTCTGAGCAGCCTGGGCAGCTTCAGGGAGCAGCAATTGTGAGTCAGGAATTGACCGTAGCCACGTGGGGTTTCTGAAGTCTCAAAGATCTAGAGGGAGATAGATGGTAGGTCCATGTGTTGGTGAGCTCACTGGCTTCTTCCTGATGGAGGCATTCAGGGGACCTTGGAGACATGCTGGGTGCATAGGTGAGGATGATGGTGGCTGTGGGGGGACCCAGGCCTGTTTGACATTAGGCTTGAAGACTAAGGGCTAAGGGAGGACATTGATAAGCACCTCTTTAGCTTTCTGCAGCTCTTGGGCAGGGGTGGGACCCTTTGCCAACTGAGGAATACAGGAGGAAAAGACAATTTGGCTTGAGAATCTCAAGTTTGACTGTAATGAATTTGGGGTGCTTTGAGGGCACTGGAAGAAATGGCTTGG
The DNA here is from genome assembly GCA_026225945.1 of Cricetomys ansorgei. NCBI lineage: Eukaryota > Metazoa > Chordata > Mammalia > Rodentia > Nesomyidae > Cricetomys > Cricetomys ansorgei. The sequence continues at coordinate 38,906,711 of JAMJFZ010000597.1, read as the reverse complement.
TCATGTTGACATGGAGGCCTAGAGACAGTTATATGGACTTGAAGGGCAAGGCCACCAGACACAAGAGCTGCCAGATCCTGAGCTATCCAGAGGGTCTGGTAAGAGAGAGGGCAGCTGTCAAATGCTTTGGACAAGGAAATATCTTGAAAGAGGAGGGAGCCTCTGTGTACCTTCTTCAGTAGTTATTGAGGGAACGGGGAGCTGAGGTCATGCTAGCTCTGGGAAGGGTGTGTATGGGTATTTTGCCTGCATCATGCATTGCATGTGTGCTTTTTGTGAGCAGAGGCCAGAAGAGGGTGTTGAATACCCTGGAACCAGAGTTACAGATGGTTGCCAGTGGCCATGTGGGTCCTGGGAATCTGAACCCTGGTCTTTTGGAAGAACAGCAAGTGCTTTTAATTGCAGAGTCATGTCTCCAGCTCCCCGTTTTTTAAGATGGCAAGAGTTGGAGTAGGATTAGAGGTAGAACACTTGCTTGGCACACTTAGAGACCCGGTTAGATCCCTAGCATTGCAACAAAAGATTTTAATAGGTTTCCAGAGAGGAAGGGGGTGCAGAGACAGGAGGGGTAGCAGAACAGATGGATGGAGGTTGGGTCTGTGTCCGACCCCAACATGAGGGAGCATTGAAGAGCCAGTAGCTTAATGGAGACTGTACTGTGAAGCAGGAGGCAAAGTGGCCTGTGCTGTGTGAGGGAAGAAGATAGGCTAGGGCAGTGTTTAGGACAGTGGGAGGACTTAAGAATGGTTGGGTGCTAGAGACAGACCTACAAGGGTGCTGTCTGCCTTCCTCCAATCCCCAGTTTTGTTACAAATGGTCCTGTGACTCTCTACCCCACCCATCCTGAGATATGAACAGCTGACCCACTTCCTGGGATTGAGGAGTGGGCATGGTGCAGCCTGGTCAGTCAGCGGCATGCTCTGGCAATGATGACATCTGTAGGGTTGGGGTTGACCCAGAGTACACCTGAGCTGGTGATGCTAGTACAGGGGGAGCTGGGAGCTGCTGGAAACTTCTTGCCAGCTGCAAGAGTTGAGAGTGAAACCAGTGCAAGAGCTGGCGCCTGAGGACATTGGAACACCTGAATCAGTCCCACCAGGTGCCTGGTGTGCCACATTTCCCGGTCACATGAGCCGGGAGGCTTCCTCCCATTCCATACCACCTATACATGAAAGAACTGTGGGTAGGATGGGGACTGTGAGTAGGGTGTGGTTCCTAGGAGCAATATTTTTTTAGCAGCACATGGGGACAGAGCCAAGGAACACCATAGCAAAGGCCTTGCTGAGCAAGAGGAGGAGTGGAGTAAGGAGAGGAGGCTCTAAGAGCCTGTTACTGCTGTCCATCCATGTAGTGGATTCTGGGGCTGGGGAGATGGTTCAGCAGTTAAGAGAACTTGTTGATTTTGTAGATGATCCTGGTTTGGTTCACAGCACCCACATGGTGGTTCACAACCATCTGCAATTTTAGTTCTAGGAGACCCAGTGTCAACAGCACACATGTTCATACATGTAGGCAAACAACACATAAAGTAAAAATGCTAAAAAATAAGGTTCTGGGGCCAAGTGTGATACCTATAATCTCAGTAGAGGCAGGAGGGTCTCCTCAAGTTTGAGGCTGGACTGGGCAGCATAGTGTAGCTTTCCCAAGAGTAAAAGACGTGGATTCTGAACTTAAGGCTCATAGAACAATGGGCAGGCAGGGAAGCCAGGGTACTGGGCACAAGTCCTGAGGAAGCACAGGTGGCTGGGAGGTGATGCTGCTACAGTCACCCCTCTGTGTTCTGGGCCCGTCAGCTCACCTGAAGGTTTAGAGCTAGGACCTGCCTTGGTTTCTCACCTGTAATGCAGGACTCAGTTTCTGTGTTAGCTGTGTATACTACACTAGTTATACCTGTATGTGGACTAACTTGATATAACAAAATCCCAATGTTCAAACAGTTTGTCTCTTGCTCACCTCAGGTTCATGGTGGGTTTTATCTGGTCTTTGATGACTTTAGAGCCTTGGCCTTTATGGTCCCATAATCCTCAACACTGGACTTTGAAGGTCACTGGAACAGGGAAGTTCAGAGCCCATGAACTTGTTTTTTTGGTCTTTGTATTTTTTTTTTTTTTTTGAGACAGAATCTCTTTATGCAGTTCTGATTGGCCTGGAAGTAGATTTGTAGACTAGGCTGGCCTCCCTCTGTTGGGCTTCCTTCCATCCTTCCGTCCTTCTGTCCTTTTCTTTTTTTAAATTTTTTTAAGATGATTTCTCATTGTAGCCCTGATTGTCCTGGAACTCATTCTGTAGACCAGGCGGGCCATGAGCTCAGAGATCTGCCTGTCTCTGCCTCCCAAGGGCTAGAATTAAAGGCATTTGCCACCACTCCCTAGCTAAACTTTTTTTTGAAACAAGGTCTTCCCCCAACTGGTCTGTACTAGCCCAGGCTTGATTGAGTTCACAGCAACCATCCTCCTGCCCCAGCTCTCAAGTGATGGGAATACAAGTGTGCTCTTCCACTCCTAGTTAAAATTGGTTACAAAATCTACCCAAACCAACATAGGTGACCATTAGCTATTTTTTAAAGATTTATTTTTTCAAAGAACTAATACAAGAAAAAATTATTTTTTTTGTTTTTGTTTTTTGAGTCAAGCTCTTTTTGCAGCCCTGGTTGCTCTGGAACCCACTATGTAGACCAAGCTGGCCTTGAACTCACAGAGATCCATGTGCTCCAGAGTGCTGGGATTAAAGGTGTGTACCACAGAAAAAGTGTGTGCACTTGCGCGTGTGTGATGTACCACAGGTGCTCTCAGCTGGGAGGTATTGGATCTCCCTGGAGCTGGAGTTGCAGACTTTTGTGAGCAGTCTATTGTGAGTGCTAAGAACCAAACTTGGATCCTGTGGAAAAGCAGTATGCACTCTCAACCACTGATCATCTCTTTAGCCCCACATCAGCCATTTTCTATCACAGGGCCTCAGAACAATGGGAAAGTATGGTGGTTCTTAGTCACACATGGTTTCGTAAAAGAACAGAAAGCCATTTCAGGAACCAAATTTCAAACAGAGGGAACTTTAAAGGGAACATAACAGAGGGACTGAACCCAGAACTCACTTTATTCAGGTCCTTTATTGTTCTAAGATAAGTTAATTTACTTCCCCCACCGATACAAAGGCATTTTTGCATAAAGAACGGAGCAGTACCATCCCACAGCCTCAGCCTGACTACCTAGCACCGTTCTGGCACTAGCAATCCAAGGTCTCCAGGTGTTCCTTGAAGTTGCTTGCTGCTGATGGCTGCAGGGACAATAAGGTCTCTTCATTAGCAATATAAACAATTGCCTTTAGCATGTAAGAAATTAGGGGCAGGGTATTTTTAACAACCTCAGCCTGGACTTTACATCAGGTGCAAGTTACATCTTCAGGAAGCAGTTATTAACGGTCACCCATCATTTATAGGTTTTTCCCAAAAAACAGGTTCACACATTTCAGGAAGCAGTTTTCCATACACCCTGGTGTCTTATCCCTACAGGAAAGGGCTAGCCTCCTGAGTCAGAGAACACAGGCCTCAGAAGGGCAATGCTTCTGGCAGGACCAGTCCTCTGGATACCTCTTAGAATGGGAACAGGTACTATGGCCCTCAAGATACCATTGAATATCAAGGAGGGGCAATCTATCTAACTGACCTGTTGAGTTGTGCCAGGGAGTAGAACCTCTCTGTTCTTGAGCCATCAGAGAGTTTTGAGCCAAGGCCTGTGTGAATGTTTCAGCCCTGGGTGTGGCACAGCCAGAGTGTCAGCCAAAGACTATGACCCTCCCTGCCAACTGAAAGCCCCCTACAGCTTCCTGCAGTGGGGAGGTTTGTTCAGCAAACAGAGGAGAGATGGGCTTCCAGGCACCCACAACAAAGAAGCCTGAGGGAAGAAAGATCTGATCTCACCCAGTGCTGGAGATGTGTAGTTGCTCATCTACTCTATTGCCATATTTGGTTCACCCATGATTTCACTGGTGCTCTCTTAGATGTCTCCCCAAGAGAAGTCCAGGTGTGTGTCCCCCAAAATATGTAGAGAAGCGGGGGGGGGGTGCACACCTTTAATCTCAGCATCTGGGAGACAAAGGCAGGTTGATCTCTAAGAGTAAGAGGTTAAGCTGGTCTGTAGCACTAGTTCCAGGACAGCTAGGGCTACACACACAAAAAAGAAAACTGTCTAAAAAAACCTCCAAAATACTCAAAAAAGACAAGAAGAGTACTCACATTAAGCATGGTAGGAAGAGGAGGGAAAACAAGTGTATTACCAACACTCAAAGGTGAAAGCAGGAGGACCAGGAGTTCAAGGTCATTTTCAGCTACACAGCAAATTTGAGGTCTTTAAAAAAACAAAAAACAAAAATACTTTATAAAGGAACTGGAGAAATGGTTTAGCAGTTAAGAGCATTGCATGCTCTTCTAGAGGACTTAGGTTCAATTCCCAGCACCTGCATGGTGGCTCATAATTGCAACTCCAGTTCCTGGGGATCTGATGCCCTCTTCTGTCATCCTTAGGCACCAGGCATGCATGTGGTGTATAGCCATACATGCAGGCAAAACATCTATACACAAAAAATAAATATTAAGAAAAAGAGAAAAGGAAAGAGATGCTATAGCCTTTACTGGAAACAGCCTGATGCCCATACACAAGGCATAAGTGAATATATGGATACACATTAGCGTGTGTGTGTGTGTGTGTGTGTGTGTGTGTGTGTGTGACAGGAAACAATAGAAAAGAGTAAGGACAGGGCTGGGGTGTGTGCATGCCTTTAATTCCAGCAGTCAGGAGGCAGAGATAGGAGGATCTCTGTGAGTGCAAGGCCAGCAAGTTTGAGGCTAGCTAGAGTCACATAGCCCTATCAGGAAAAAAAAAAAAAAGAAATCAAGAAAGAGACCTTGTTACAACAAGTAAATCTTTTTTTCTTTGTTTTTGTTTGTTGTTTGTTTGTTTTTGAGACAGGTTTACTCTATTGTAACTCTGGCTGTCCTGGAACTCTGTAGACTAGGCTGGCCTCAAACTCACAGAGATCCACCTGCCTCTGCCTCCTGAGTGCTGAGATTTAAGGCAAGAACCACCACTACCTGGCTACAATAGGTATGTCTTATAGATCATGCTAAGTAAAAGAAACCAAACAAGAACACTGGGTAATGTAATGAATTTAAATGAGGTTTTAAAAAATATGGCAACACATGCCTGTAGCCCTAACACTTGGACAGAGATAGGAGAATCCCAAGTTCAAGGCTACTGAGCTACAATTTTGAGGCAACCTGGCTGAGGTACAAAGTGAGAGGCTGTCTGAAAACAAAGATCAGCAGAATTGGTCTACAGTAGTAGAGATTAGCAAGACACAGACACTGTCTCAAAAATATAAAAAACAAGGAAATAAATTTCTAAAAAAGAAAAGAGCCTAAGAACCTATCTTCAGCAATGGGTATTCTAGATGGTGATTCTGCAAACAAAATGTTCTTGGAGTTTATGTCTGAAGAGAAGAAGCAGATGATAACATCCAAAAATAACCTGCCAGATGGTGATTTGTATTGTGGGGAACATGAAGAGTGGGGGGTGGCCAGGACAAGAAGAGGGTAACCTAGAATTCTGCACCAGGCTTGGGGACAACTTGAATGAGAAGATTTGAATAGGAATCCCAGCAATTAGGAAGTGAGCAGACAGCTCTGGGGTAAAGGCCTTGGCTGGGAGGGCAGCACTGGGTATGGTTTATAGCTCAGCACTCAGAGCCTGACTCAGTCCTATCTTGGCTGATGGGTATCCTGTAGTCCCTCCTGGTCCAGAAACTTCATAGAGGAGGGGGATCTTAGTGGTGTGGGCCACCTATAGCATTTGTCTAGGGTAATGCTTTACCTGGGCTTCAGAGGCCAGGGAAGGGGCAGAGGGAGGAGAGTTAGGAATCTGACTCACCCACCTCTTTGTCTCTTCCAAGCCTGGATGATGCTTCCCTTCTCCTCTCTAGTGGGAAGGTGTTGCAGCAGCTCAAGTACAGAGCTCGTTAGATTCAAGTCCAGTGTTGGGTGTGCTGCCCTTCAGAGCTCTCCTCTAGTGACCCCCATCATCCCCAGTGTTCAGATGAGGTGAGATGAGCACCTAAATTTCCCCATTGGCAGAGTTGCTCATACACTCATGCTGTAGACTAGCATGTGGCATTGTCCCCAGACCCAGAGCCACATCTTCTCTGGAGAAGTAAACAGCTGAAAGACACAAAAGTGACCAAATACCACTCTTCTAGGCTATGGGTGTGTACCGTGGCTGGGGAATAGTACCCATAGTCCTGGCACTCTACCAGGGTCTGGTCTCATTGTTCCTTGGTGCAGGATCTTTAGTGACAATAGGTCTGGACTTCTCATTATAGCTGCTAGTTCGCAGGGCCCTGTGGCCACCACCTCCCATCATGAGGTGAACTATCTTTATATTCTCAAACCTCAGCTTCTCATTTTGTGTGGATATTCATATACCTGGCTCCTAGCCAGAGCGCATACACATACACTAAACAAACCCCTCTGGCTAACCTGGAACTCTTTCTGTAGTTCAGGCTATCTTCGAACACACACAGAGTTTTCTCTGTCTCTACCTTCCAAGTACTGGGGTTAAAGGTATGTGCCACCATGTGTTATTCAAATGTCATTTAATCAAAAAAACTAATATGAGTGTCTTGTCTACATGTATATCTGTGCATGCAGTGCCTGCAGAGGTCAGAAGAAGGCCTCCACTGGGACTGGAGTTACCGATGTCTGCATTCTCATGTGGGCACTGTGACTCTAACTGGGGTTCTCTGGAAGAGCAGCCAGTGCTGGTAACTACTGAGCCAAATCTCCAGTCCTTAAAATGTCATTTAAAAAAAAATCACCAGACATAGTGGCACACACTTGATTTCTGTGAGTTTGAGACCAGCCTGGTCTCCATAGTGAATTCAAAGGCTGCATAGTGAGACCCTGTCTCAAAAAAAGTTTAAAAAAATCACAAAAAACCCAACCAACCAACCAGAAATGAATAAGCACTAGGATTTTTGTACCACATCAGTAATCAGCTGCAAAGGAAAACACCGTCCTAACCAGAAAGAGCTGGAGAGAGATGGTTCAGCAGTTAAGAGCATTGGATCCTTTTCTAGTGAATGTGGGTTTGATTCCCAGCACCTACATGTCAGGTCACAACCATCCTGAGCCTCTTCTGGCCTCTTCAGACACCAGACAAGCATGTGTTACACAGACATACATGCAGCTTCCACCCTTACACATCAAAATAAAATAGGAAAAGGACAGGTGGACTGCTGGGAGAGTGTGGGTGGGCGTGGGGATTCCTGTGTCTGAAATGACAAAAGCCTCTCCTTTAGGGGTGAATGCAAGTTGACTCCTGAAGATCCCATCATGGAACTGGCACACAGTAAATACCCATGTATCCCATGGTGTGATGGTCAGACTTGACTGTCAACTTGGTAGGGTTTAGATCACCATGGAAACAAACATGAGCACGTCTGTGAGGGAGTTCCTAGATTGAGGCGGAAAGCCCACTGTGAATGTGGGCAGCACAGCCCGTAGGTTAGGGTCCTGGACTGAATAAACAGGAGAAAGTGAGCTGAGCACCCGCATTCGCCTCTGCTTCCTGACTGCAGTGTGACCAGTCGCCTCCCTCTCCCCCACCACACCTTCCCCCCCGTTACCTGTACCCTGTAGCAGATTGCTACTGTACCTTTTTACCCTCTAGCTCAGGAAAGGGAAAGGAAGAAAGAAATTTTCATCACCCTTGTATGTGGCCTGGAGAGAGAGAAAGAAGGAAAGGAAGAAATATTCACTGCCCTTTTTGGCTGTCCAAAGCTTGGAAAGCAGGAGCTAATAGTGAGCTGAACTAGCATCTTAATATTCCAGATCCCAATTACTCCTACCAAAGTTCTTCTAAAAATAACCAACAAACCGGCCCACCAATGACCAATGACCACTCAACCAATGTCCAACAACCACCCAGCTCTCCAGGCTTCAACTCTTATAAGCAAAGTTCCCAGAAGTCCAAGCAGCACACAATCATAAGGACAAGCTGCACATGGCAAAACAGCTGCATGCAATCAAATCACAGCCACTGGTAATGAACACTCTAAGTCAGTTCATCATCCACTACACCTGGGGTGGGGGGTAGTATGTGTGACACCTTTAATCCCAGCACTTGGGAGGTGGAGGCTGGCGGATCTCTGAGTTCAAGACCAACCTGGTCTACAGAGTGAGATCCAGGACAGCCAGAGTTACAACAGAGAAACTGTCTCAGAAAAAAACAATAAATAATAATAATAATAATAATGAAACCAAAAATCACAAAACCTTTCAAAGCATCCTGCCACAATGCCCTGCAACTGTGACCCCGAATAAATCCTTCCTTAAACTGCTTTTGTCGGGCATTTCATGGTGAAAACAGGTAAAGTAATTAGTGAACATGTGTATGGAAATAAGTATCTGGAAAGCAGATTGGAGGGGCATGGAGGGGTACTCTGGGGGACAGGAACAAGACAAGGGGTACAGGGAAGAGGAAAGTCAGTTTAAAGGGAAGGTTTTCAGGGTTCTGTTAACCCATTGAGTGCCCTAAACCAACAAGCTTGAGCTATTCAAACTTATATACCCTATAAGCCCCCAAGACATTGTTGTCTTTTTAAAATTAAAACTAAATGTGTGTGTTTTGCCGGCATGTGTGTCTGTCTGTGCACCACTTGCTAGCTTGGTGAACCACTGTGTGGGCACTGGGAATCAAACATGGGTCCTCTGTCCTCTTGTAGAGCAGCCAGTGCTCTTGACCTCTGAGCTGTCTCTCCAGCCCACTGTTGTCTTTCAGAATGAGTTAAACCGATTTATCCTGGTTTGGAGTTTTTTGTTTTGTTTTATTATTATTATTGTTATTATTTTTGTTTTTTTGAGACAGGGTCTCTCTACATAGCGCTGGCCATCCTGGAACACACTATGTACACCAGGCTAGCCTTCAACTCAAAGATCCTCCTGCTTTTGCCTCCCAAATGCTGGGATTAAAGGGTGTGCCACCATGCCCAGCCTTATCCTGTCTTTTAGAATGAGTTAAACTGACTCACCCTCCTGTGCAGGTAGGGTACTCTGCACTGTCTGTCTTCTTTCAATCATGTAACACATCCTCTGTGCACCTACCTGGTGCACCCGCCCAGCTCCTGTTCCTAGGGGTGAGTCAGACACAACTGCTGTCCTGCCTGTATGACAGCTAGGTGGGACAGGCTGAGCAGAGCTAAACAAATCAGCAACTCTTCACTTAGTGAAGAACCTAAGAGACAGTTCTCGGGGGTGAGGCAGTGGTCCCTGCTTCCAGCCACAGGTTCTCCCTTAACCACCATCTAACTTGGTGTCCAGTGTTAGCTTTGTTTTCCTTCCTGGTTTCTTAGTCATGTCTTCTATGCACACCACACTCCTCCTCCTTTTCCTCCTCCTCCTCCTCTTCCTCCCTCTCATCTGCCTCTGCCTCTTCCTCTTCATCTTCCTCTTCCCTCCTTCCTCTTCCTCTTTCTCTTTCTCTCCATCCTCTTCTTCCTCCTTCTTTTTTTGAAACAGGGTCTCACTATGTAGCATTTTCTGGCCTGGAACTCGCTATGTTGACCAAGCTGGCCTCCACAGAGAAACGCTCACTTCTGCCTGCCTCTACCTTTTGGCTATTGTAAATAAAGCTACTTTGAACATTGCACTGTTAAGAGTCCCTGCTTTTGATCTTTGGAAATGTTATATATATATATATGCTGAATTACTAGATAACATGGTGTGATGGTTTGAATGAGAATGGGCCCCACAGTCTCATTTATTTGAATGACTTGGTTCCCAGTTTGTGGACTATTTAGGAATGATTATAAAGTATGGCCTTGTTGGAGGAGGTGTGTCACTAGGAGTCCCATGCTAGGCCCAGTCTGGTGCTCTCTCTCTGCCTGGTGACCAGGATGTAAGCTCTCATATACTGCTCCAATATCATGCCTGCCTGCCTCCTGCCATGATCTTTGTCATGATGGCCATGGACTCACCCTCTGAAACTATAAGAAAGCCTCCAATTAAATACTTTCTTTTATAAGCTAATCTTAGTCACTGAGTCTCTTCACAGCAATAGAACAGTAACTAAGACACATGGTGATTCTATTTTTAACGCCTTAACCATTTGTGTTTATTTTTTATGTGTATGGGTGTTTTGCCTCCATGTATGTCTGTACAACAGGTGTGTGCTTCAGAAGAGGGCACTGGATCCTCTGGAACTCAAGTTACAGAAGGTTGTGAGCCGCACCATGTGCTGGAAACCAAACCCAGGTCCTTTGCAAGAGCAGTCAGTGCTCCTAACCACTGAGTCCTCTCCAGTCTCCTCCTCTACCTCCATGTTTTAAAAGACAGGTCTTACATAGCTTGGGTTGGCTTCAAACTCACTATGCAGCCGAGGATGACCTTGATCCTCTGTGCTCCTCCTCTACCTCTGAGTGCTGGGGTTACAGGTGTGCACCACCACTCAAGCTAAGGCACCTTACTGCTGATCTCTTGGTTCTATTGTGTTGATCTCCGCGGTAGCTCTTACGGTAGTTCCGGCTGTCTGGTGATGACTAAAAAATTTTACCACAAGACTTTCACATGGGAAAATGTAAAATATGTCATCCAACTTTGTTTTTGTTTCAAGATTGATTGGCTATCTAGCTAAGGTCCTTTGGATTTCCAAATGGATTTTAAGAGCAGCATATCAAGACCTGGAAAGACAGTTGAGGTATTATTCTTTTCCTTGTTTATTTATTTTGTGTGTTGGAGTAGGGAACAGGGCATGCACAAGTGTGGAGATCAGGACAACTTGAGAGACCCAGCTCTCTCTGTCTAACAGGAAGCTTGAATCATCAGGTTTGTCTGCAAGTGCCTTTATCCACTGAACCACCCACCAGCCTACCAGCTGAGGTTTAGATAGGGACTCATCAGAGATGAGTAAGATGGAGGTTCTTATTCTCTGGGCTTGCTTTAGGGACAGACGTTTTTCCTTCTGGCTAACAGTTACATTTTTGCCCGGTGTGGTGGTGTGCGCCTTTAACTAGCACTCCAGAGGCAGAGGCAATGGATCTATGAGTTCCGGGTCAGCCTGGTCTGTATAACAAGTTCTAGGCCAGAACAGGGCTACACAGTGAGACCCTGTCTGAAAGACCTGAGTTACCTAGAAGGAACAGTTTCTAACCTTTGTTCTGCCGCAGGCTGTGCACTGAGTTCCGTGTGCCCAGCTTTCATGAGTGGCTGGCCACGCTGGAGTGGCTTTGTTCAGGCAGCTGTTCTTTTACTCATTCCTGCCCCTGTATTTGTACTTTGGTCCGTTGTTCTCTGTCTGGGTGAGTAGAGGTTTCTTCATATCTCCTGAGGAATAATGTCATACAACAGTCCTGTGCCACAAAAAGAGAAGCAGGAAGGGGTACGTACGTGTCATGATGCACTTGTGGAAGTCAAAAGACAACCAGTATCTGTCCTCTTCTACCATGTGGGTCCCTCTTCTTCCAAGTGAGGATCAAAATCAGGTCATGAGGTTAGTGACACGCACCCTTACCAACTGAGCCATCAGTTCGGCCCTCAACCACACGCTTAACTCTGCCCTGCTAAAATCTGTAATGAGTCTTCTACACGACCCCTTAGAGAATGATTTTAGGGAACTAGTAAGGTTGCCAAGTTTACTTGTTAATTCTTGGCCTTGTCTTGACCTCTCGGTGGCTCTTCTCACAGTCACTTCCCTCCTGTTTGAAACTCTTTCTTTGGCTGGGAGCCCTTACTTACTCAGCAATCTTTATTCTCTTTTTTGTTGCTGTTTTTTGTTTGTTTTTTTTTTTTTTTTGAGAAAAGCTCTCTTCACATAGCCCCGAGTGTCCTAGAACTCACTATATAAGCCAGACTGGCTTTGAACTCACAGAGATCTAACTGCCTCTGCCCCAAGTGCTGGGATTAAAGGTGTGCACCACCTCGCCCAGCCAGTCTTTGTTTTTGCTGGCCACTTTAACCTGGTCCTATGGCCACATCTTCCTGGGCTCGGCTGACCTCTAAGCACCCTGACTTCTGCTCTCCCCTCTCTGCACCTTTCAGCTCAAGTGTCTAATTGTCTCCCTGACAAGTATCTTCCTCGGACCTTTCCATTTAACTTCCCCTTAGCAGTCAGTCTTGTGATCACCTGAAGTCACTAAAGAAATCTCCATTAGCCAGGTGCAGAGGCACACACCTTCAAGAAAATTTGAGGCTAGCCTGGGCTGCAGAATAACATGGTAGCAGCAACCCCTAAAACACAAAATAGGGGCTAGGAGGTGGCTCGTGGTTTAAGTGCTTGCTGTGAGAGCCGGTGATCTGAGTTAGATTCCTAGAACCCGCATAAAGGTGGCAAGAGAGAGCTAACTCCACAAAGTTCTTTTGATCTCCACACACGTGCTTTGGCAGTAGCCACCCCCCATCATGCACACACAATAATAATAATATAATAATAATAAAATAATAAACAGAATGAATGAATGAATGAAACTAAAGTGACTGGTTTCATGTCGTCAGGTCTCTGAGCTGGACTCACTTTTGTGTTTTGTCTCTCTGAAGTGGATAGAATTAGAATCGCATAGTTGCTGCTCTCCTGGCCACTGGAGCCCCTAATCCCAAGGAGAGAGGGAAGCCAGTCTTCCCGTCCCAAACTCCTGGGGTCCTGTTGCTGTGGGGCAGAAGGGTGGAAGGAGGGAAGTGGAAGGACGAGCTGGCATGATTGATAGCTCTCTAGATGGTAGGTAAAAGCTGTTCCAGCAGTGGCTGGAGAGATGGCTCAGCAGATAGGAGAAAGTACTGCTCTTGCAGAGGATCGAGGTGGCTTACCAATAACTCCAGTTTCAGTGATCCAACGCCCTCTTCTGGCCCCTCTGGGCACAGGGTGCACAAACATACATTCAGGCAAAACACCCATGCACATTTAAAAAGTTAAAAATAAAGAAGCTGCTCCTATCTGTGAGTGCTTTTGGGGCCATTTTTACAGATCAGCTCCAACTTCAGCTCCAGGAAATGGTAGCACCTCTCTTTTGGGTGCTCTGGTTTTCTTCCTTCTGGCACACACAGACCCGTTATTTTGGGGTCCCTTGACAGGATCCATTTTTACCTTAGGGTCAGACAGTCCCCACTTCTAGACCATATCCTTGCTGCAGGCTACCTGTACTGCTGACCCACTGGGCCACCACAACAGCAGGTTCCTTGAAGCATTCAGTACTAGATGTGGAATTAAAAGACAATTTACCAGCAGGTCATGGTAGCACATGCTGTTAGTGCCAGCATCCAGAAGAGGCAGGTGGATCTCTGAGTTCAAGACTAGTCTGGTCTACAGAGTGTGTACTAGGCCAGCCAGGGCTACACAGAGAAACCCTGTCTTAAAAAACCTGAGGATAGGGAGAAGGAAGAGGAAGAAGAGGAGGAGGAGGAGGAGGAGGAGAAAAGATGATGATGACAGTTCACTAGCTACAGGCCTGGGATCTCAGCAGGATACCAGTTTTTTCAAGTCAATGTTATTACCAACTTACTCTGTCAAAACCCATCCCTGGGGCTAGGGAGATGGCTCAGCAGGTAAAGGTGCTTGCCACCAAACCTGATGACCTAAGTTTGACTGCCAGGACCTACACAGTGGAAGAAGAGAACTGACTACTGTCCCAGGGCACACCCACACCCCACCCCACCCACACCCCACCCTATTTACACAAAAGATAAATAAATGTAAAAAATAGTAAGTCTACCCTTGGAGCTGGGGGCATATTTCAGTAGGTAGAGTGCTTGCCTAGAATGCATGAAGCCTGGGTTCAATGCTCAGCACCAAATAAACTAGGCATTGTGGTACACATCTGTAACTGAAGCGCTAGAGAGCCAGAGGCAGGATTTAAGTTTATCATTGGGTGTATAGCAAGTTCAAAGCTAGCCTAGCCACATGACTCTTTCTAGATAGAAAGACAGATAGAAAGATAGATAGATAGATAGGTAGATAGATAGATAAAGGAAAGAAAGAAAAGTAAAATCAAACCTTAATCTATTTACATTTCTGATGAAGATGAAGGTTTCAAATGTGACAAAATAGGAATCACATTGGAGTTGAGAGATGGCTCAGAGGATAAGAGCTGGCTGCTCTTCCAGGGGACTGGGCTTTGGTTCTCAGCACCCACACAGCAGCTCATAACTATACCTCCTTCCAGGGTCCGGTGCTCTCCTCTGGACTCTGCAGGCCCTGTGTTCATGTGATACACAGACACACTTGCAGGGGAAACACCCACACACATAAAAATAAGTGACTCTTTAAGAAATTAAAATGTGACACACACTTCTAGTTCCAGTGCTTGTGAGGCAGAGGCAGACAGATGTTCAGGGCAAGACTGGCTAGAGTGAGGGCAGCCAGAGGCCATATGGAGAGACCCTGTCTTGGACAAAACAAAGCAAAACAAAACAAACAAATAAGCCTGCCTCAAGAAGAATGGCAAGAATGGGATTCAGCATGGAAAACTCCTGCCTGTAATCCCAATGTACAAAAGGTGGAGACAGAAGGTAAAGAGTTCAAATCCATCTTCTGCTACATATAGCTTGAGGCCAGTCTTTAAAACATAAGACCTCATCTCTTAACAGGTAAAATAGTTTCTGAGATGGTTAATTGTGGGTGTCAGTTTCACCAGATTAAGGATTAAATGGAGCACAGATGCTTCCAGAAATTAGAACCTGTGTCTGGGTGGACTGAGGGGCAGATGAGCCTTTTTTTGATGTTGACAGGCATCATTAAACCAGCTGGAGCCAGATGGAGAAATGAAATGTGGCAGGCAAATTGGGCTCTCCAAGAGCTGGGGTGGATTTCTGCTGCCACCTTCGAGTCAGAATTCCAGTTCCCTGGTGACAAAACAGCTCTGCAAGTAAAGACGCTTGTCGCCAAGCCTGATGACTTGAGTTCAATCCCTAGGAAGGAGAGGACTGACTCCCAGAGTTTTGTTGTCCTCTGACTTACCACATGCATGCTGTGCCATCACAAAACTCAAGTGTCTCAGGCTTTTGCACAGGGAGCCTCAGAGAAACTCAGATTTCTCGGGCTTTTGGCCATGGATTGAGAGTTGTAACGCTGGTTCTCTAGCTCTAAGTCTTGAGTCTAAGGTCTTCAACTTTTTCTTGAACCAAACTGATGGTATCTCCGGATCTCCAACATGCAGATAGATGACCTATTGTGGGACACTCTGACCACCGTAGTTATATGAGTTAATTCCCCTACTATGTCTCTTGTCTTCTATCTATATACCCTACTTATTCTGTCTCAATGGAAAACACCAATATAGCTGTTCTGCATAGTTTTATGTCAACTTGACACAAAGTCGTCTGAGAGGAAGGACCCTCTGTTGAGAAGATGCCTCCATAAGATTGGGCTCTAGACAGGTCTAAAGGGCATTTTCTTAATGAGGGCCTCAGCGTCAGCTCCTGGCTCCAGGTTCCTGCCCTGTTTGAGTTCCTTGTCCTGACTTCCTTCGATGATGAACAGTAATATGGAAGTGTAAGCAGAATAAACTTTCCTCCCCAACTTGCCTTTTGGTCTTGGTGTTTATTGCAGCAATAGAAACCCTAACTAAGATGATAGGCTGTTTGGGTATATTTGAATATATCTCCAGATATTGTATTTACTGATTGAGTGTGTATGTACCCCTGAATAATCATTATGCCAGCATATGATTTCTATAGCTGAAAAGGCCTGCTTTCTATTGTAAATAAAAGCTGCTCTCCCTTAGCTCAAGGAAAACAAACTTGGTGATGAAGAGGCGTTAGGTACAGCTTGGCCTCTACTATTGTCTTGTAGCTACCCCACTACAGATGTGGACATGGATCAGCAGGTCACTGTGGATATGACCCCTTTTATGTTGGAGGTTACCCCACTGTAAACGTAGACACTTCACAACAGCCAAAGGTTTGGGAAGAGTAAAACCATTGTCTCTCTTTGATCATGGAAGTAGACTTCTAAAAGAGAGCAAGGAGTGGCTTTTTAAGGTACTATAACAACTGGGACTGGCAGATGAGAAGTAGGCAAAGGAGGTGCAGGGTGTCTCATGTGACTTTATTAATATAACACCAGATTAAATAAACAGCTACAATAGGCTTATTCTTTTAATTGAAAATTTGTATTTTGGCCAGCAGCTATTCATTTGGTAATTCTGTTTTTCCTCTCTTCCTCAGTGGCAGCTTCTAAACACTCTTCATGTGCCCCCACAATTATGAGGTGAACCTGGAGTTCCTAGAGCCAATAGGCCCTACCTACACAGCTAAACCCTTGAGCCTAAAGAGGTTTAAAATAATCAAATATCAAACAATAGCACAAATAAACATAAAAATTTAAGTGAGGTGGAAATATTTCTAGAAAAATGTGGAATGCCCAAATTGGCACAAAATAGCACAAACTTCAATAGATCCAAAAGAAAGTTATAATCTAAGATTCCACGTCGGACATGGTGGTGCAGGCCAAAAATTCCAGCACTTGTGAGGGGGAGAAGGAAGATCAAGTTCAAAGTTATCTTCAGCTACATAATAGAGCTTGAAGCCTGGGCTACACGAGACACCGCTTAAAGAAACAAACAACAAACCTACAAAACAGTAAGAAAAAGTCCAAAACTTACTGGGCTGGGCAGCAGCTCGGTGATGAATATGCACTTACTATTCACAAGGCTCCGTGTGGCTGTCCCAGAACCAAGAAAAAAAATAAAAAGGGGGTGGGACTGAGGCTGTGAAGATACCTCAGTTGCTACACAAGCATAAGGACCTGAATTTGATTCCCAGCACCACTTAGAAAATGCTGAGCACTTGGTAGGGTTTTCATTCAGCTTGAACAGAGATGGGAAAGTGGCCTGGCAGTCAGGAGCCCAGGGAACCGCACAGCTCTGAGGTGAGAAGGCGTCCCCAGTGTTGCAGCTCTGAAGAGAAATGTCCCAGGCTGAGCTGAGGTGTTCTTGCTTTTCTCCACGGCTGCCTCAACTTGGAGGAAGGCAGCAGCAGAAGCTGTCGCCCCATACTACTCTCAGCAGAGTCCAGAAGGCTGCTCTTTATAAAGTGTCCCTGAGTGGGTAGAGCCTCCCAGGATGGCCTATGATTGATAGGATTTTTCCCTCCTTATTTGGCAAGTCTGGCAAGAGTTGAGGGGCTCAGCTTAGGGCCATTTGTGTTTATTGGGGCCACTTCTGTACTGCTCTGCCAGGTTGGGGGACTCCATAGCCGGCTGGGAATGGGGTCCCTGACAGTTTCAGGGGGGAGTTTTCCTATGAGATCCTCTAGGATCTCAAGTCCCAGAGCTCACTGACCTTACAGAGCCAGACTCCCTCAAAAGAGAAATATGCTGGCTCCCCAGAGGTCCTCAGCACCATTTGGGGCTCATGGTGGGCATCAAGGGTGGTATCTGGGGGTGGAGTGGAGGTGGGTCCCCAGCAGGGTAGCAAGGGAGGTAAGTAGCAGTCTTGAACAACAGCTGGCAGACAGCAGGACCGCTAGGCTGCTGGGAAAGGTCAGATTTGCTCCCTGGCAGAAACACAGATGAGAGTGAGGTGCCATTCAGGACCAGAAGCAGGTGGCCAGCAGCCCAGTTCTCACCTCAGTCCACCCGCTGCCATGGTCGCCTGCAGGGCCCACCATGAAGCAGTCCATGGTGTCCCAGAGGCAGCTTGGAGGAGGGTTGGGCCTGGCAAGGGGGTGGGGCTGAGGTGGAGCTCCCTTCAAGCAGAACCCCAGCTGTAGGGCGTGTTGGAGTGGAGCTCTGCACAGATGCTGCACACACACACACACACACACACACTGGGCTGCTGTGGACTGGGTAGGGGGCAGGGCCCTCCAGATGTGGGGGTGGTGCGTGGGTGGGGTGTCCTGCTGTGGACCCTATAGCCTCTACAGTTGGGTGTGGTGACACACACCTTTAGTCCCAGTGCTCTTGAAGTAGAGGCAGGCAG
The DNA here is from genome assembly GCA_026225945.1 of Cricetomys ansorgei. Classification (NCBI taxonomy): domain Eukaryota; kingdom Metazoa; phylum Chordata; class Mammalia; order Rodentia; family Nesomyidae; genus Cricetomys; species Cricetomys ansorgei. Next base: position 38,888,759 of record JAMJFZ010000597.1, on the reverse strand, counting down.
AGCTCTGTAGTTCAAGGACAACCTGGTCTACATAGTAACTTTAGGCCAGCTAGGGCCACATGGGAGACACTGTCTAAAATAAGCAAAACAAAACAAAATTTATAAAAAAGGCAAAACAAAAACAAAGTACACATACACACAAGCAGGCAGAGAAAATGTAAAACTGAAGCAACTGTCAGTCTCAGTTGATCTGTTTGCTGCCTCTCTGGGGAGCACAATATCCAACTGCCTGGCCCTGCCAGGGGCCTGGAGTGCAGGTTTATTGCATAAGATCTCACAAAGCTCAACCATGCTGAAGGTAGGCTGAGGGTCATGGCCCACCTCAGGCTCCAACTGGCCATCTTCACAGGACCTGAGGACTTTGAATGTTGGGTTCTGATGTCTCTTTCACAACAGATGGGCAAACAGAGGCCTAGAGAGGTAGGCAGCTTACACAAGAGCAGGGAGTGGGGCAGAGGCAGGTTGCAGTCCTGGGTCCTGTTCAACACCCTCTCTGAAAGGATCACACACCCTAGCTGATCCCTACCTAGTACTTTTTGCTAGAGTCATTCAGACTGGGCACAGCCTGGTTGTCATGGAGATGGCAGAGAGAGCAGTTCCAGGGCTGGCAGGTAGGGGTGGGAGAGGGGATGGTACCAATATGCTAACCACTAACCAACTGTTGACCGGGGCCTTATCGGAAAGACCAAGACAGAGCAAGGAGCCCTTGGTTCCAGGGCCATCCACAGGGCTGTTGGGACTTCTATCACACATCTCTCCGGATGAGCAGGTGAGAGAGACAGGCCCAGCTGGGAACTTCCAACTGCCCAGTCACATCTCAGGCCAAGAGGCCGGGGCTGGCTGGGCTCCTGAGGAAACATGGGACTGGAGCTCAGGTTCTGGTAACAGGAGTCCAGGGCCAGGGACCGCAGAGGACAGGTGGAGCCATTTGGGAACACTGGAAGGAGGAAAGGGGATTTAGGAAATAAAACCCCTTCCCTCCACTTTTGTTAGTTCAGAGCCCTGCGTGACATCCAAAAGGAAGTGAGCTGCTGTTGTTGTTTTGTTTTTTTGGGGAGTAGGGGTGGAACGCTTGTTTACTAGACTCCTACCAAATTCTCTGGGCTGTCCTGGAATCTCACAACCCTCCCATCTGTTTCCTGAGGGTCTGCGGTTACAGGTATGTCTCATCATACCCAGATATTTTCCTAAATTTAAAGAAGTCCAAATCAGGCATGCTGGCACAGCCTGTCACCCCAACAGTTGGGAGGTAGAGTCAGGAGGATCAGTAGTTGAAAGCTATTTTCAGCTACACAGTGAGTTTGAGACCATCCTCAGATACATAAGACCCTATCTCAACAAAACAATAAAACTAATAGCAACAATAATATAAACATATATATTAAATTTATATTTATTTTTATTTTGTGCATTGTTGTGATGGGTGATAGCAAGCCTCTATCTAAAAGGGCAAATATGTAAGTGCCTAAAGATCTGGTGCCAAAGTATCTGCAGCACTTTGTTTTATCTGTGTGTGTGCACACGTGCGTGTGGTGTGCATATGGAGGTCAGAGAACAACAGGTGGGGTTTGGTTATCTCCTATTATGCGGGTCTCAGGGATCCAACTCAGGTTGTCAGGGTTAATGGCAATTGCCTTTTGCTAGTTTAACAGAAGAAGTAGCAAGTGATCAGTAAGTTTTTGAGGCAGTCACAGCCCAGGTATAATGTAAAGACAAGCTCCTGGGGAGGTGTAGAGGGTACAGGGGGCTAGTCAGATCCACCCTCTTCCCCTGTCCCTGCCCAGGGGAGCCTTGGGAGTGGTGATGGCCTCCAGAATCAGAGATGCCATTTACAGAGGTCTCAGAGCGCAGGGGAGACAAGAAAGAAAGAACGCAAGTCCCGGAGGCGGAACAAGAAAGGACAAGGCTCCGCTGAGGCAGAGGAGTAAGCAGCTGGGGTTGGACTGGGAGGTGCACTGGGGAGCAGGAGGACCTTCATTCTGACTCTGCCCTCTCCTTCTTCAGTCTCATCCCTCCATCTTCTCGGAAGCCTTCCTTCCCTTTCCAGTGGGCCTGGGAGAGCTTCATCATAGATGGCCAGGCTCTGCTTCACTCAAGTTCCTCTGTGGTCCAGGGCCACAGATCCCCGCTTTTACCCCCAGCAGGCCCCAAGCTCAAGTCCAGGCGCAAGTCAATAGTCAACCTCTCAGAAGACCTTGGCTTCTGCCAGAAGATGGAAGTGCAAAACCCTGAAAGGAGACATCATTTGGGATGCTGTGGCAACACTGCCTTACCTCTGGGCAAACCAGAAAGCCAGGGACTGGAGCGATCTAGCCAGGGTGGCTTCTGGCCACCAGAGAAAGGGTCAGGGTCAGAGCCTGAGGATACCCCAGAGGTGGAAGGGCAGGAAGCTGAGGAGGGAGAGAGGGTTCTGAGTCCTGGGGAACTGCCACAGCTCCCAGGGAGGAGCTTGATCGGGGAAGAGTGGATCTCAGAGGTGGGAGACGAGGAGGAGGAACACAGCATCTCAAACAGGAAGAAGGGTGGCTCTCGTAATAAGGGGAGGAATTCTGGAGAGAAGGCCTCAGAAGAAGGGGAGCTGCAGGACCACAGCCAGGGAAGCAGCTCCAGCTCCAACAGCTTCCGAAGGCTGCAGAGGGAGAAGTTAAGGGCCAAGGAGCTGAAGGGGCCCTGGGACCTGGAGCGGCTGCACAAGCAGTTACAGGAGGAACTGGACTGTGGTGAGTGCCACTGCTCTGAGGTGCCTGCAAGCTGTGGGAGACCTGCACTCAGGTCAGAGGTGGGACTGGGTGGTAGAAGTGGGGACAGGTGGCAGAGGGTGGGACTGAGGTGTGGCAGGGCTTGTCTGGGTGCTGGGTGGGATTCCCCAGTGATCCAGGAAAGTGTGATCCTGACTTGAGTTTCCTATGGACAGGTCCCCAAAAGCAGACCTGGAAGGCTTTACAGGCTGCTGTCCAGGCCTCTACCAGGAACAGGAAAATCCTTGCCTTGGGGGATGATGAAAGTTTCTTGTCTGCCAACTTCCCTAATCGCACCTTCCACAAACGACAAGAGGCCACCAGGTGAGGAGAGAGAGGAGGGAGAGCAGGCATGATGGGGAGGGTAGAGAAGGGGCCAGGTTTACAAATGACAGTCTCTGAGCTCATTCATTCTTTTGCCAGGCTTTCTGATCATCCATCCATCCATCTCTTGGCAACATCCATCTGTCTACTTGTCCAGCTGTATTGACATATACCACTTTCCTTTCCTTTCTTCTCTTCTAACCATCCACCAGCCTATTAATGTAACACATACTATCTACTTGTGAGTCCTCAGGATAGGAAGGAAGAAGACTTGGGCCAATCCATTTTCAAGATTTTCAAATTGAGACAGATGGCTAACGACTGTTTAGTTCCACAGTTACTACAATCGGACTACAATATGAGAGCACGGTTCAGAGAAGCCTGGAGGCAAGGAGGCAACCGAGGGCCTGAACCAGGTGCTAGTGTGGATGGAGAGGAGGGAGCTCCCTCCAGAGTTCTTTAGAGACTGTGTGTGTGTGTGTGTGTGTGTGTGTGTGTGTGTGTTGCTGGAGATACAACCCAGGGTCTTGAGAATGTTAGGCAAGTGCTCTGCTATTGAGTTATACCCTCAACCCTCAGGCCTAAAAGAAAATTTCATTTATTTATTTGTTTTCTATGTGTGCGGGCAAGTGAGTACCACCACACAGATGTGAAGGTCAGAAGACAACTTGAGGGAGTTAGCTTTCTCTTTCCACCAGGTGGGTCCAGGGGAATGAATTTACATTGTCAGGTTTGGCAGCAAGTTCCTTTACCTGCTGAGCCATTTTGCTGACCCAGCCGTGAGAGTTTTTAGAGACTGATTTAATGGTCCTTGGGGACTGATTAGAAGTGGCATGTGAGGAGGGGCAAATTCAAATTAATTCAGCATGATTTTTTTTTTTCCTGATGAGGAGAGGTGGTTAAGGCAAGGTCTCATGTAACTCAGGCTATCCTGGAACTTAGCACGCAGCTGGAACTACCTTGAATTCCTGATCCTTCTGGATCCTTCTGCTTCTGTCTTGGTGCTGGGATTACAGACGTGTACCATCACCCTTAATCACCAGATTCTTATAGAGCCTCTTTAGTCCTTTCTTACAGATTTACTCTGCATTAGTTTAGAATTACATGTATATATGACTACATATGTATCATCACGATACTTTCTTTTGATGAACACCTAAAATTTAATCTCTTAGTGATTTTCAATTCCACAGTAAGTGTGTTGTGAAGAATCCTAATCACCATATTGTAGACAGTTTGTTTGTTTATTTATTTAGAAACAAAGTTTCTCTATGTAGTCCTGGCTGTCCTGGAACTTGCTTTGTAGACCAGGCTGAACTCAAACTCAGATCTGCCTGTCTCTGCCTCCCAATTGCTGGGGTTAAAGGCTTATGTCATCACATCAGGCTTGTTTTTTATACTTTTTTTTTTTCCAGACAGGGTTTCTTTGTTGTAACTCTGGCTGTTCTGGAACTCATTCTGTAGAGCAGGCTGGTCTCAAATGCACAGAGATCCATCTGCCTCTGCCTTCTGAGTGCTGGCATTAAAGGTGTGCACCACTACTGCCTGGCTTTTATACTTTTTTAAAAAAATAACTTTTAAAAAATTAATTGCTGAGATTTGTTTATTTTTATTTTATTTGTATGGGTGTTTTGACTGCATGTATGTCTGTACACCACGTGCATGTCTGGCGAATGCACCATGAGTGTGCTTCATGCACAGGGGAGCCTGAAGAGGGCATTGGACCATTAGATCTCCTGATTACAGATGGTTATTAGCAAGCACATGGGTGCTCAGAATTGAATCTGGGTCTTCTGGAAAAGCTCTCAGTAATTAATCACTGAGCCATCTCCCCAGCCCCAAGATTTATTTATTTCATGTGAATGGGTGTTTTGTCTCCATGTATGCCTTGGGCTGTGTGCATGTCTTATACCCTCAGAGGCCAGAAGAGGATATCTGTTCTACTGAGCTGGAGTTGCAGATGGCTGTGAGACCCCATGTGGGTGCTGGGAATTGAACCTGGGTCCTCTGAAAGAACAACAAGTGCTCTTTTAAAGCCCTGAGCCATGTCTCCAACCCTTGAATATGGTTTTTATGTGCTCGCCTACTATGCACAAGGGCTCCCATTTCTCCATATCCTTGTTGACAGTGGCTATCTCCTGTCAGCTGTTTTGCTTGGGATAGTCTTGCTATTTAACCTCAGCCACCATGTCTGACTAGCTGTGCACTCCAGCTGTCATTGACTTCCTGTGATCCTCCTGCCTCAGCCTCCATGTTCTAGGATTGTTAATAAAGGTTCATCGTTGGTTTTTCCATGTTATTTGTTAATTACAAGCCATGAGAAGTCTCAGGGGTTCATACCCAGGCGGCTTAGGCAGCGCTTACTCCATTGCTTCTCACACCATTCTCTCCCTCTTGCTTCCCCCTTCTGCCTCTCCGCCCTAGGTCTAGGTACTTTTTCATTCCAAATCCTCCCTGTCTCCACCCAGCCCTCCAATACACATGTGGCCACTCCATTGCTTAGCAGGTAGGAAGCGGTTCCCTTACTTGTTGCAAGGCATCAGAAAACACTCTTCCACTTTTACAGCATATAGGAATATTATCCATAACTATGAAATATCCCACAACATCTCACCCTTTCTGTTTACAATAAGAGCAACATCAACACAATCAAATGAAGCTAAGATATAAAGTTGAAGTCTGTCAAATACCAAGTCCAAAGTTCAACAGAGTGCTCATGCAGTCCAAATGTCTTGATGATAATCAGCTGGAGTCTGCCTCTGCATCATCACAGTTGAGTACTGTGAAGGCTGCCTCAGTTCCACTGGTGTGTGGGCTGTCTGTTTTGCTCTGGTGTTGCAAAACAGGCTCCCTGTAAGCTGCAGAGTCCTCTCCAAGATGATTTCAGAGGACAAGATGGTTTTTATGAAGCCAGTAGCTTCCCGTATTTCCCCTTTTCGAGAAGACCGTGCCTGGCTTAAGAGAGAATTAATGAACAATGAATCTGACCCGCCCTGGATCACTGATAGCAAGATCAGCACCCTGTCTTAGGTTGGTTTCATGTCATAATTCTCATCCCGTCTCTGACTACCAGCCTCTGAATTAAGCCGGGGAAATCAAGTCTTTGTAGTTATAGCCCAGGGCCTCTGGTCTTTCACAATGCTGTAAGGAGACCTTTAAGCAGCTCAGGAGCAAGGCAGCCAAGTCAGCCTTCAACGGTCCATTTTCATGGGACTATTGAAGATGAAGGCCAGACAGAACCCGCACACTCTGATGTCTCTCTTCAGCGCAGTGGTCTCTGGATACTCTCAGTTGGATGTTTCATTTCTAAAAGGACAAAAACACAACCTTTCCCTGACATGGAGTGGAGTCTCCACACTCCAGGCTATTATTATTTGAGCAAAATGCTTAAACATTATCTTCTAAAATTAAAATTTTTTATTATTTGAGGTTAAAATAGCCAATTATAGACATATCCTATACCCCTTTCTTTTTTAAATTTAAGCTGAAGTTTTATTTCTCATGTATAATTTTAAAATCCAATAATTTGTCCCTTTCTTGCTGGACACTCATTTAGCATGCCAGCATCTTGAGTTGTAGGTGTGGCTGATAACAGGAACATCTAGCCATGCAGTGCCTTGTGGGTTTTTATAGCCCATGACAAACCCAGGAAGTTGGAAACTTTTTCCAATATTAACCATAAACAAAATTCCAAGTACATATAAAATAAATCTTTCTTACCTACCAGAGAAAACCAAATACTAAATCCCTGGAGGACCAGGACCAGTTGGCTGAATTTTTGGTCCAAACTCCTGAACATAGCCGGGCTGGTTATTTAACAACCGGAGCTAAGCAGCTGCTGAGACAAAAACTCTTAACACAGGCAGTGTAGATTATGCCCAAGCTTTGTGCAACCATCTATTTTAAAATATTGTCTTCCTTTTGTATCGTGAGCTCAGTAGAGGAATGATCAGAAAGAATACGATCAAGTTTAGAGTCTAGGTAATTTCCATATGCATTCTGTACTCTGCTTTCTACCCCAGTTAACTTCTTTTCTGCTGTTACTGTCAACCTTTTTTTTGACTGTTTAAATCTGAATCTCCATGCAATCCTTGAAATGGATTACTTAACTCTTGGGTAGTTAATCCAAAGGTAGGTTCTTTAAACCAGATATTAATTTTCAGTGGCTTTTGTACAAAATATTGACATAAGGTTGTCCTATCTGACAACTCCTGGGGAAGAACTTTCCATTGATACTTTTTAACAGACTGAGAATTATTATATGCTGGTACAGTAAAAGCAAATCTTTCTTTATTCCGTTCTTGTAAAGGTATAGTAAAAAAGCAATCTTTTAAATCTATTGTTATAAGAGGATATGCTTTAGGTAATAAAGAAAGACTGTAAAGAGCCCATTGGCTGAATTACTTTATTTATGGCTCTTAGGTCAGTTAGCATCCTCCATTTTCCAGATTTCTTTTTAATTACAAAAATAGGAGAATTCCAAGGACTAGCGGATTCTTCTATATGTTGCGCTTCTAACTGTTCTTGTACCAGCTGTTCAAGTGCCTGTAACTTTTCTTTTGTTAAAGGCCATTGTTCTACCCATACAGGCTTGTTAGTTAGCCATTTTAGAGGTGGGGCTGTTGGTACTTCAATACTTGTTATATCCTGCTTATGTACAACTTGGACAGCCTGTGATTGTTTTTGATAACATTTGTTATTACCATTATCAGGAGCATCTCCCATCTTACAGGCTGTCTCTGAGATTGAAGAATGTTAATCTGTACATTCCATTGTTTTAATAAGTGTATTCCTCACAAGTTCATAGCTAGATCTGTTACATAGGGCCTTATATTTTCTATTTGATCTTTTGGTTTTATGCATTTGATACCTGTTATATTTTGTTTTACCTGAGAAAATGTTCCAGTTCCTAAGAGCTGAGTAGATACCTCTTGAAGAGGCCAACTTGGATTTCAGGAGTCATTTGAGATGACTGTCACATTGGCTCCTGAATCTATCAATTCTTTAATTAAAACTCCATTTTTTGGTAATTTTAACTTAGGTCTCTGATCATTTATAGTTGCTTGCCAAAATACTTGTTTTTTAGTACTTTTTAATTCACCTGTTTTATCAGCTGTTTAATTGCTCTGTCCCTGATAGCAAGGTGTAGAGCAGTGCTGTCTTTTTCTTCCTTTAATCTCTCTGAGGGTGTGTTAGTCTGTTGCCGGTAGGAAACGGATGGCTCCTGTTGTCTGTGATAGGGGCCTGAGCTGAGTCCCAAGGCATTTCCCTACAGCAATGGATTACCTTGTATATCTATCAAAGATCTACATTTATTAGTCCAGTGTCTGCCTTTTCCACACCTTTTACATATTCCAGGGAGCTGAGATTTTCTTTCTGGCTTATTATCAGAGAAGACATTATTTCTAGGATTTGTCCTGGCTTTCCACAGCCAAAATATCTGACCTTTTGATTTTTAAGACCTTGAACAATTGCTTGTTCAATTAGAGCAGCATTATAAGCATTGGATCCAATGTCAGTAGTAATTTTAATCCATTGATCCAAAGAAGTTGAATTTGTTTTTAATGACCATATTGCCTTTTTGGCATTCTGAATTAGCATTCTCAAACACCAGAGATTTAATTAACACTTCCCTTGCTTTTCTGTGTGACACAGTTTTCTGGACAGCAGAAGTCAATCTCTGTAAAAAATCAGTGTATGCCTTGTTTGGGCCTTGCATGATCTTAGTCAATGACTCAGACTTTTTTCCTGGCTCTTCAACTTTATTCCAAGCATTTAAAGCAGCTGTATGACACTGTGCCAAAATATTATCACCAAACTGGATCTGCACTTCTAATTCAGCATATTGACCTTCACTTATCAATTGATCTCTGAGAATTTTAACGCCTCTAGCACGGTTACATTGTTCTGTTGCCAAAGCCTCTTCTCTCCACCAAGTCAGCCATTGTAACTGAGGACCAGCTTCTATATAGCTTTCCCTAATTCTCTCCAATCTCATGGAATGACTCAGTTTTGCACAGCCCAGTTGTTCAATATCTGTTTCACATAAGGAGAGTGCAGTCCATAGGCTACTATTGCCTCTTTAAATCTTTTTAAATCTAGCATTTCTGGAGGTTGCCATCTAAGTTCATCATAACATTGTATGGTCACTGGGTAAGCCGAAGTTGGTTTTCTGACAGTCTTTGGCTGCCACATTTCGTCATAAGGTGGAGCTGTAGGTTCTGAATTTTCTGACTGAGGTAGGTTTTTTACTTCCTTCCATCAAATGTTCTAATCTTGTTACCAAGGTTTGTATTTTTTCAGCCCACTTTTCATCTTTTTCTTTATTTAAGGCTGTTTCCTGTGAGAAGCAAGTAGATTCTGCTTTTCTTTCCACCATTTTAAAATTTTCTGATTTTGCTCTTAATTTATCTCCTATATCTAAGTCTGCTTCCCATAGAGGGCTAGGAGAGTTCCCTTTTCCTTCTGTACTGACAATTTTCCTCCAAAAAGCACAGTATACCATGATGGCTATTGATAATACAATTTGAAATACCAGAATAACAAAAACCATAATCTGTATTATGCCAGTCTCGGTTGAAGTATTTATCTCTTCATCTACTGCTTTCATTCCTAAGACATCCATAACAAAACTACACAGACCCCGAGTGCCCTGTGCTATAGTATTTTCCATTTCTAACACAGAAAAATTTTCTTTTCCACTCTTACTTATCCTCTCCTTCCTTAGGAGACTTCTGTGTATATTTCCTTTATTATTTCTATCTTACTTTGGCTCCCACTTTCTAAGCATTCTTTTTATTACCTTCTCTTCTTACAGGTCTACAAATCTGTGGTTCCTTTCCTGGAACTTTTTTTTTAATTAATCCACACCTGTGTGCACTTTTTAATTCTGTCTCTTTCTCTCCAGCTCTCCTGTTTCTACTGGAGGGAGGCCTTACTCTTTTTTATTTATTTCATACACTTCTCCTCTGTCTTTTGCACTGCTCAGGAGCTACGTTATCTCCTAAGTAAGGAGAATTAGTAATTACTTTTAAACTGTTTCTCTTTCTCCAGCTCTCTTTTTACAGGAGGCTTTACTCTTTTTTATTTCTCTCTCTCTGCTTTTAAACTTAATATTCTTTCTTTCTCTCTAACTTAACACCTTTATTAACTACCTTTTACTTTGAGCTTACTTTACCTTTCCTGTGCCTTCTTTTCTTCTTTTCTTCTTTCCTCTGTCTTGGCTCTTGCCGTCCCGTGTTTCTGTCATTTCATTGTTGAATCTGTCCAGACTCTCGTGTCCCACATGTGTTCTTGTCCCACGTTGGGTGCCAATTGTTAATAAAAGTTCATCATTAGTTTTTCCATGTTATTTATTAATTACAAGCCATGAAAAGTCTCAGGGGTCTATACCCAGGCAGCTTAGGCAGAGCTTACTCCATTGTTCCTCACATCATTCTCTCCCTCTTGCTTCTCCTCTCTGCCTCTCTGCCCCAGCCCTAGGTGCTTTTCTCATTCCAAACCCTCCCTGTCTCCACCCAGCCCTCCAATATGCAAATGAATGGAGCCTTACCTTCATCTGCCTTAAGGTTAATAGAATGGCCCATTCCTATGGAGAACTGGGTGGCCACTCCATTGTTTAGCAGGTAGGAAGCCATTTCCCCGACTTGTTGCAAGGCATCAGTAAACACCCTTCCGGTTTTTACCACATATGAAATATCCCACAACATAGGATTACAGGTGTATATCACCATGCCTGGCCTTTTGGCCATTTTATTTTTTTTTATATTTATTTTTTGTGAGTGTGGGCATGTATGTGTAGTGGAAGGAACTGGTTCTCTCCTACCACTTTGAGGCAGGGCTCTCTTGTTTCTGCCACTGTATTGTGTACTCTAGGCTACCTGACCTGTGAGCCAAATCTTCTGTCTCTGCCCCACAAATCATGAGAGTGCTTGGATTACAGATGTGTACTCTCACATCTGGCTTTTCCCATGGGTCCTAAGGCTTGAGATCAGGCCTGTGTACAATGAGTTTTATGTGTTGAGCCCCCCTGCCCAACCCCTGCTGCCATTTTAAAATTGGGTTTTCTCACTGGTGTTGAGTTCAGATATTACTTTTTATTAGTGTTTTGTTTGCAGATGTTTTCTTTCTTAGGTTGTCTCTGTGTTCTTTGAGTGCTTCTTTTGCTATATTTTTGCTATTTCCTATGCATATAACAAAAAATATGCAAAAAACTCACTGCCCAGACCAACATTATGGAGCATTCCTTTTCATTCTCTCTGAGCGCCATTTTTGTTGTTTTTTTGAGACAGGGTCTTTCTATGTAAACTTAGATGTCCTGAAATGCACTATGTGGACCAGGCTGACTTTGGATTCACAGAGATCCACCAGCTAGAATTAAAGATATGTGCCACCATGCCCAACTCTCTGAGCACTTTTACAGTTTCAGGTCTTATTTAAATGCTCACCCATTTGAGTTGGTGTTTGCATTCTGAATGGGATAGTGGTGTAATGTAATTATTTTAATAGAGATAGCCAGTTCTCTAACACACTTATGAAGAGAACTGTCCTTTCCTCCACTGTCTGTTCTTTGCATCTCTGTGAAAAGTCAACATACCATGTCTGAGCTGTGCATTCTGGCTTGTTGGTCCATCCGTGTGCATTTTATCTCAGTATCATGTTTTGATTACTGTAGTTTAATGGTTTCTTATGAAATCAAGGCATATGATATTTCCAGTTCTTTTTTTCTGTTCAGATAGCTTTAAAGCCCAGTATGGTCACGCAGCCTATAATCCCAGCACTCTGGAAGTGAAAGCATGAGGTTCAGAAGTTTTAGGTTATTTTCAGCTCCAGAGAGAGTTTGAGGCCAGCTAGGGTACATACGAAATAAAATGAACAAAGTAGCTAGAGACAGAGATTCCTAGAAAGAGATGGGGCGGTGAGGGGAAGTCTTTCTGAGAGGAATGGCATTTCAGCAAAACATGATTGGTGAGAAGAAATTCACCATGCTTTCTGGAGAGGAATGTCCAGGTTTGTCTATGATATTCAGGTATCCATACTTTTTTCCCAGCTTTTTTTTCTTACATAATGATCCCCTCAACATTTTCATTCTTTCCAGCCAACTGTGCCTCGAGCTGTTAGGCATTAAACTAGCCGCTGTCAGGGAAAGTGGTTAGAGATCTGGCCCTTTCTCCAAGACAGTTGCTGGGAAAGGTAATGTGAGCAAAACAAAAAGGACCCCAGGTTGTGCACTGTGCTCCTCAGAGCTCCGGAGGCTGGGCTGAGCTCCACAGTGTTCAGGAGGCCTGGGCCAAGTGTGAAGAACTGGATCTCACTGCTGAAGAATGTGGAAAGCCCTTAAGGTGGTTGCAAGGCGCTATATGCAGGTTCCATGGAGCCTGACTTCCATGACAAATGCTATTTGTTTCCCAGGACCTTGATTCTCTGAGACATATACTTCTTCCCCTCAGGCTCTCATACTCTTCTAGTCTATCCTGGCCTTCCTTGAAGCTCCTCATCCCCTGTAGACATTTCGATTTTCTCACCAGAAACCTGCTGCAGGCCTGGGAACGGCAGCAGCTGGAGGAACGTCAGCAGGCTGAGATGCGCAGGGCTCGGGAGCAACATGTGCAGCAGCAGGTGGCTCGCTGTCTGGCAGCCTACATGCCCAGAGGAAGCAGAGGGGCTTTGGCTGCACAGCGTAAGCTAGAGGAACTGAGGTAGGAGGCCAGGATCTGGAGGGCCTGGTGGGAGCAAAGTAAGGAGGCCATGCTGGGGGTCAGGCTGCAGGACTCCACAGTAGGAAGACCAGGCCACTTAGCTGCATTTTACAAATGAAGACACTGAGGCCTCTGGAGAAGGGGCTGGGTCAAGATCACTCAGTTATTAATAATAATCCCTTCAGATATTAGATATTCAAGCTCCAAGTGTTCTGCAGATAGTCATGATTTCAAATCTTATTTGTTGGTTTCTTGGTGCCAAACATGCTTATTATAAAAACCGAGGATGGCTAGACATGGTGGCACACACCTTTAATCCAAGCACTCTGGAGGCAGAGGCAGATGGAGTGCCATGAATTTGAGGTCAGCCTAGTCTACATAGTGAGTTACAAGCCAGCCAGAGAGACTTTGCTTAAAAAAAAATTGCTGAGGGGCTGGAGAGATGGCTCAGTGGTTAAGAGCATGCTGTTCTTACAAAAAACTTGGGTTCAGTTCCCAGCACCCACACAGTGACTCATGAACATTTGTAACTCAAGTTCCAGGGAATCCAACACTCTCTTCTTCTGGCCTCTCTGAATACTGGGCACACATGTGGTACACTTAGATACATGCAGACTAGACTAATATATATATATATATATATCCCTCTCTCTCCCTCCCTCTCTCTCTCTCTCTCTCTCTCTCTCTCTCTCTATATATATATATATATATATATATATATATATATATATATATAATAAATATATTTAAAATGTTGAAGATTTTAAAATAGTGGACGTGGACCATGCCTGGAGACAACTGGTATGCATGGTCAGCTGAATAATGTGTTTCATTATCTTTCTATATCTTTACTATCCCCCCTCTTAGATCGGGTCTTTTTATGTACCCCTTGATGGCCTGGAATATTCTATGTAGGCCAGGCTGTCACAGAGATCCTTCTTCCTGTCTCCTGAGTACAGGAATTAAAGGCATGTACCACTATGCCCACCTTTCTTTTTCTCTTTGGAGATAGGGACTCATCCTTGTAGCCCAGGCTTTCTTTGAACTCACTATATAGACCAAGCTGGCCTCAAATTTTTAGCAGTCTTCCTATTCCCAAGTGCTGAGATTACAGGATTGTAACACTACACTCAACTTAAACTGTATTTCTAGGAAGCGAATTCATGACTGGAGCAACTCTTGCTAACGGGCCATGAGTTAGGCGGTGTCAATATCCACACAGTACTACAGAGGAATAACCGGAGCTCAGAGAGCAGAGAGCTTAAATGGCTTTCAACAAAGTGAAATCAAGTGCAGCTGTGTGTGTTTATAATCCCAGTTGGGATTATATACCAACTGGGAAGCTTGCTGACCAGCCAGTCTAGCCAAATTGGTGAGCTCTAGGTTCAGTGACAGACCCTGTCTGAAAAAATAAAACTAAGGTGTCTGGCCCGGTGGCACATGGCTTTAGTCCCAGCTCTTGGGAGGGAGTCCCAGGCTTGCCTGTTTTTCATATTGAGACCCTGTCTCAAGAAACAAAACAAAGCTGGGTGAAGGTGGCACATGCCTCTAACCTCGCACTCGAGCAGCAGAGGTGGGTGTGAGGTCAGAAGACAGTATTGACGCTGAGCTAGTTGGGCAGCCATGTCGTCTCAGGTGATCCAGTTGGCCCAGAAGTATGTAGCAGAGGATAATTTCTGATCTTCCTCCTCCTGCCTGGTGAGTGCTGGGATTACAGGCAGGTGGAGGGAAAAGGAGCACACGACACAGCACAGATACAGAGGTTAAAGGACAACTCTGTGGCCTCCAGAGCTTAAGCCGAGGTTGCCAGCCTTGAGCGTGGCAAATGCCTTTACCTGCCGAGCCGTCCAAACATCTCCAAGCTGATTTTTGTAAATGGAAATTCCTTCTCTAATGCAGTCTAGATCTTTTCTGTTTTTGATAGAGTCTTACCCTGTAATCCAGACTGGCCTGGAATCTACTCTATAGCCCGAGTTGGCTTTGAATTTAGACAATCCTCCTGCCTCAGCTTCCCGACTGTTAGCCACCAAGCCCAGCCTCGGGAGATGCCCTTTTCTTTGCAATACTCTTCATTGGTTCCTCTGTTATTTCCTAAGCTGTCTACACAGAGAAGGCAGAGGATACGTGGGAGAGCTGCCCAACCTCTGCTACAGTGAAAAACATTGAACTCAGAGCCCAGCCTCCCCGGGTGGCACACTGTACCTACAGCATCCTCAGAGCCCCAATAGGGGGAGGATAGAGGGATAAGCTTTAGGAAGGGAGAGTCTGTGCCAGCAGGAGCTCAAAAGCCAGGACAGGTGCTCAATCCTACCATCTTGAACAAGTCCCTGGGACCTTCCTGAGCCATCTGTAAAATGGGGTACATAAGTCCCACCCAAATAATCCCACTAGTAAACACAGGGCCAGAATGGAAATGCAATGGTTTTGTAAGAGTCAGGGGAGAGCTCTATGTTAATAAACTTCAATGAGGACCAGTAGGCTCTGGCCTGAGGGGTGTCCATGTTCAGCTGCCTGGAGGCTTGTCTTTCTTACAGGCGCAAGGAGCGACAGCGTTTTGCTGAGTACCAGGCAGAACTGCAGGGCATCCAGCATAGGGTGCAGGCCCGGCCTTTCCTGTTTCAGCAGGTCATGCAGGTGAGAGCTAATACAGGCAGACAACTCCCTCCAAAGGAGCTGCCTCGCCAAGTGTGTAGTGAAACAAGTTAGGAGTGGGATTCTACCTGAGGGTCCCCTTGAAGTCTTGGGACAACCCCCCTTAAGAATCAAAGTCCTACAGTGACCCCAGCAGTTTTGGTGAAGAGTGGGAACCTTTCTTTTCTCCCATCAGACCAATGCCAGGCTCACAGCAAACCGGCGCTTCTCCCAGGTGCTGTCTGCATTGGGTGTGGATGAGGAACAGCTGCTGGTTGAGGCACGCAATACTGAGGGCATCTCCCGGAAACACAGGTGAGGTGACACAGGCCACCCACAGCAGCCTCTGGTCCTTCCAGTGTTCTCCATGTCATCCAAGTGGGTCACAGTTATTGTTCCCACCTTCCAATGAGGCCAGAGGTGTGAGACCTTACTTGAGGACAGAGGAACAAATAAGCAGTAAGGTTAATCTGGGACTCTGAGCAAGAATACTCCAAGCAGCTGGTGCCATACTGTCACTCGATAGATATTGTCCCTTACACCTTAGAATAAATAACCTGGTATAGAGCAGGGATTATAAGACTTACTTCACAGTAAAACAAAAAGCAACTTGAAACTTCAGGAGGGAGGTGTTACTTCCCAGGGTCACACAGTAACCAATTACAGGAGTTAGATTTGGACCTACTAGGTGAAACACCGCACTGGGCATGGGTGGGGTGCTGTAGGGCCCATTGGCCTCCATCTGTGTCTTTTAGGAGCCATCGGTCATGTGGAGTAGAAATGGAGCCCTCTTTTCAGAGCCCTCCAAAGACAGAATCCACCAGCATCCAGCCTGCAAGACACCTCTCCCCGACCCGGGACTCAGAGCACAGTCCCTGAAATAAAAATTAAATGCTTTATGGCAAGTACATTGTGAGATTTCTGAGGGGAGTTGGCTGTGATTGGGGACAGATAGTGACAGGCAGGTGGGTCTAGGCTCAGCAGTTCCCCACATACCCTGGGAACCCTGGCTGCACCTCTTCCTCAACAAATACATGCTGTCTCTGCTACTGAGGAGTGGGACACCTGGAAAGGAATTGGCTGAGACTTTTTCATGCTTTCTCCAACATACATATACCTGGGACCTAGACATCCTAGTGAACAGGACCCTGCCTCTGAGGACTCCCCGTCTCGGAGTGGCGCTTTAAAGGAGCACACAGATGGCACCAAAACATGCAAGACGTGTTACACAGCAAGCCCACAGACGAGCAACTACTTTCAGGAGGACGTGTGTGAACTCCTAACTTTAAAGTCCTTCTTCTCAAGACCAAAGCAACCAGACAGTCAATCAAACAAAAACTCAGGAAAAGAGAAAAGGCTGGGAAAGCTGGGCGTGTTGCCTTGTAACTGTAATCCCAATCATACACACACTGGTGAGCACGCCTGAAATCCCAGCAACTCCC
Organism: Cricetomys ansorgei; assembly: GCA_026225945.1. Lineage (NCBI taxonomy): Eukaryota > Metazoa > Chordata > Mammalia > Rodentia > Nesomyidae > Cricetomys > Cricetomys ansorgei. Next base: position 38,871,926 of record JAMJFZ010000597.1, on the reverse strand, counting down.
AGAACTCTGGAGGTTAAGACAGAGGGACTGTGGTGGGTTCGAAGCCAGCCAGGGCTAATAAGTACCAGGCCATCAAGAGCTACATAGACAAAAACTCAATTTCACGGGGCTCACAGAGCACAGGTAAAAAGGCCCAATTCACCAATCCAGAGAATGTGGAATGTAGCATCTGTCTGCTGACGATATGGGGGTTGCAAGGCTGGGTCTTTGGAGCATTTAGAAAACATGCGGTGTCTTCCAACAGCAGATGAAGCCAAGGCCTCAGGCAGCACGCTAGGACAATAATTGGAGAGGAGGCCGCCCACGTAAAAGACTCAAAGCAAAGAGCACCACAAGACTATCAGAGTGGAAAGACTCAAGTTCTCTCAAGTTCTTTTATTTTTAATTTTTTAAGGTTTTTGCGAGACACGGTTTTTCTGTGTAGTCCTGCCTGTCCTAAGACTTGCCCGGCCTAAATAGCCCTAAATGAGAGGACGTAGGCTCTACAGGCGCGCATGCGCAAAGACCGCTCCTTAGCAGCAGTGATCGCGCAGTCTCAATCAATTCCTCCCATGAGCCTTTGGTGGCTCCCAGGCAGCAACCGGAAGTAACCACTCTTAGTTTCCGGTAACAGGACAGCGGCGGCCGCGCGACCCGGAAGTGTTCCCATTTTGCGTCGTCTGGGCTCGGGCAGCGGCCCGGCTTCAGGTGGACGCACTCATTATGGGATCCTCAAAGAAGCACCGCGGAGAGAAGGAGGCGGCCGGGACGACGGCGGCGGCCGGTGCCGGGGGTGCCACCGAGCAGCCGCCGCGGCATCGAGAGCACAAGAAACACAAGCACCGGAGCAGCGGCGGCGGCAGCAGCGGCGGCGAACGACGGAAGCGGAGCCGCGAGCGCGGGGGCGAGCGCGGGAGCGGGAGGCGCGGGGCCGAAGCCGAGGCCCGCGGCGGCGCGCACGGGCGCGAGCGAAGCCAAGCGGAGCCCTCGGAGCGGCGCGTGAAGCGGGAGAAACGAGATGAAGGCTACGAGGCCGGTGAGGGCGGGGCCGGGCCGGGGGCGGGGCCGGGTCTGGGGGGCGCGCGGACAGAGGTGAAGGGTAACCTCGAGGGCCCCTGCCTCTCGCGTTAGACTAACTCCGGCTATTTGTGATAAAGACTGACTCCCCACATTAAGCTTCGAGACAGGGGTCTTCTGTTTCCCTCTCTTGTCTGGCACGTCACAGTAAATGCGTTGGGTGAGTGAATGAGGTGGTACGAGCATGCACAGAGGCAAGAGAACCTTGGCATTGGGCGAATTGTGTTGGGTTCATGGTAGGCACATGAAGTAGCAAGATATGCCTGGGCCCGAGCAACAGCAACGCTGTGCGGTAAGCTCTTGAGAAATGTGGCTTTGTGTTGAGGGTGGTAGGGAGCCAAGGATTTGAGTAGGAGAGTAAGTTGATTTCATAGTTTATTAAGATCACTACGTTAGCGCTTGTCAAAAGTAAGACGAATCCAGGGATCAGGAGGGGGAGGTCAGTCCAACAAGGTGAGGGTTGATAGTGAGTATGCATGCTTCTCCATGCAGTGGGGTGTAAAGAAGTGAACAGTCTGAATGTGTATTTAGGAAGTGGAATGAACAGAATTTAATGCCTGGGCTGAGGATGGGAGGGAAGAGGAATAGGGAGTGACTCCTTGAGTTTTGCCTGAGCAGCCTGGTGAGTGGTGGTGATGTGGTCTGTTGAAACTGAGTTCAGAAGAGAAGCAGATTTGAGGCAGGGGAGATTGACACAGTTTGAGAGAGCTTTGAGGTTGATGTCTGTGGGATAGAGTGACTTTGAGCTATTGTGTAAAAGAAATGCCCTAGAATGTGTGGAGTGAGACTGGGGTCGGGAATAGAACTTGATAAATACCAGTAGCTTAATTGGGGGCAGAGGAATATGCTTTAAAACACAGCGTAGCCAAAATGGCAGGAAAAGCGCAGCTGGGTCATAGGATCTGTGGAAAGAGATCATCGCTGAAAGGAGAGAATGGTTAACAGTGTCACACAGCACAGAACATTAAGCAAAACCAGAACTTTAAAACAAAGGATTGTTTTTATTGTATGCATTTGAACGTTTTATCTTTGTATATGTATGAGCACCCCTAAGCCCCACATCAGAACTTTTCTTGAAATAATCTGCTAGTTAGAAAAGGGAGGCTTGGGAATTCAGGGTTCATGTAGAAAGTGAGGTCCAGAACCTAGGTGGAGGAGGAAGGCACCTGCTGGGTTTAAAGAAGAGGAGATAGCTTTCAGTGGCTGGGAGACTGGGAGAACTTGCCCTTTTGATGGTACCTGGTTTAGGGAATGGCATCTTCTCTGCATTTTGTTTATTGCCTTTCTCTCCTATCGTGGGGTGGGTAGAGCAGGTCGAAAGTGCTAATTTACCCATATCCACCACACCTGGCACGGAACATGCACTAGTATAAAGTGTTCCTTGACTGCACATACTGCTGTGGGCAGAAAACACCAGAAACAAATGATGAACAATGCTGTGCAATTCAAGGCAGAGTTTTAATTCTGGCCAGTAGTTGAACAGGACTTCATAGGGGCACTGGTGCTTGATCATTTGATAGAACTTTATTAGAATGAGAACAGAAAGGACAGTGGAGGCTGAAGGTAGAGTATGGAGACTTGTAGTGTGGCGCAGTGAGGGGTGCAAAAAGTTGGATTACTTGGGTCAGAGAGAAAGGTATTGGAAGCAGCAGCCTTGATAGACAGGGCTGGGTAGGAACTGCTGGGGAGCTCAGGGGAAAGAATGATGCTGTTTTCTGGTGTCATTCACTCAGGTGCTGGTGAGGGGCTCTGGTCTTTGACTGTGAAGCTGGAGTCAGCAGTGTTGCTTCTTGGTCCCATTCATGGGTCCATTAAGCCATGTTCCTTATTATTCTAGCTGCCAGCTCCAAAACTAGTTCTGGAGATGCCTCATCCCTTAGCATCGAGGAGACCAAGTGAGTACTGGCTTCCTTTTGCTGTCCCTCTTTTCCTCTGAGACAGATTGCACTCGGAGCGGCCCCCTACAGCCACTCTTAACTCAGTGGTTCTCAACCCTCCTAATGCTGTGATCCTTTAATGCAGTTCCTCATGTTGTGGTGACCCCCCAACCATAAATTAATTTTGTTGCTACTTCATAACTGATTTTGCTACTGTTATGAATTGTAAATATCTGATATGCAGATGGTCTGAGGCAACCCCTGTTGAGAACTGCTGCTCTAAATGCAGCCAATTAAGAGTTGGAAGAGCCGGATGAGTCAGTCAACCATGGAGCTACAGTGGAGGAAACAGACCCAATAGGATGGGTGGCCTTCCCCAATTAGGTGTTCCCTAATCTGGAAGCCAGTGCCTGCTTCTTGTCCTAGGCTGCCTAGATCATGGCCTGTGCTTATGACCCTTAGGATCATTCATTCTCACCGTTTTTTCACCTCCTGCCTGTCTATAAATACACTCTGTACCCCAATTCTTAGGTAGACTCTAATAGTTCTATCTCTTGTCTTCAGTAAACTCCGGGCAAAGTTGGGGCTGAAACCCTTGGAGGTCAATGCTGTCAAGAAAGGTGAGGCTGAGGATTGGGTTGAGCTGGGGCTGACTGGGAAGAAAGTGGGGCTTAGAGCATGCAGAGGCAGCACCATGTAGTCTTATGTATGTTTTGCCAGGGGGCCAAGACTTGTTTTTTTGTCTTTGTGGGGATGTGGGATGTGCTTTCTCTCAGCTTTAAATACACTAAGGGATATGTACAGTTTCTGTAGGCTGTCTGGGTGGGTTAGTTTGTTTTAAACAAACATAAATACCAAAAAAGGAGAAACTTAACAGAAAAAAACCCACATAAGAAGCTTTGGAAGGCATGGAGGGGTTCTGTCATACCATGTAGGGGGACAGAAGTGGGGTGTGAGGTAGGAGTAGGGTGGTACAAGGGTTCTCCCCATCTCCTGGCCCCTTCTGGCCTCTGAGCTGGAAGGAGCAGGGTGAGTGGCTCCCTCCTCTCCCCACCAGCCATGGGCAAGCATAGCCTCACGTCTGGGCCCCCCTTCCAGAGGCGGGCACCAAGGAGGAGCCCGTGGCAGCTGATGTCATCAACCCCATGGCCCTGCGACAACGTGAAGAACTACGGGAGAAGTTGGCAGCTGCTAAGGAAAAACGCTTGCTGAACCAAAAGTTGGGGTGAGGGCTTTCTGGCCAAGCAGGGAGGCTCTCTTCGTTGCTTCCTTGCCCTTGGGTAGGGCTGGGAGAACACATCTGGGCTCCCTCCTAAGTGTCCTTCTTCCTCAGGAAAATAAAGACCTTAGGGGAGGATGACCCCTGGCTGGATGACACCGCAGCCTGGATTGAGAGGAGCCGGCAGCTGCAGAAAGAGAAGGACCTGGCAGAGAAGCGGGTGAGAGCACTTGACTGTGGCCAGTTGCCAGGCGGTGGTCTGTGCTCAGGGGCA